>CM070819.1:600000-1022500 GCA_036326025.1 Chrosomus eos
TTTGTAAAGAATACTATATCTGAATCAGTAAAGTGAAATTCCTGAAAAGATTCTTGTTGTTGTGTGCTTCTCTTCACGCCTCCACGGACACAGAGAAACTAACACTGGAAAGCACAACAGTATAAAGTTTATAATATATCAAGTTTAAATTATATCAAGAAATGCACATTAGTGTCAAATTTGTGTATTTAATGTCCATTATTGTCAATAATGGACATTAAATACACAAATGTGACACTAATGTGCATTTCTTGATATTTTACCCAAGTTTGATTCAGTTTTTATTCAAATGACTGCAATTTCATGTGAATGAAATCAGTCTTTACTTGTATAGTGAGAGACATTAGTAACAGAGCTCTAGATAATGTCACAGTCTTTTCTGTTTGATGTTGTGTTACATCCTAAATTTAACAGCTATTCTATGCAAAAGCTGAATCATGTAGGAAGTACAAACACTTACGTTCCTCCGAGCCTCTTCAGGTCAGTGGATTTGCCCATGATAAGGTATGACTTGCCTTCTACCAATCTCAAATGTTCTCTGCAATGGGGAAGAGCCAAAAATGGTCTGACACTCCCCTCAGCATCAACATCATTGTCTACAGGACAGAACAGGAAACAATGGGGGACGTCCAAACGTCAGCCACAGTTCATGAGTCACATGCTCTAAAACATGTATTTCAATATACTTTGATGGCCATACAGGAATAATGAACTGTACCTTCTTTCAGCACTTGCTCCAACTTCAGGTGATATATGTCAGAGTCCTGTGCCAGATCCATCCCCACCACTGAGACTTTATAAACTGTCAATGATACATGTTATATTGTTATCAGCATCAGCTGTGAGACTGGATGAAATACGAGTCAATGGTTGAGGATGGAGAACATGCGTTTACCATAATCTGTGCCAGCTTCACAGGCTCTAACCATACGCTCACCTTCTTTGACCTGATGTATGCAAGAGATAAGGTTACATTTCCTGTAAACAAGAATACTTATACTATATAATTATATAGCGCATGACTCTTTAAAAGGCTTAGTAAATCCCCCGTTTTTGAATTAACACCGCTTGGTAACCATCCTAACAGTTATATGCTTTTATGCAGTACTGCTTATCTACCAAAATAGTGTTTACAGGACAAGGTTGTCAAAAAAAAATTATATGAATTATTCCATCAACAAGAACTGAACTTGGTAAAAAAGCGTTCTCATCATATGCACCAAAAGTCTGGAATGAACTTCACTGTAAAACCTAACAGTTGTATGTACTAAATTAAATTGAGTTCACTGCACTCAAATATTACCGAAAGCTATGTGGACACAATGACTGAAACAGAACTCAAACGGAATGAGTTATGGAATATTACTTGCTCCCAGAATTATAATTGAATAATAATTCTTGATGCTTGACATTTGCACATGTGTTTTTCTTCGGCTGCTGTAATTGAGTGTTTGTAAAACACGTGTTATGGCAGAAAAGTAAAAAAAAAAAAAAAAAGTATAATCAGGTGATGTTGGATAAGCAGTAACGATGATCATCATTTAGTGACTTTACTCATTGATCTCTTTCAGAGTCTAATTTCTGATTAAAAGGGAAAATGTCTTTTTTTTTAATTCAAAACTGTGATGCTACAGCATAAGAGCAAACAATGTTATAGAAGGATTTTACTGATGGTTTGTGCACAAAAAAAAAAAATCACAGAAAATGATTGAAATCTTCATCTAAGGCCTATTGTTGTGACAATCAGATTTCAAAAACCTCTATGGTATTATGCTGACTTACACAGACATCAAGAATCAGCATATGCATCTCAACAATGGTGACCATTAAAAACGATTCATACTGCAATGCATGCTGGGTACTACCATAATACAAAACGTATACACGGCTTCCAGCATGCATTGCAGCATGAATAGTTTTTTAATGGTCACGATTGTTGAGATTTATATACTGATTCTGAGGAATACAAGTAATACAAGTAATGAGGAATACAAGTAATACATCACCTATTTAATCAGAGATTAGTACATATATCAGATAATCAAGACACTAAATGATGATTCATCATTACATAAATCATCATCATAACACAACCACAGGCTCATGTTTTCTTTAGGCTTTTGTGCCGTAACAAATGTGTTTAACAAACACTCAGTTTCAGCAGCCAGAGGAAAAACTGGTGTTATAAAGTCAAGGGTCAAGACCCCAACTAAAGCAAACACTGACCACTATCATGGTGTCTTTAAATGAAACTCAATAAATCATCTTCATCTAAACCTCTGTTCATTCACAATAACAACTTCTGTAGACGCATGATAAAACTCAAACTGGTTAGTAATAAGTGAAGCTGGTAATGCTGTTTGTGGAGATGCTCCACAACAGATGTTCATCACTAATGCTCAACAATCACTTAATTAATCACTCAACTGAAAAAAAATCAGAGTACTCATAACTATTGTTTTTTATAAACTTAAATGAATTTATGTAATCGGTTTCCTCAAATGTAATGAGTTAGCTTAACTCATTGGATTTGAATTTGTGTGTGATATTGTGAGCTAGCATTAACTGCAAGTGCTCTAAATTCATTTAAAGTTCGTCATACCATAAATGTAGAATCACTTCCACCTATTAATACTTTTAAAAGCCTTTTAAAGTCAACTCTGACTGAACAATGTAATTGCTTTTAACTAGGTGCCCTTTAAATTGAATGTCTGTATTTGCTTATGTAAGTACTGTAAAACCCAACAAGTTAGGTTAACTTGTTTCATTTGAGGAAACCGATTACCTCAATTCATTTAAGTTTATAAAAAACAATAGTTATGAGTACTCTGAACTTATTTTATTCGAGTTGAATGAATGAATGAATGAATGAGTCATTTATAGCGCTTAAATATGTACTACTGTACACCCAAAGCGCTTTACAATCATATCAGGGGTTCTCTCCTCAACCAGCACCAGTGTGCAGCATCCACTTGGATGATGCGACGGCAGCCACAGTACAACGGCGCCAGTGCGCTCACCACACACCAGCTATAGTTGGAGAGGAGAGAGAGTGATAGAGCCAATTCAGTGGATGGGGATTGCAATCGTTTATTGAGTCTTTTCTTTTAACAGTTTTAAATTTTACTTTGCGCGCGTGAAGAACAAGTGGAGGCTATAGTGCTCTCCAGTCTTTTGATCCAAGTTAACAGACACACGGTAGAAAGGAAGATGATTAAGGTACAGCAATACAGTCCAGCAAGATAGTCATTTTATCCGAAACTATAGAGCTTTGTCTACAGATCAAGTAATAATATTAACATTGAATCATCTTGAAGAGAGTTTCATCGTTGTTGACTGTTGTAACCGAACGCGACGCGCTGTTTGATGCTGAATGGAGAATGACTGACAGCCGCAGCGGAGGGAAAAGTTTACGTGAACTTGAATTTAATGACTTAAATATAAATTTCTATCTCACATTATACTATAGCTTCATATAGTATTGCTACTACGTCAGCCTGCAGATTTCCTCATGCTCTCCTTTTCACTTGACACCAACCCCCCCAAAATCTTTTTTTTTTTTTTTTTACAGATCTGCATGATTCACGTAGGTCACATTTTCAGGTCGGAAAATCCGGAATTCCGGATTAATCCGGAAAAATCACATCCCTGCCATATAACCTTTTGGTACCGGGAGTCTGTTTTTTATGCATTATTTATTGCATAACAGACAAATATGTGACGTCACCCTGAAGAAACGCGATGTAAACAAAGAAATAATCATCAATATTACAACGTTATTGTTTCTTTGGACTAAAAATGCTCCATGGGATGTTATTCAGTGGACCCTCAGCTTTCCATTCAATCTGGAACTTTTAGCAGTGGATGCGTGTGTGGCTCGTTATTACGACAATACTGGTAAGAGCTCCATTTTTGATTATGTGTGTTTTGATGTGTACTGCTTGCCTAAATGCAATAAATACATTTGTTATAAGCTTTCCATCGAAAAACAGTGCTCTATCATCGATGCTTAAGGCTTAGACGTTTAAAATGATATATAATTTGCCAAGATTAATGATCTTCTTTCACGTTAAATCTATTCATAAACATTAAACTAGTGTGTGGGGGGGGGGATGCTTCAGAGCGACGGCGCACTCGCGAACGTTAAGAGGTTTTAATAATCGATTAACGAGTGGCGGTTGTCGGTCGGGAAAATTAACCGAAATGAGCATCCTTACTCAACAATCACTTAATTAATCACTTATCAAATTATTATCCAGTTCTCATGCTGAGATCTATAAATATTCTATAACTAATTCAGTTTGACTTCTGTTTCAATTATTGTGTCCACATACTAGTGTTGTCACGATACTAGAATTTCTAACTTCGATACCATTTTCGATACCAGAGAGAAAAAAAACTGCCACAATATTAAAGGCTATTGCACACTGAGTCCTTATTTTTCGTATGCTTTTTTTCGTTTTCATCAGCCTAAAAATTCGTCATGCACAGAAACCTTACACACTGAGTCCGATGCGTATTTATTAAACCTTTGCGGAAAAAAATGCAAAAAATACAAAATGGATTCTTCAAGCAGTGAGGATGATTTTGTTGCCCTCTCTCTTCTTTAAAAGAGAAAAAGAAGAAAAAGAGGGTCCATCCAATCTTGTGCCGAGAGGAAGGAGAGTTTCAGCTCATCAAGAAGTTGCGCAATTATCCCGAGCGATTCAAAATTTACCTCAGAATGTCAATTGTCAATGGAACAGTTTGATGCTTTGCTAGCGATACTGGAGCCACATATTAAAAAGAAGACCACCAAAAAAGACACACACACACGGCCGGCAGAAACGCTGGGCATACAGAACAGCTGTATGGTTTGTTTATCATACAGTACTTTGTGCTGCGAGATGAAGTGTATCAACTTGTCAGATGCCATTCTGGATTGTGTCGTTCGCTTGTATGGTGGGTCTGAATAGTCAAAAAACCTCTCAAAATGCTGGCTGTGGATGCGAAAAACGCAGAAAATCGAACCTGATCCGAATTTTTTTATGACGGACGAAAGTTTCGGAGGCAGTGTACAAGCGTGATGCCATCTTGGTTAATGTTTCAGAAAAAGTTAAAATGGGAAGAGTTACAGTGTTTTTTTTAGGATTTTAATTAGCAGTGGGGGCAGGTCTGTCCAAACAACAAACACCCCTGATGCTGAGCATATATGCTGCTAAATGGTACCCCTGGAGCCTGTTCCTTAAGTCTGTTTTCACCTCTAAAATAATTTTTAAAAAATGAGTGATGTGAGGGATATTGATATAGTCAAACAATCTTTTGGGTGCCCGCAGCACGCTCACAGTGTGAAGTGCATGTCCGCGCTATTCTCCGACATGCCTGCTCGCGGTGTGTTTTTAATGTGTGTACTCGCTATTCTCCGACATGCTTGCTCGCGGTGTGTAGCGTGTGACCACGCTATTTTCCGGCATGCCTGCTCGCGGTGTGTTTTTAATGCGTTTTTTTTCTGTGTTCATCAAAGCACACTTTTCGATTGGGATCGGGATTGCTCCTGTCTGCCTCGCTGCCTGCTGTTGTGTGTGAGTGTGTTTGCTCCGAGGCTGTTAGCTCCGTCTAAGCCTCGCATTTCTTTCTGTTTTGAACCATCGTTTACTATCATTTCTAGTTGTTTATACTACTAATTACAGCTTACCTAACATCGCTAGCTTCCGTTATTGTTAGCACAACACGCTAGTATCTCGCTAGCCTGTTAAGGCGCCCCCCGTGCGCTCAGTTATTTATTTATTTTTCTCGTGCGCGCCCGCACATCTGAGTTCATAAAAAGCCCAGGTGAGTAAGAATCAGTCAACAAACACGGTGAGTAATGTCTTGTCCTGTTATTGTCACTTGCACATCATGCCATATGTTTACCATAGCCTTCCCCGTCGGCATAGGGTTTATATGTGATAAATGCAAGGAGACAGTCAGGCTGACGGAGAAGATTTCAGAATTAGAGACACGCATCCAAACTTTAATTGAGGATAGTAAGTGTGCTCGAGCTTTAGATACTACTTTGGATGCGCCTAGCATAGTGAACCATTTACATGATTCGGTTCCGGCTGAGTTATTGCCTGTGCAGCCAGGCAGATGGGTGTCGGTGAGAAATCGCTCTAGTCGCGGATCAAAAAACCACTCTTCTGTTCCGGTTACCATAACAAATCGATTTGCCCCTCTCAGTGAAACACCCACTGAGAATGCTGTTGATTGTGCCCTGGTAATTGGCGATTCTATTACACGGAACGTGAAAATAGAGACACCAGCCACCATAGTCACATGTTTGCCGGGAGCCAGAGCGCCTGACATCAAATCAAATTTAAAAGTGCTGGCTAATGCTAATCGTAAATTCTCTAAGATTGTTATTCACGTCGGCACTAATGATGTTCGACTTCGCCAGTCGGAGATCACCAAAATTAATATTAAAGAGGTGTTTGAACTCGCAAGTACGATGTCAGGCACTGTAATCTGCTCTGGCCCCCTTCCTGTTCGAAGGAGTGATGAGATAGTTAGTAGATTGTGTTCACTCAATGGCTGGTTGTCTAATTGGTGTCCGCAACATAATATAGAATTCATAGACAAATGGAAAAGTTTTTGGGGCAAGCCTGACCTGTTGAAAAGAGATGGTATTCATCCCACCTGGGATGGTGCTGCTCTTCTCTCTAGTAATTTGGCTCATAGTCTTAGAGATAAAACATGACAATCTGGGGCTCAGGTCAGGAAGCAGACAAACTGGCTAAACCGACCGTCTGCTAGCGGCCTCACGTCACCAAGGTCAGATAAATCTCATCACATAGAGACTCTTTCACCTAGATATCATCATATAGAGACTGTGTCTGTTCCCCGAATTTGGAAATCCAAAAAACTGCCAAACCTTTCTAAGGTTAAAAATCTAATTGATGTTCAACAAATAAAAAACAGATATAATACAGATGAGCAAACGATAAAGCTTGGGTTGCTGAATATTCGATCCCTTAATTCAAAATCGCTCATAGTTAATGATAAGATTAAAGACTATAACCTAGATGTGCTGTGTTTGACAGAAACCTGGCTAAAACCAAACGATTACATTACTTTAAATGAGTCCACTCCGCAAGATTACTGTTATAAACATGAGCCTCGTCCGAAAGGCAAAGGGGGAGGTGTTGCTGTAATTTATAGTAATATTCTGAAAACCACTAAGAAATCTAGTTTTAAATATACTTCTTTTGAAGTGTTGGTGCTTAATGTAAAAATTTATAGTGTAAACAATAAATCACGTTTGAGAATTCTGCTGGCTACTGTATACAGGCCACCAGGGCACCATAAAGATTTTATCAAAGAATTTGCTGACTTTCTATCAGAATTAGTATTGGCTGCAGATAAAGTCCTAATTGTTGGTGATTTTAATATACATGTAGATAATGAAAAAGATGCATTGGGATTGGCATTTAAAGACATTATAAACTCAATTGGAGTGAGACAACACGTGTCAGGACCTACTCATTGTCGTAATCATACTCTTGATCTAATATTATCACATGGAATAGATGTTGATGGCGTTGAAATTCTGCAGCAGAGCGACGACATCTCCGATCACTATCTAGTCTCGTGTAAATTACATTTAGCCAAGGCTGCAAAGCCGACTCCATGTTATAAATATGTTAGACCTATCACTTCTGCCACTAAAGATTGCTTTATCAATAATCTTCCAAATCAGTTTCATAATCTCAGCATCCCAGATAGCTTAGAAGAACTTGATATTGCAACAGAAACTTTTAACTCTCTCTTTTCCAGCACTTTAGACACAGTTGCTCCGCTGCGCTTAAAGAAGATCAAAGAAAATAGTCCAACGCCGTGGTACAATGAGCACACCCGGGCCCTTAAGAGAGCAGCCAGAAAAATGGAGCGAAACTGGAAGAAAACAAAACTAGAGGTATTTCGGATTTCATGGAAGGAGAGCTCGATTGCTTACAGAGAGCACTCAAAAAAATAATTCATTGGATGAACATGATTTAATCATGCCACCTATATTCCATCTAAACAAACCAAGTAAACTTGAACTACTTTGAATATTTTAAATGAACACAATATACATTTGTAGATTCAACATGATTGTAATATGTCAATGTAACTTCTTTACAACTAATTGAATGAAAATGTTTGTATTGTGTTAGTCTAATCAAATTTATTCTTATCCACTGAATGTCAGTAAAGCACTTCAATTCAACAAGATTCTGCTTTGTTACATAAACTAGTTAATGTCTTGTTTTGGTAGTTGATTGAGCATTATTAAAGACACCTGGTGTTAACAAGCAGAATCACTGAAGGAGAAAACCATAATTTTTAATTCACCAGTATGGAGATGAGTGTTTGCTTTAGTTGGGCTCTTGACCCTTATATCATTTACTTTAGATTTTGTTTGGCTGCTGTACGTGTGTTGTAACAGCTAGATGAACAAATGGTCATGGTCAACTGATGGTAGTCACTGAACTAATATAGAGCCCAATTTAGGTTTATTTTTATTAATTATAGCAACATTGTCCATATTCAGCATCATATTTTCATCCTTTACAATGTAATCTAAAGATTTTTTTTAAATGTGTCTTATATACAAAAAAAGTATCATTTTGATTCTACATAGTTTGTGGACACACAGACATCAATAATCAGCCTGTGAATCTCAACAATGGTGACAATAATAAAGCATGTTGCAGTGCATTCTGTGCCACCAATCAAAACTCATTCATGGCTCCCATCATGCATTGCTGCATGAATAAATAATGAGCTTATGTTCAGAGGTGATCTGTTTGTCACCATTGCTGAGACTCATACACTAATTATTGATGTCTGTGTGTGCCTATATAAAGAATTTTCGAAGTTTTTTTTTTATTGACTTGATCATTTGGATTTCATTGAAGAGGTCAAAAATATTTTGGTGAACAAGGCCAGTGCTGCTATAATTAATAAAGTAAACCGCATATTTGGCTCTATGTTAGTTCAGTGATTCAGGTCAAATGATTGTGAAATAATGATTATGTTTAAACACAACCAATACTATCAGATGACCATGACCATTTGTTCATCTAGCTGTTTTAACTCAGTAACAGCAGTCAAACAAAATCTAAAGTTAATGTATTAAGTGTCAAGAGCCCAACTAAAGCAAACACTCATCTCCATAATGGTGAATTAAAAATTATGGTTTTCTCCTTCAGTGATTCTGCTTGTTAACATTAGGTGTCTTTAATAATGCTCAATCAACTACCAAAACAAGACATTAACTAGTTTATCTAACAAGGCAGAATCTTGTTGAATTGAAGTGCTTTACTGACATTCAGTGGATAAGAATACATTTGATTAGACTAACACAATACAAACATTTTCATTCAATTAGTTGTAAAGAAGTTACATTGACATATTACAATCATGTTGAATCTACAAATGTATATTGTGTTCATTTAAAATATTCAAAGTAGTTCAAGTTTACTTGGTTTGTTTAGATGGAATATAGGTGGCATGATTAAATCATGTTCATCCAATGAATTATTTTTTTGAGTGAGGCCTTAAAAGATGCTAGAACTAATTATTTTTCAACCCTATTAGAAGAAAATAAACATAATCCTAGGTATTTATTTGAACAAGTGACTAAACTAACGAAAAAGAAAGCTTCAAGCCCAGAAGTTTATAAGAAACACAGCAGTAATGACTTTATGAACTTCTTCACTTATAAGATTGATAATATCAGGGACAAAATTATAACTATGCAACCGTCTACTACAGTATCGCATCAGGGAGTATATTGTAGTCTCTGTGAGGAACATTTTGATTCATTTGTTGCTATAGGAGAGGAAGAATTTTGCAAAATTGTTAATTCATCTAAATCGACAACTTGTATGCTAGACCCTATACCGACTAAGCTACTGAAAGAGATGCTTCCAGAGGTCATAGATCCTCTTCTAGATATCATTAATTCATCTTTGTCATTAGGATACGTACCAAAAACCTTTAAGTTGGCTATGATTAAACCGCTTGTTAAAAAACCGCAACTTGATCCTACAGAATTAGTCAATTACAGGCCGATCTCGAATCTGCCTTTTCTGTCAAAGATACTAGAAAAAGCAGTATCCTCACAACTGTGTTCCTTTTTAGAAAGAAATAATATCTGCGAGGATTTTCAGTCCGGATTTAGACCGTACCATAGTACTGAGACTGCTCTCATTAAAGTCACAAATGATTTGCTCCTATCATCCGATCGTGGTTGTATCTCTCTATTAGTGTTACTTGATCTTAGTGCTGCATTTGATACTATCGACCACAACATTCTTTTAAATAGACTAGAAAACTATGTTGGCATTAGCGGAATTGCACTAGCATGGTTTAAATCATACTTATCTGACCGATATCAGTTTGTAGCAGTAAATGAAGAGATGTCTTATCGATCACAAGTTCAGTATGGCGTACCACAAGGCTCAGTACTAGGACCGCTGCTCTTCACTCTGTACATGCTACCATTAGGAGATATAATTAGGAAATATGGAATTAGCTTTCACTGTTATGCTGATGATACTCAGCTGTATATTTCTTCAAAACCTAACGAAACTTACCAATTCACAAAATTAACGGAATGCATAGCTGATATAAAAAATTGGATGACCAGTAATTTCCTATTACTAAATTCTGAAAAAACAGAGATTCTAATCATTGGACAAAAAACTTCCTCACCTAATAACCTAGAATACTGTCTAACACTTGATGGCTGCTCTGTTAAGTCTTCGACGTTAGTTAGGAACCTGGGTGTGCTCTTTGATACCAATCTTTCATTTGAAAGTCACGTGTCTAGTATCTGTAAAACCGCATTTTTCCATCTTAAAAATATATCTAAATTACGTCATATGCTCTCACTGACAAATGCGGAACAATTAGTTCATGCGTTCATGACCTCAAGGCTAGATTATTGTAATGCTCTACTGGGTGGTTGCCCTGCACGCTTATTAAACAAACTACAGCTAGTTCAAAATGCAGCCGCTAGAGTTCTTACCAGAACCAGGAAGTATGACCATATTAGCCCGGTTCTGTCAACACTGCATTGGCTGCCTATTAAACATCGTATAAATTTTAAAATATTGCTGATTACTTACAAAGCACTAAATGGTTTAGCTCCCCAGTACTTGAGCGAGCTCTTAACGCATTATAGTCCTTCACGTCTATTGCGATCTCAAAATTCTGGCCAGTTGATAATACCTAGAATATCAAAATCGACTGCTGGCGGTAGATCCTTTTCCTATTTAGCACCAAAACTTTGGAACAATCTTCCTAACACGGTCCGGGAAGCAGATACAGTCTGTCAGTTTAAATCTAGACTAAAAACACATCTCTTTGGCTTAGCATACACATAACACATTATAGATTTCTATAATTCAATGTTAGGCTGCATAGATTAGATCAGCCGGAACCGGGAACACTTCCCATAATTCCTGATGTACTTTGTACATCATAAGAAGGATGGCGTCTACGCTAATATTAGTCTCTCTGTTTATCCCGAGGTTTACCGCAGACCGCCGGATCCAGGGCATATCCAGATCTGATGAAGGACCATCACATGGACACGTCGACACGCATTATCAGGGCTGTGAAGGTCCATGGACACCTCACCACTCATCTCCTCACCGGCCGGATGACCCAACCCAACCAGATGAACTGGATAATATCGTGAAAGTTCTGATCCCATCTGACTCCTGACATTATGCTGCCTAACTCATAATCATACACTGTTCATTCGTTGGCCAAAGGAGGACTGGCCCCCCGACTGAGCCTGGGTTCTCCCAAGGTTTTTTTCTCCATTCTGTCACCTGATGGAGTTTTGGTTCCTTGCCACTGTTGCCTTCGCCTTTTGGCTTGCTTAGTTGGGGACATTTAATTTTCAATTGAACAATACTATTACAACATTGTTTTCCTGTTATCTCTGTAAAGCTGCTTTGAAACAATTTGTATTGTAAAAAGCGCTATATAAATAAAGGTGACTTGACTTGACTTGACTTGCGTGTCCGCGCTATTCTCCGACATGCCGATCGCGGTGTTCTTTACCAATCAACCAAAGCCGGTCGCGGGGGCGCCACCCTCGCCATCTTTCCATTAACTTCACTTTTGCTATTTAACCAGAGTGAATGAGACGAGTGAGTCACGTGTGGTGTTTGTCAACGCGCCTTTGGGGAGAAGTGAAAGGGACCGTTCGGCTAGTATCGATACTTTGGGAAATTAGTATTGGTACCGTTCAGATATTTCAGTATCGATATTTATCGAAATATCGATATTTTTGACGACACTACCACATACCTTTTAGTAGTATTTGAACGCAGTGAACTCAATTTTTATTTAGTACATATAACTGTTTAGACGCTACACACCATCTGACTAGTAAGTCAAAGTCCAAATCATAGTCTTTGCTGCCCCAACTTAATTGATATAAGTACCAATGTAGAACATTATATAGAAACTGTGTCTATTCCTCGCTTAGTGAAGCCAAACAACAAATCTACTGTAAGATCTAGCAAGAATATTATTGTAATTAAACCAGAAAATCTAAATATCAGTGAACAAAAACAATTTCTAAAGCTAGGTCTTCTAAACATTAGATCGCTCACACCTAAGGCGGTTATTGTAAATGAAATGGTCACAGATAATAATTTCGATGTTCTGTGCCTTACTGAAACCTGGCTTAAACCAAATGATTATTTCGGTCTAAATGAGTCTACTCCACCAGGATACTGTTATAAGCATGAGCCCCGTCTGATCGGTCGTGGCGGCGGTGTTGCAACAATCTATAGAGATATTCTTAATGTTACTCAGAAAACTTGTCATAGGTTTAATTCGTTTGAAGTACTTGTGCTAAATGTTACGCTCTTAGATGTAAGAAAGAAATCCTTATTATCTCTAGCCTTGGCTACCGTATATAGACCTCCAGGGCCATATACTGATTTCCTAAAAGATTTTGCAGACTTTCTCTCAGACCTATTGGTCAATGTCGATAAAGCAATAATTATTGGCGACTTTAACATACACGTAGATAATACAAATGATGCGTTAGGGGCTGCGTTTACAGATCTATTAAATGCTTTTGGGGTGAAGCAAAACGTCAGTGGTCCCACTCATCGTCTAAATCATACACTAGATTTAATTATTTCATATGGAACCGATCCAACTGATATAGATATTATACCGCAAAGTGACGATCTCACTGATCATTACATGGTAACTTGCATAATACGCACTGCTGAAATTTGTCATGTTGCACCACGTTATAGACCAGGCAGAACAATCCTTCCAACCACTATAGATAGATTCTCAAATAGCTTACCTGATCTATCTCAGCTGCTCAGTAAACCCAAACAAACAGATGAACTAGAGGAAATGACTAGCAGTATGAGCAACATTTTCTCTAGTACACTAGATATTGTTGCACCAATTAGATTAAAAAAGGTTAGAGAGAAAACTAAAACACCATGGTACAACAGTGCTACGCATGCTATCAAGAGAGAAACTCGTAACTTAGAGCGTAAATGGAAACAAACTAATTTAGAGGTCTTCAGAATCGCGTGGAAAGACAGTATGTCACGTTATAAAAGGGCTCTAAAATCAGCCAGGGCTGAGCATATCCGCAAACTAATTGAAAATAACCAAAATAATCCAAGGTTTTTATTTAACACCGTGGCTAGACTAACAAATAATCAGACATCTCCAGAGCAAAATATTCCGTTACAATATAGTAGTAATGATTTTATGAATTACTTCAATGAGAAAATAGAAAGCATCCGAAACACAATTGTAAATGTACAATCCTCTATGGTGTCTTATGACTCGGCCTCAATTATGGCCCCTCTAGAACAACTACACCGCTTTACAACTATAGGACAGGAAGAACTAAATAAACTAATCATTGCATCTAAACCAACAACATGTTTATTAGATCCAATACCCACTAAACTACTTAAAGAAGTGTTACCTGTAGTGGAAGAGCCTCTTCTCAATATTATTAACTCTTTATTTTTAGGTCACGTTCCAAAAATATTCAAGCTGGCAGTAATAAAACCTCTCATTAAGAAACCGCAATTAGATACAAATAACCTAGCAAATTACAGACCCATCTCAAATCTTCCATTTATGTCTAAAATACTAGAAAAAATTGTGTCCGCTCAATTGTACTCTTTCTTGCAAGAAAATGATATCTACGAAAAATTTCAGTCGGGATTCAGACCGCATCATAGCACAGAAACTGCGCTAGTTAAAATTACAAATGATTTACTCTTAGCCTCTGACCAAGGCTGTATCTCAATACTAGTTCTACTTGATCTTAGCGCCGCGTTAGACACTATAGATCATAAAATACTCTTAGATCGACTACAAAACTACACTGGTGTTCAGGGACAGGCATTAAGCTGGTTTAGATCGTACTTATCAGACCGTTACCATTTTGTCTGTTTAAATGGGGAAAAATCAAAGATAACATCAGTAGACTATGGAGTGCCGCAAGGATCTGTCCTAGGCCCTCTGCTATTCTCAATATATATGATGCCACTTGGTAATATTATAAGAAAACATGGAATTAGTTTTCACTGTTATGCTGATGACACTCAATTATATATCTCATCACGACCAGATGAAAACACTAACTTATCTAACTTGACAGAGTGTCTAAAAGATATAAAATGCTGGATGACGTGTAATTTCCTGCTATTAAATTCAGATAAAACGGAGGTATTACTTATTGGTCCAAAAAACTACCCACAAAATCCCTTACAATACAACTTTAATTTAGAAGGATGTCCTGTTACTTTATCCACTACAGTAAAAGACCTGGGTGTTATACTAGACCGCAACTTGAATTTCGAAAATCATATATCATATGTTACAAGAACAGCCTTTTTCCACCTTAGAAACATTGCTAAGCTACGTAACATGCTATCTGTTTCAGATGCAGAAAAGTTAGTTCATGCATTCATGACCTCGAGACTAGATTACTGTAATGCTTTATTAGCTGGTTGTCCTGCATCCTCAATAAACAAGCTACAGTTAGTCCAAAATGCAGCCGCTAGAGTTCTTACTAGATCAAGAAAATATGATCATATAACACCAATTTTATCATCTCTACACTGGTTACCTATTAAGTTCCGTATCAATTACAAAGTATTACTATTGACTTATAAAGCTCTAAATGGTTTAGCTCCTGTGTATTTAACAGACCTTCTATCGCCCTACAATCCATCGCGCTCTTTAAGATCACAAAATTCGAGGCTTCTGGTCGTTCCTAGGATATCTAAGTCTACTAAAGGAGGGAGGGCGTTCTCACATTTATCTCCTAAACTCTGGAATAGCCTTCCTGATATTGTTCGAGACTCAGACTCGCTGTCCCAGTTTAAAACTAGATTAAAGACGCATCTCTTTAACCAAGCATTCACTTAATGCTTACCTTTTATACTACTTCTGAATCAGTTCGAATGCATTAACATTATGAACATCAGCTATGCTAATTATTTCCCATCTGTCTTTCTGCTGTTATCTCGGGACGCTAGTCCCGAGGTAAATAGCGCTCGTCAGCTCCAGTTTGTATCCAGCCTCTCACGAAGACTTCAGATGCCCCAACACCTGTGGAGAGACGACTAAACGCCGGTGGAGAGACGACTAAACGCCTGTGGAGAGACGACTCGACGCCTGTGAAGAGACGACTAAACACCGGCGATATGTTATGCCTAAATTTATACATGATTAACTAACTGTATTTTTCTTTGTACATTTCTGAAATGCACTTTCTGTAAAGCTGCTTTGAGACAATGTGTATTGTGAAAAGCGCTATACAAATAAACTTGAATTGAATTGAATTGAATTGTTTATAGTTTAGATGTTGGTTTATTGAAAATGTCCGTTACCATTATGGTGATCAGTGTTTGCTTTAGTTGGGCAGTTTGACTTTGCTTTTTATATCAATTTGTGATGTTTGATCACCTGGATAAACTCAGACAACTTCCAGCAAATTTAGATTTGCTCTGCAAGTTTAGATTTGCTCTGGCAAAGAGCTCATTCAAACCCATTTCCAATGTATCGAAATTGAGGCACCAATCAGAAACATTGAGGCAGGCTTTACACGATGATGACAGCGCAGCGACGGTGAAGCAGATTTTGTCGCCTACAGTACAAAGATGGATGCCGCCGTGGAACATCATTCATTCGAATCCGCTATCGCGTCTGTTTTAAGCGTTTAAAACCCGAGCAAAGAACAACACTCGGAGATGTTTCTCCGTCATTCGGCATACGTCATATCCTTCACTGCTCTGATTGGTTTTAATTGCGCCCAGAGGCATTTGAGCGACATCCGTTGGTTAATTTGGAAATGATTTGTCTATGAAGCTTTGTCAGACCATAACTCAGTTACTACTGAAAATGGTCTGGTTTTAACCAGGCTAGGTGTTTGTAACAGTGTTTACCAAAACACATAATAAGTTGCAAAAAAATCTATACACAAAGATGATCAGGTGATATAGTTTGCATGATGAGCACCGTGTAGTCTGGATTTCTGCTTGTGTAGTCTGGATTTCTGCTTGTGTATTCTGGATTTCTGCTTTTCTCTTGTGTTGGCCAAGATTCAATCCTGGTCTGCTCTCCCAAGATGTACTTTAGACTAAAAACAACATGAAAAACACATGCAAAACATCAGAGGAGGAAATTCCAGGGGTCAGAAAGTAAAAGTCCTGCCATATTTTTATTCCACCCACAACAAAAACTCCAGTGTTAAATTAACTTTCCTGGGAGTTTATTTGGATCCAGACTCAAGAGTGTTACAGGTAATGAGATAATTAAGTGATTAATTGAGTGATGATTGGCCATTATTGAAGACACCTGATGTTAACTAGCAAAATCACTGAAGGAGAAAATATATATTTTAGTCACCACTATGGTGATCAGTGTTTGCTTTAGTTGGGCAGTTGAGCTTTACATGTTTAACTTCAGATTTTGTTTGGCTGTTGTAACAGGATTTTAACAGCCAGATGGATGAAGAAAACAGTGATCAGGAATTGTTGATCATGTTTAAATATAATCATCATTTTACCTGAATCACTGAACTCATTTAGAGCCAACTCTCTGACTTTTATGTATAATGATCATAAAAGCATCACAGTGATTATAACCAGTCCCTCCAGTTTTTCGCGATTCCGCGATCGCTGAATACAACGCAAAATCAACAAAATGCCGCATTTTTTTGCAATCCTGCATAATTCCTAATTTAAGGCGAGACACGGCAGGCAAAAACATCGTTTTTTTTCACTGGTCAATTTTGAGATTTTGGGCTATTTGTCTTCAATAACATGTCTTCTTTCAGACTTGAGGTGAAAAAAATTCCAAAATACACATTTAGGTGTTTATTTTACTACACTTTGTCCATTTGCGTCTGTAAATTTCTCCTAAATTCAACAAAAAGTTGTCGTTATATATCAACATGCTGCTCTGCGATCGCTATCTGCACCCTGTCATCACACACACCGTTGGAAAGCTCTCTTTCTCCTGTTCAACGCTGTCGGATCCAAATATGGTCATTTCCTTTTTATCAGCAACCAATCGTGAAAGTAAAATGGGCATTTAACTCTAAAACTGAAATCTCATTGGCTGGTGTCAATTTCTGACAACGTGATTGGTTCAGATGCATCACGTGACGCGCTCTGACATTTAGATGTGTGTTTTTGACTCTTTTTCTGTTCATTTGAAGGCCATAAATGCTGTGTTATAAGTTGTAATGTGATTTAGTTGGTTTGTATTGTTGGTGCTGATGATTTGATAAGATATTGTGTCTGTAAATTGTTGTTTCCACTAAAAAAAGTATTCATTTTTACATTACAAATCTTTAAATGCTGTTTTCTCAAAATGAGTATTTTGTCATTCTCCAGTAGAAACTTCTCAGCCTGTGTAGCACCTATGTACACCAAACTTTCCAATTATACACTTAGCAGTATTCTGAAGATATTTTCAGAGGGATTTGTTTATAAATCATTTCTGGCCTGATTTATGTGACTTTTTAATGAAAAAAATATGGCGAGAATTGATTTTTTAAGGCTATGGACAGTATATTTTGATTTCCTATGTAATGAAAGCATATATCCTGAAATCCCTCTGAAATTCTTTTTTCATCTTGTGTGTGAACAAAATGAAAAAATAATTTTGCACCTGGCTTTATCATATGGTCAGATCTATCTACCGAAAATATATGCAAAATTGTGCATATTTAACGAGATAATGCCTAATTTGCATAATTAAACATACAAATTTCAAAAACTTGTAATACATTTTTTTAATATACTTGCATAAGTAATCAACTAAGAAAGTTTCATGATGATATCTATTATTTAAAAAAAATACCCTATTCACCTGTAGTGTCTCGCCTTAACCGCAAAATAATCACAAAAATGAAAAAGACTTCACAAAACATTAAATTATAATCACCCAATTGAAATATCTCTAGCTTAAAGTTTCAATGCATTTTTACATGGATACAGATGTTTGATGCACGTTTTATGTCTGTGAGCGGTCTGTCAGAAACATGGCAAAAGAAAATGTGTCTCACCTGCCCTCTCACATAAGCACCAAGGACCGATTTAAGTGTCAAATCGCTAAAAATTACCTTTTAGCTTTTACCTTCAGCTGAATCAGCCGATATCCGAACAGTTTTCATTGGGCACTGCAGAAGGCTTCGGCAAACTTATTAACGCGTTTCACATGATCGAATGACATCACAAAAAATATGATATGCTTCATGGTACTAAAAAGAATTATATACTGCGAAAGAGAACTTTTTTCAGCCAGTCGAGTGACAGTCCGTCTGTTTGTCTCTAACTGAGTGACTGCTGTGTGTGTGTGTGTGTGTGTGTGTGTGTGTGTCTGACTGACTGACTGACACCGCCTGTCAGCGTTAGAGTATTGAATTCTCTTTATAGCGCTTGAACAAATACACATAGGTGCACTTACTTCAAAATATTCTTCTTGGCGAGTATTTACGTAAAACAGTCAAACAGTCAATCAGTAATAACTGATTGGGATGTTTGTCAGTACTGTAGTAGGTCTTAAAGTGACAGTAACCTAATTTACCTGCTGTTGCCAGTGTTATTAATGTTAATCAAGCAACAACAATTAATGTTAATATTTACATAGGTTAGGTAGAAAATTGCCCATAGGTTGTTTTAAAAGTTAATTTGATGAGAATTTGATTAGACCAAAATAAACAAGCTTTATGCATTTTGTTTGTGATTTGTGTGATGTATGACTATTTTGAATCTGACATAATACTATTATGATAAATGTGATGTTCTAATTATAAAATATAAAAGTCGCAAATTTTTCCACAAATTTCTGGAAATTACCACCACAAAATCAGTCATTTTGATAGCAAAAATCACACAAAAAAATTGTGAAATCCTGGAGGGACTGTATAACATTAGATCCAGATTTTTCATATAAACCAAATGATATCTTAAAAGATGTTCTGATAAATGAAAAAATATTTCCTTAAGGCACACACAGACATCAAGATTCAGTGTATGAATCTCAACAATGGTGAAAAACAGAATATTCCATTATGAAAAGGGAATTACTAAGACAATTCAGATCATAATTTATTCATAATTCATAATTCATTCATTCTTTATGCATGATGGGAGCCATGAATGAGTTTTGATTGGTGGCACCCAGATAGCACTGCAACTGCAACATGCTATATAATTGTCACCATTGTTGAGAATTACTAGCCTGGTGCCACCAGACTCTCGTACATTTCATTTGTACATAGAGTCTGGCACGGCTCCATTGGAATAAATAAACTCCCAGGTAAGTTAATTTTACAATGGAGTTTTTGTTGTGGGTGGAATAAAAATATGGCAGGACTTTTACTTTCTGACCCCTGGACTTTCCACCTCTGCAAAACATGGTATAAACCAGTGGTTCCCAACCCTGTCCTGGCGCCCCACCAACACTGCTCGTTTTCTTTGTCTCCCTAATCAAACACACCTGATTCAACTCATCAGCTCATAATCACACATGGATTAATGAGCTGATGAGTTGAATCAGGTGTGTTTGATTAGGGAGACAAAGAAAACGTGCAGTGTTGGTGGGGCGCCAGGACAGGGTTGGGAACCACTGGTATAAACCAGAGGTGGAAAGTCCAGGGGTCAGAAAGTAAAAGTCCTGCCACATTTTTATTCCACCCACAGCAAAAACTCCAGTGTTAAATGAACTTTACTGGGAGTTTATTTGGATCCAGACTCAAGAGTGTTAAAGTTAATGAGATAATTAAGTGAATAATTGAGTGATGATTGAGCATTATTGAAGGACCCGGACCTGATGATAACAAGCAGAATCACTAAAGGAGGACGTCACATTTTTAAGTCACCATTATGGAGATCCGTGTCTGCTTTAGTTTTACTCTTGACCCTTAAAGCTACCCTGTGTGATTTTTACCCCCATCTAGCGGTGAAAAGGTATATGACCACCCAGTGAATATTAGTTTCTGTTCCTCTCAATTCCGATTTTGTTTTAACTCCTACGGTGGCCAATGTAGTCCAAGATTAACATGGCTTCCAGTTCGGCCTCATCCATGAGTGTTCCTTCAAGTGATACGTGAAAGGCGAAGCTTGGATTAACGGGTATGTCCCTCTTTGGCTAATGTACTTTCAAGATGGAGGGGCAACATGACGACCAACATTAGAACCCCTTACCCGTATGTATTTTCAATGGCATATTATACACTCACAAGAATACTTTATTACTTGAACGAAGTAAATATACATTAATGAGCACATATATTTTTGAAAGAAATTAGTGTTTTTAGCTAAGAATAAACTAAAAAAGTTACACAGTGTAGCTTTAAAACATTAACTTTAGAAGTTGTTTGGCTGCTGTACATTAATTATAATAGCCAGATGAACAACAAGGAAAGCTGATGCGCTGGTGTTGATTATGTTTTGAAATAATCATCATTTGTCACAAAACTCATTTGTAGAGTTTAACCTTTTGATTACACAGTATAACATTTTAAATTTTATCCAAAAGATTTCTTAAAAGCTGTTCTATTCTAAATACTTTATGGGCACACACAGACATCAAGAATCAGCCTGTGATTATCAACAATGGTGACAATTATATAGCATGTTGCAGTGCATTCTGGGTGCCACCAATCAAAACTAATTCATGGCTCCCATCATGCATTACGGTATGAATACATTATGATCTGAATTGTCTTAGTAATTTCATTTTCCTAATTGAATATTCTGTTTGTCACCATTGTTGAGATTCATACACTGAATCTTGATGTCTGTGTGTTCCATAAATGAAAGATTTTCGTTTTATTTATCAGAACGTTTAAGATATCATTTGGTTTGTTTTTAAAAATCTGGAACTAATGTTATAGAATCACTGTGATGCTGTTATGATCATTATACATTTAAGTCAGAGAGTAGGCTTTAAATGAGCTCAGTGCTGACTTCTATCAGAATTAATATTGACTGCAGATAAAGTCCTAATTGTTGGTGATTTTAATATACATGTAGATAATGAAAAAGATGCATTGGGATTGGCATTTAAATACATTGTAAACTCTATTGGAGTTAGACAACACGTGTCAGGACCTACTCATTGTCGTGATCATACTCTTGATCTAATATTATCACATGGAATAGATGTTGATGCCGTTGAAATTCTGCAGCAGAGCGACGACATCTCCGATCATTATCTAGTCTCATGTAAATTACATTTAGCCAAGGCTGCAAAGCCGACTCCGTGTTATAAATATGTTAGACCTATCACTTCTGCCACTAAAGATTGCTTTATCAATAATCTTCCTAATCAGTTTCATCATCTCAGCATCCCGGATAGCTTAGAAGAACTTGATATTGCAACAGAAACGTTTAAATCTCTCTTTTCCAGCACTTTAGACACAGTTGCTCCACTGCGCTTAAAGAAGATTAAAGAAAATAGTCCAACGCCGTGGTACAACGAGCACACCGGGGCCCTTAAGAGAGCAGCCAGAAAAATGGAGCGCAACTGGAAGAAACAGTTCAGTTCAGAGAGCAGTTCAGTTTTTGGTTCGGTTCGGTTCGGTTCAGTTCGGTTTTGAGTCGGTTCTGTGTTAAATTAAGTTGGTGTCTCTCTCTATCAACAAACAGCAAGAGAGTGTTCATGTTCGTACGCTTCTACATCGACCAGACCAAATTAGACCAGCAGACAAACCCATCAAGATCGGAGTTAAAACAGCTCATTCAAGCCTTCAAACTCATCTTACTTTCATTTCTTACTTTATCTTCTTTTTCGTAAAAGTCTCGGTTCAAAGTTAAGTTTGCTGTAAAGTTCGTTTACACGTCTCTCCTGCAACGCGCTTCGAACTGTAAAGACTCTTGTTCGCCTGCCCATCACCCGTGACCGGCAGTTCAGAAACTTCCATCCAGGCACTTCCAAGACAACCACACGGACCCGGCCGGGAAACCCCTCAGACCCGAGGAAGAGAATTCCCTAAGCAACGCAAAGACAAGCAAGTAGGCTACTCCAGACTCTAGCTGAACTGGTGCTTTAAATGTAAATTGAACAACCTGTCTAAGAAACGAAGGTTTAAATTAATGCTTGGTGGTTCGTTCAGGTCATGTCTTACAAAGTGCATCTCACTCTGAAAACTCACTCTTTCTCTCTCTTCCTCTGCGCCTTGAATGAATGTGTGTGTGTGATTGTGTTTAGACCTTAGTTTTATGTGTTTAGAATAGTTAATAAAGTCATCCATATATTTGAAAAGATATTTGCCTTGTGTTGTGCTTGCACATTTAATGTCTTGTACTGTCGATCTAAAGTTACCTTGCTAATACATAGTGTTTCACTATAGATTGGATATTTATATGTGCCAAGGTTATAATTACGGCCCATTCAAATGAATTCTAAACGAGTCATTTGCTCGGTTCCACAGTGATTCGGTCAAGATTCATTGCAAATCAATGAATCATTCCCTTTGAGCTAAATTGGCCTTCCGGCCCCCTTAACCCTCAGAGACCTAAGGGTATTTTTACAATAAATTTTCCGTCTGGTGTTATTAACTAAAAAAGCTTGTAAAACATCAACCCTTTTGTGCACAGACAATTGACACACCTCTTTTTTTTCAGGACAAATTGAACTTTTAGCATATTTGTGTTACATTGATGTCACCTGAATGTAAAATAAGTTATGGGACCATAAAGACAAATGAAAAAATAAATCGGAAATTGAATCACTCAAATATTTATTGAAATCACACACAAATAAATAAAAGCTAAGCAAATTTCCTCTGGAAAACAGTTTGTTCATGTCTTTGGAGTCCTGGAGCACAGGAATAAACATTATAACTTGTACAGAACCAAAACTATTTACATTTTTCCAAAATAAGTCCAGGCGTTTTCATGAAATTCACTGGTGCCAAGCCTCAAAACAGTTCCTAGTATCAGCAATCACAAAGAGGGCCACATCACAGGCTTTGCATTTCTATTTTATTTATTCTTTTATTTATTATTTTCTTTTTATACTACATTTATACTACTATAATACTTTTTACAGTAAATAAATAAATGGCACTTCAGCTGGGTCTGTCCTGGTAATCTAGTTCCACATCTGTCAAAAAGCTCTGTTCTCCTGAAAATCTATCATCCTTCATGGCAAAAAAGGCCAGCGCTGATATACATCAATGTCTCTGTGATCCTCTGTGAAACCTGCGTCTCCGTGCGTATCTCTCTCTCTCTCCCTCCCTCCCTTGGAGAGAGCGCATTGCGCAATGACCCAGTGACGCACCCAATGTTTACGATGGATCAGCCTGTAATTGGTCAAAAACCATCACGTGATATCCACAATGGCAGCTTGCATCGAGCTAGCGGCAAATATGACGGAATATTTATAGATTATGGACTTCAAGTGTATCAAAGTTGGATATAAACGTTTGGATTTATTGCTGAAAAACTCCGAAAGGATGCACAAGTTCCAGGCTGGATAGAAAACCTTCTGTAAAGGCTAGAAAGACACCAAAGACACCCCCGTGATGGCTAGCTCGTTAGCTTTCTGCTGGAAAAAAGGTAAGAAAATCGATACATCTGTCATTTAGTAATATCAAAATTTCTCGGAGGTGATTTGTGGCGTCGTCGACGATGCCGTTGGGCTCAGAGGGTTAAATACATTTTATGTATATTATTATTGTGTGATTTGTTACAACACTTAGCAGTATTCTGAAGATATTTTCAGAGGGATTTGTTTATAAATCATTCCTGGCCTGATTTATGTGACATTTTAATTAAATAAATACGGCGAGAATTGATTTTTAAAGGCTATGGACAGTATATTTTGATTTTCTAGGTAATGAAAGCATATATCCTAAAATCCCTCTGAAATTCTTTTTTCATCTTGTGTGTAAACAAAATGAAAAAACAATTTTGCACCTGGCTTTATCATATGGTCAGATCTATCTACCAACATTTATGCAAAATTGTGCATATTTAATGAGATAATGCCTAATTTGCATAATTAAACATATACATTTCAAAAACTTTTAATAAATTTTTTTTATATACTTGTGCAAGTAATCAACTGAGAAAGTTTCATGGTGATATCTTTTATTTAAAAAAATTACCCTATTCACCTGTACCCACATAGCAACATTGTGTCGGCCCAGATCCGGCCCAAATCTGGCACTTGTGGAATGCGGATCTGGCCCACATGCAGCGAGGAATGACGGCCCTTGGGTGGCCCACTCCTGTTTGCCAGATCTGGGCCACAAGCAGGCCATAGCAATGCCACATGTCAGCCAAGAGGAAAGAAATAAACCAGAACTGGACTTTATCTGAGCCACAAAATCTGTGTATATTAAATATGAAGTAAGTTCAGCCATAATAAGCCTGTTAACAAGCAGAATCACTGAAGGAAAGAAGAGAACAGAAAAACAGATGAGCAGAAACACAAGAACTACAACTGACTTCAGACACAGCCTTGGATGAAATCCACTGAAGAGAAAATAAGACATTAAATCTGTGAAGATCTCAGCAGAGGAGGAATAAACAACTCCACAAACAGCATTACCAGCTTCACTTATTACTAACCAGACTGACTTTATTTCTGTTAGACGTCTACACAAGTTTTTATTGAGAATTAACAGAGGTTTAACTGTGTTTAAAACGCTTTAAAACTTTCATTTGAAGTCACCATAACAGAGATTAGCGTTTCCATTAGTTGGTCTCTTAACTCGCCTTAGGGAACATGCGCGGAACCCGGGGACGCGCGCGCGGCCTATTAGGCGGCCCGCGGCAGGCGGTTCGTGGACGCTGCGCAGCGCCCCCTAGATGATTTTTGGGGGGCCCGGGGCCGCCTTGGGTCCCTCGGCCCCCGCCCCCTGAGGCCCTGGGGCTTTGTCCCGCGATCCTAGCCCCCCGGGGGCCCCGCTAGGGGCCCCAGAAGTGCGCACTGGTGAAGTTGCAAAATGCTGCAGTTCAGGGTGTCGCCACAAGGCGGCAGCACGCCCTCCAACGGGCAACCTATTCGACGGGCGTCAAATAGGTTGTGGGATGGCGTCCACGAAGTGCCTATTCGTCCACCTAAGTGCCTATTCTTCATCATTGTGTCCACGAAGCGCCTAAAGTGCCACCTAAGTGACTACTCTTCACCTTAGTCTTCCTCTCATCCCACGAACAGCCTATTTGTCCACC
Organism: Chrosomus eos; assembly: GCA_036326025.1. Taxonomy (NCBI): domain Eukaryota; kingdom Metazoa; phylum Chordata; class Actinopteri; order Cypriniformes; family Leuciscidae; genus Chrosomus; species Chrosomus eos. The sequence goes on from CM070819.1 coordinate 625,722, forward strand.
TAGGCGCCTATTCTACATGAAATGTCCACAGAGCGCCTAAAGTGCCACCTAAGTGACTACTCTTCATCGGAGTCTTCCTCTCATCCCACGAACAGCCTATTCGTCCACCTAGGCGCCTATTTTTTTATGAATTATCCACAGAGTGCCTAAAGTGCCACCTAAATGACTACTCTTCACCGTAGTCTTCCTCTCTTCCCACGGACAGCCTATTTGTCCACCTAGGCGCCTATTCTACATGAATTGTCCACAGAGCGCCTAAAGTGCCACCTAAGTGACTACGCTTCATCCTGGTCTTCCTCTCGTAATAATACATAATTAATGGTTGTAATGTACATCAGCACCAAACTGCGGGTGTTGGGAGGTCCCCATGGCACCCCCATGACCCCAGAGTATGGAGCCCAAAGTCGGCTTGGTTCCTGAGTAATGCCCGGTCAAAGATGGGACTTTGACCGGGTGTATCTCGAAAACCAGGCCGACTTGGAGCTCCATACTCCGGGCGTGGGTAGGTACTCATATGCCCCTCTTCACCCCAGAGTATGGAGCCCAAAGTCGGATTGGTTCCTGAGTTATGCTCGGTCAAAGATGGGACTTTGACCGGGTGTATCTCGGAAACCATGCCGACTTGGAGCTCCATACTCTGGGCACCGGTAGGTACCCATGGGCCCCCAATGACCCCAGAGTATAAAGCCCAAAGTCGGCTTGGTTCCTGAGTTATGCCTGGTCAAAGATGGGACTTTGACCGGGTGTATCTCGGAAACCACGCTGACTTGGAGCTCCATACTCCGGGCATGGGTAGGTACCTATGGGCCCCCCGTGACCCCAGAGTATGGAGCCCAAAGTCGGCTTGGTTCTTGAGATACACCCGGTCAAAATCACCATCCAACCTGTAGCTTAATAAGTTACTGACTGGACTTCACCACATAGTGTGAAATCCCCAAATCTTTACAGGATCTGACCCACTGAAAATGTCTAAGTCAGAAAGAGCATCCATCCTGTAACCTATTTGACGGCGGCCCTATAGGCTGTCTGTGGACGTTCGAATATTATGCAAATTGTGCATAATTAATGGCTGTAATGTACATGAGTGTGTGGAGCTGTGTCCCCTGTGTGGTGTAGAGTAGGTTTCACCTCATAAAAGCACCTGTAATTATGAAATATGACCCATTAATGTACAGTCCAGGAGGAAGCCTATAGGGGCTCTGTCGAATAGGTTACAGGTGGGCTCCAAACTTTGAAGGGCTATAACTCGGGGACCCCGCAGCCTAGCGACACCAAACTCTGGTCAAAGTAGGATCCAGATGGGCCCTCTCCAAGGGGCCCTAGCCCGAGCTTCTAGCACCCCCAGAGACCGAGAAACGGGGGCCAACAGGAAAGGGTGCACTTCAGAAAGAAGGGTCCCAGAGGCTCAGGACTCTGGGGTCTGAGAGGGCCCGTAGGGGCCCCTCCCCACCCCGAAGGACGGTCCGCTGGGACCCGCCCTTTCCGAGATATCGACCGTTTTGTCCAAAAGTCCCTCATGTATAACCGGTGTATCTTGAAAGTTAAGCCGAGTTGGAGCTCCAAACTCCGGGCATGAGGGGGGCCCATAGGGCCCCTTCGGACCCCACTGTCCCTAGCTCCTGGGCCTTTCCGTTTCCGAGATACGGCCACTTCCGGTCCAGCTTTGACCGGGTTTATCTCGGAAACCAGGCCGACTTGGAGCTCCAAACTGCGGGTGTGGAGGGGCACCCATGGGCACCTCATGACCCCTGAGTATGGAGCCCAAAGTCGGTTTGGTTCCCGAGTAATGCCCGGTCAAAGATGGGACTTTGACCGAGTGTTTCTCGGGGACCAAGCCGACTTGGAGCTCCATACTCCGGGCATGGGTAGGTACCCATGGCCCCCTCTTGACCCCAGAGTATGGAGCCCAAAGTCGGCTTGGTTCCCAAGTTATGCCCGGTCAAAGATGGGACTTTGACCGGATGTATCTCGGAAACCACGCCCACTTGGAGCTCCAAACTCCGGGTGTGGATGAGCACCCATGGGTCCCTCAAGACCCCAGAGTATGGAGCCCAAAGTCAGCTTGGCTCTCGAGATACACCCGGTCAAAGTCAGCATCCAACCTGTAACCTATTTGACAGAGCTCCTATAGGCAGTCCGTGGACAATTCCTCAAAATCCACACTCCCGACCCCAAAGTTCCTCAGAATCCACTCGCTCCCAAAAACTAAGTCAGAAACAGCATCCATCCTGTAACCTATTTGACAGAGCTCCTATAGGCGGTCTGTGGACAGTCCATTTTTAGGCCAATAATACATAATTAATGGCTGTACTGTACATCAGTGTGTTGCATCGTGTCCCCTGTGTGGCACACAACAGGTTAAACCACATATAAGCACTGTATTTATGAAATATGACCATTTAATGTACTGTCCACGAACAGCCTACAGGGACCCTGTCATTTAAGTTACAGCTTGGACTTCACCGACTGTGTCCGTCCTGTAACCTATTTGACAGAGCTCGTATAGGCTGTCCGTGGAGAGTTGAATATTATGCAAATTATGCATAATTAATGGCTGTAATGAACACCAGTGTGTAGTGCTGTGTCCTCTGTGTGGTGTAGAGTAGGTTTGACCTGATAAATTGCAAGTATAAGAACACCAGACCCAAAATTCCTCAAAATCCACACTCCCGACCCCAAAGTTCCTGAGAATCCACTCGCTCCCAAAAACTAAGTCAGAAACAGCATCCATCCTGTAACCTATTTGACAGAGCTCCTATAGGCGGTCTGTGGACAGTCCATTTTTAGGCCAATAATACATAATTAATGGCTGTACTGTACATCAGTGTGTTACATAGTGTCCCCTGTGTGGCATACAACAGGTTAAACCACATATAAGCACTGTATTTATGAAATATGAGCCGTTAAATCAACGTCCAGGAGGAAGCCTATAGGGGCTCTGTTTATTAGGTTGCAGGATGGCACCGAACTTTGAACGGCTATACCTCGGGGACCCAGCGGCCTAGCCACACCAAACTCGGGTCAAAGTAGGGTCTCGAGTGTCCCTCTCCAATGGGCCCTAGCCCGAGGCTCTGGCGCCCCCACAGGCCGAGATACGGGGCCCAACAGAAAAGGGTGCACTTCAGAAGGAAGGGTCCCAGAACCTCAGGACTCTGGGGTCTGAGAGGGCCCCTAGGGACCCCTCCCCACCCCGAAGGACGGTCCGCTGGGACCCGCCCTTTCCGAGATATCGACCGTTTTGTCCAAAAGTCCCTCATGTATAACCGGGTGTATCTTGGGAGTTAAGCCAAGTTGGAGCTCCAAACTCCGGGCATAAAGGGGGCCCATAGGGCCCCTTCGGACCCCACCATCCCCAGCTCCTAGGCCTTTCCGTTTCCGAGATACGGCCACTTCCGGTCAGCTTTGACCGGTTGTTTCTCGGGGACCAAGCCGACTTGGAGCTCCATACTCCGGGCATGGGTAGGTACCCCAGGCCCCATCTTGACCCAGAGTATGGAGCCCAAAGTCGGCTTGGTTCCCGAGTTATGCCCGGTCAAGATGGGACTTTGACCGGGTGTTTCTCGGGGACCAAGCCGAGATGGAGCTCCAAACTCCGGGCATGGGTAGGTACCCATGGCCCCTCTTGACCCCAGAGTATGAAGCCCAAAGTCGGCTTGGTTCCCAAGTTATGCCCGGTCAAAGATGGGACTTTGACCGGGTGTTTCTCGGGGACCAAGCCGAGATGGAGCTCCATACTCCGGGCATGGGTAGGTACCCATGGCCCCCTCTTGACCCCAGAGTATGGAGCCCAAAGTCGGCTTGGTTCCCGAGTTATGCCCGGTCAAAGATGGGACTTTGACCGGATGTATCTCGGAAACCACGCCCACTTGGAGCTCCAAACTCCGGGTGTGGATGAGCACCCATGGGTCCCTCAAGACCCCAGAGTATGGAGCCCAAAGTCAGCTTGGCTCTCGAGATACACCGGTCAAAGTCAGCATCCAACCTGTAACCTATTTGACAGAGCTCCTATAGGCAGTCCGTGGACAATTCCTCAAAATCCACACTCCCGACCCCAAAGTTCCTGAGAATCCACTCGCTTCCAAAAACTAAGTCAGAAACAGCATCCATCCTGTAACCTATTTGACAGAGCTCCTATAGGCGGTCTGTGGACAGTCCATTTTTAGGCCAATTTAAAACATAATTAATGGCTGTACTGTACATCGGTGTGTTGCATCGTGTCCCCTGTGTGGCACACAACAGGTTAAACCACATATAAGCACTGTATTTATGAAATATGACCATTTAATGTACTGTCCACGAACAGCCTACAGGGACCCTGTCATTTAAGTTACAGCTTGGACTTCACCGACTGTGTCCGTCCTGTAACCTATTTGACAGAGCTCGTATAGGCTGTCCGTGGAGAGTTGAATATTATGCAAATTATGCATAATTAATGGCTGTAATGAACACCAGTGTGTAGTGCTGTGTCCTCTGTGTGGTGTAGAGTAGGTTTGACCTGATAAATTGCAAGTATAAGAACACCAGACCCAAAATTCCTCAAAATCCACACTCCCGACCCCAAAGTTCCTGAGAATCCACTCGCTCCCAAAAACTAAGTCAGAAACAGCATCCATCCTGTAACCTATTTGACAGAGCTCCTATAGGCGGTCTGTGGACAGTCCATTTTTAGGCCAATAATACATAATTAATGGCTGTACTGTACATCAGTGTGTTACATAGTGTCCCCTGTGTGGCATAAAACAGGTTAAACCACATATAAGCACTGTATTTATGAAATATGAGCCGTTAAATCAACGTCCAGGAGGAAGCCTATAGGGGCTCTGTTTATTAGGTTGCAGGATGGCACCGAACTTTGAACGGCTATACCTCGGGGACCCAGCGGCCTAGCCACACCAAACTCGGGTCAAAGTAGGGTCTCGAGTGTCCCTCTCCAATGGGCCCTAGCCCGAGGCTCTGGCGCCCCCACAGGCCGAGATACGGGGCCCAACAGAAAAGGGTGCACTTCAGAAGGAAGGGTCCCAGAACCTCAGGACTCTGGGGTCTGAGAGGGCCCCTAGGGACCCCTCCCCACCCCGAAGGACGGTCCGCTGGGACCCGCCCTTTCCGAGATATCGACCGTTTTGTCCAAAAGTCCCTCATGTATAACCGGGTGTATCTTGGGAGTTAAGCCAAGTTGGAGCTCCAAACTCCGGGCATAAAGGGGGCCCATAGGGCCCCTTCGGACCCCACCATCCCCAGCTCCTAGGCCTTTCCGTTTCCGAGATACGGCCACTTCCGGTCCAGCTTTGACCGGTTGTTTCTCGGGGACCAAGCCGACTTGGAGCTCCATACTCCGGGCATGGGTAGGTACCCCAGGCCCCATCTTGACCCCAGAGTATGGAGCCCAAAGTCGGCTTGGTTCCCGAGTTATGCCCGGTCAAAGATGGGACTTTGACCGGGTGTTTCTCGGGGACCAAGCCGAGTTGGAGCTCCAAACTCCGGGCATGGGTAGGTACCCATGGCCCCCTCTTGACCCCAGAGTATGAAGCCCAAAGTCGGCTTGGTTCCCAAGTTATGCCCGGTCAAAGATGGGACTTTGACAGGGTGTTTCTCGGGGACCAAGCCGAGATGGAGCTCCATACTCCGGGCATGGGTAGGTACCCATGGCCCCCTCTTGACCCCAGAGTATGGAGCCCAAAGTCGGCTTGGTTCCCGAGTTATGCCCGGTCAAAGATGGGACTTTGACCGGATGTATCTCGGAAACCACGCCCACTTGGAGCTCCAAACTCCGGGTGTGGATGAGCACCCATGGGTCCCTCAAGACCCCAGAGTATGGAGCCCAAAGTCAGCTTGGCTCTCGAGATACACCCGGTCAAAGTCAGCATCCAACCTGTAACCTATTTGACAGAGCTCCTATAGGCAGTCCGTGGACAATTCCTCAAAATCCACACTCCCGACCCCAAAGTTCCTGAGAATCCACTCGCTCCCAAAAACTAAGTCAGAAACAGCATCCATCCTGTAACCTATTTGACAGAGCTCCTATAGGCGGTCTGTGGACAGTCCATTTTTAGGCCAATAATACATAATTAATGGCTGTACTGTACATCAGTGTGTTACATAGTGTCCCCTGTGTGGCATACAACAGGTTAAACCGCATATAAGCACTTTATTTATGAAATATGACCATTTAATGTACTGTCCACGAACAGCCTACAGGGACCCTGTCATTTAAGTTACAGCTTGGACTTCACCGACTGTGTCCGTCCTGTAACCTATTTGACAGAGCTCGTATAGGCTGTCCGTGGAGAGTTGAATATTATGCAAATTATGCATAATTAATGGCTGTAATGAACACCAGTGTGTAGTGCTGTGTCCTCTGTGTGGTGTAGAGTAGGTTTGACCTGATAAATTGCAAGTATAAGAACACCAGACCCAAAATTCCTCAAAATCCACACTCCCGACCCCAAAGTTCCTGAGAATCCACTCGCTCCCAAAAACTAAGTCAGAAACAGCATCCATCCTGTAACCTATTTGACAGAGCTCCTATAGGCGGTCTGTGGACAGTCCATTTTTAGGCCAATAATACATAATTAATGGCTGTACTGTACATCAGTGTGTTACATAGTGTTCCCTGTGTGGCATACAACAGGTTAACCCGCATATAAGCACTGTATTTATGAAATATGACCAAAATTCCTCAAAATCCACACTCCCGACCCCAAAGTTCCTGAGAATCCACTCGCTTCCAAAAACTAAGTCAGAAACAGCATCCATCCTGTAACCTATTTGACAGAGCTCCTATAGGCGGTCTGTGGACAGTCCATTTTTAGGCCAATAATACATAATTAATGGCTGTACTGTACATCAGTGTGTTACATAGTGTCCCCTGTGTGGCATACAACAGGTTAAACCGCATATAAGCACTGTATTTATGAAATATGACCAAAATTCCTCAAAATCCACACTCCCGACCCCAAAGTTCCTGAGAATCCACTCGCTCCCAAAAACTAAGTCAGAAAGAGCATCCATCCTGTAACCTATTTGACAGAGCTCCTATAGGCGGTCTGTGGACAGTCCATTTTTAGGCCAATAATACATAATTAATGGCTGTACTGTATATCAGTGTGTTACATAGTGTCCCCTGTGTGGCATACAACAGGTTAAACCGCATATAAGCACTGTATTTATGAAATATGACCAAATTCCTCAAAATCCGGACTCCCGAATTTTTGACCCCAAAGTTCCTGAGAATCCACTCGCTTCCAAAAACTAAGTCAGAAACAGCATCCATCCTGTAACCTATTTGACAGAGCTCCTATAGGCGGTCTGTGGACAGTCCATTTTTAGGCCAATAATACATAATTAATGGCTGTACTGTACATCAGTGTGTTACATAGTGTCCCCTGTGTGGCATACAACAGGTTAAACCGCATATAAGCACTGTATTTATGAAATATGACCATTTAATGTACTGTCCACGAACAGCCTACAGGGACCCTGTCATTTAAGTTACAGCTTGGACTTCACCGACTGTATCCATCCTGTAACCTATTTGACAGAGCTCGTATAGGCTGTCCGTGGAGAGTTAAATATTATGCAAATTATGCATAATTAATGGCTGTAATGAACACCAGTGTGTAGTGCTGTGTCCTCTGTGTGGTGTAGAGTAGGTTTGACTGATAAATTGCAAGTATAAGAACACCAGACCCAAAATTCCCCAAAATCCACACTCCGACCCCAAAATTCCTCAGAATCCACTCGTTCCAAAAACTAAGTCAGAAACAGCATCCATCCTGTAACCTATTTGACACAGCTCCTATAGGCGGTCTGTGGACAGTCCATTTTTAGGCCAATAATACATAATTAATGGCTGTACTGTACATCAGTCTGTTGCATCGTGTCCCCTGTGTGGCAAACAACAGGTTAAACCACATATAAGCACTGTATTTATGAAATATGACCATTTAATGTACTGTCCACGAACAGCCTACAGGGACCCTGTGATTTAAGTTACAGCTTGGACTTCACCGACTGTATCCATCCTGTAACCTATTCGACAGGGTCCAAATAGGCTGTCTGTGGACAGTCCATTTTTAGGCTAATAATACATCATTTATGGCTGTATTGTACACTAGTGTGTTGTGTTGTGTCCCCTGTGTGGTGTACAGTAGGTTTCACCTCAAAATTACAAGTTGTGTGGCATACAACAAGTTAAACCACATAAAAGCACTGTAATTATGAAAAATTACCTTTTGATGTATTGGCATCCTACCTATAGCTTAATAAGTTGCTCACGGGCTGCAACCAATCGGTCAATGTCTCTCCCATCTCTTTTGTTTTTTGGCTAATATCTCAGCGAAAACACCACCGAAAATCATAAAAATGGTACTGTTCTTTTCAGAGTGACGAGCCGGTTCCGGCGTGCTGACTTTTGCAGAGTTTTCGGCCGTTTAAAAAATTTCGCAGTGGGTTACCGTCCTATAAACTGCATGCGCTCATGGTTGGGTCTAGCCAAGCAAGGCCGCCCAGCTACATACCCGGCTCGGATCCCCTTGCGCCGCGCTTCACCCTGGGGCCTTATGGTGCACAGAGGGTACCCTGCAATGGGTGTCTTAGGTTTTGGGTCCCCCTGGGAGCCAGGTGCACTTTCGGCTGGGTAAAAACTCCTGGAGGGAGAGGGCCTCCTGGAGAAATGCAAGCCCAGCCTGGTGCACTCAGGCTAGGGAGGAACTCCTGGAGGGAGAGGGCCTCCAGGAGAAATCCAAGCCCAGCCAGGAGCACTCTGGCTGGGGAGCACTCTGGCTGGGGAGGAACTCCAGGAGCGATCCAAAACCTAAGTCCAAAACATTGCGGTACTTGTGGGGATCCAGGCACTCGGGACTCCTTGGCCAGCCCCAGGGAAGGTGACCCTTCCTGGGTCAAAGGCAGATTTAGCCGCCTCCCCTGGAGCTCCACCTGGAGCTAAGACGGTCCTAAAATGGACCTTCGGGCTTGTATGAGAGAAGGTGACTATGGGTGTCTCTGGCTGGGGATAAACTCCTGGAGGGAGACGGCCTCCAGGAGCAATCCAAGCCCAGCCAGGGGGCACTCTGGCTGGGGTAAAATATCATTTGGGCCGTGCCATGGAGCTCTGGAAGTCCTGGAGGGAGAGGGCCTCCAGGAGCAATCCAAGCCCAGCAAGGGGGCACTCTGGCTGGGGATGAATCCTGGAGGGACAGGGCCTCCAGGAGCAATCCAAGCCCAGCCAGGGGGCACTCTGGCTGGGGATAAATCCTGGAGGGAGAGGGCCTCCAGCAGCTGTCCAAAACGTTGCGGTACCCATGGGGCTCCAGGCACTCGGGACTCCTCGGCCCGCCCGGGGAAAGTGGCCTGTCCTGGGTCAAAGGCAGATTTAACCGCCACCCCTGGAGGTCCATCTGTAGCTAAGACGGTCCTAAAATGGACCTCCGGGGTTATATGAGATGTACAAGGAGCAATCCAAGCCCAGCCAGGGTGCACTCTGGCTGGGGTAAAAATCCTGGAGGGAGAGGGCCTCCAGGAGCAATCCAAGCCCAGCCAGGGGGCACTCTGGCTGGGGTAAAATATAAATTGGGCCGTGCCATGGAGTTTTGGAAGTCCTGGAGGGAGAGGGCCTCCAGGAGCAATCCAAGCCCAGCCAGGGGGCACTCTGGCTGGGGATAAACTCCTGGAGGGAGAGGGCCTCCAGGAGCGATCCAAAACCTAAGTCCAAAACATTGCGGTAATTATGGGGCTCCAGGCACTGGGGACTCCTCGACCAGCCCCAGGGAAGGTGACCCTTCCTGGGTCAAAGGCAGATTTAACCGCCACCCCTGGATGTCCATCTGGAGCTAAGACGGTCCTAAAATGGACCTCCGGGGTTATATGAAGAGAGGTACAAGGAGCAATCCAAGCCCAGCCAGGATGCACTCTGGCTGGGGACAAAAATATTGGAGGGAGAGGGCCTCCAGGAGCAATCCAAGCCCAGCCAGGGGGCACTCTGGTTGGGGTAAAATTAAAATTGGGCCGTGCCATGGAGCTCTGGAAGTCCTGGAGGGAGAGGGCCTCCAGGAGCAATCCAAGCCCAGCCAGGGGGTACTCTGGCTGGGGATAAACACCTGGAGGGAGAGGGCCACCAGGAGCAATCCAAAACCTAAGTCCAAAATGTTGCGGTACCCATGGGGCTCCAGGCACTGGGGACTCCTCGCCTGCCCCGGGAAGGTGCCTGTCCTGGGTCAAATGCAGATCTAACCGCCACCCCTGGATGTCCATCTGGAGCTAAGACGGTCCTAAAATGGACCTCCGGGGTTATATGAGGAAAGGTACAAGGAGCATCCAAGCCCAGCCAGGGTGCACTCTGGCTGGGGTAAAATATAAAATTGGGCCGTGCCATGGAGCTCTGGAAGTCCTGGAGGAGAGGGCCTCCAGGAGCAATCCAAGCCCAGCCAGGGGGCACTCTGGCTGGGTAAAATTGAATGGGCTTGCCATGGACTCTGGAAGTCCTGGAGGGAGAGGGCCTCCAGGAGCAATCCAAGCCCAGCCAGAGGCATCTGGCTGGCAAAACACTGGAGGGTGACGGCTCCATGGGAATCCAAAACCTAAATTCCAAAACGTTGCGGTACCATGGGGCTCAGCACTCGGACTCCCGGCCTGCCCGGGAAGGTGGCCTTCCTGGGTCAAATGCAGATCTAACCGCCACCCCTGGATGTCCATCTGGAGCTAAGACGGTCCTAAAATGGACCTGCGGGGTTATATGAGGAGAGGTACACAGGAGCAATCCAAGCCCAGCCAGGGTGCACTCTAGCTGGGGTAAAATATAAATTGGGCCGTGCCATGGAGCTCTGGAAGTCCTGGAGGGAGAGGGCCTCCAGGAGCAATCCAAGCCCAGCCAGGGGGCACTCTGGCTGGGGATAAACTCCTGAGGGAGAGGGCCTCCACGAGCAATCCAAGCCCATGCCAGGGGCAGCTCTGGTTCTCTGCCGCGGGGAGAGGTGGACCCCTGTGGGAGTCCCATCCCAAGCTATGGTTCTTTGAGTCTGGCAGGCGACAGGACCAAGGTGAGGGACTGCGCAGGAGCTCTGGTTCCCGAGTTGGGCTGTGGCGGTAAGAACCTCGGCCAGAGGGAACCAGAGAGACCAGTGCGGTCGCCAAAACCTAAGGTCGATTTGGGGGACCAGTTTGCCTGGGTTCTCTGGTGGTGGCGGGGGTTGCTGGGACAGTAATACCCGGGCTTAAGTTTGGGGACGCCCCGGGTCGGGCGGGCGGATCGGCTGCTGGGGTGGGTGCGGCCTAGGCTGTGGGGTTAGCTCTGGTTTTCCGAGTTGGGCAGACGGTGGACCTTGGTGGGGGTCCTTGCCCGGAGCTTGGTTCTCTAAGATGGGCAAGGGGGTGACCTTGGTGGGGCCCTGCCCAGCTGTGGTTCTCTAAGATGGCAGAGGGTGACCTAGGTGGGGTCCCTGCCCGGAGCTCTGGTTCTCTGAGTCAGGCAGAGGGTGGACCTAGTTGGGGTCCTGCCCCCAGGAGCTCTGGTTCTCTGAGTCGGGCAGAGGGTGGACCTAGTTGGGGTCCCTGCCCAGAGCTCTGGTTCTCTGAGTCTGGGCGGCGGGGGACCTAGATGGGGGGTCCCTGCCCAGAGCTCTGGTTCTCCGAGTCGGCTGAAGGCGGAGTAACCTTGGCCGGAGGGAACCAGAGAACCAGAGCGGCGGCCAAAACCTAAGTCGATTTTGGGTTACCAGTGGCCCGGTTCTCTGGTGGCGCGGGGTTGCTGGGACAGTAATCCCGGGCTTAAGTTTGGGACCCCCGGGTTCCGCCTGGTGCACTGGTGAGGGTGAAGGCCGGGGCTGTGGGGTAGCTCTGGTTCTCTGAGTCAGGGCAGAGGGTGGACCTGGTGGGGGTCCCTCTCTGTAGCCCGTGTGTTCCCCGAGTGGGCAGAGGGTGGACCAAGGTGTTGGGTCCCTGCCCGGAGCTCTGGTTCTCTGAGTCGGGCAGAGGGTGACCTAGGTGTGGGTCCCTGCCCGGAGCTCTGGTTCTCTGAGTCGGCGGGGTGGACCTAGTGGGGGTCCCTCCTGTAGCTCTGGTTCTCGAGCTGGGCAGAGGGTGGACCAAGGTGGGGTCCCTGCCCGAGCTCTGGTTCTCTGAGTCGGGCAGAGGGTGAACCAAGGTGTGGGTCCCTGCCCGAGCTCTGGTTCTCCGAGTCGGCTGAAGGCGGAGTACCTTGGCCGGAGGGAACCAGAGAACCAGAGCGGCGGCCAAAACCTAAGTCGATTTTGGGTTACCAGTGGCCCGGTTCTCTGGTGGCGCGGGGTTGCTGGGACAGTAATCCCGGGCTTAAGTTTGGGACCCCCGGGTTCGCCTGGTGCACGGTGAGGGTGGAAGGCTAGGGCTGGGGGTAGCTCTGGTTCTCTGAGTCAGGCAGAGGGTGGACCTAGGTGGGGGTCCCTCTCTGTAGCTCTGGTTCCCGAGTCTGGGCAGAGGGTGGACCTAGGTGGGGGTCCCTCTCTGTAGCTCTGGTTCTCCGAGTCTGGGCAGAGGGTGGACCAAGGTGTGGGTCCCTGCCTGGAGCTCTGGTTCTCTGAGTCGGGCAGAGGGGTGGACCTAGTTGGGGTCCCCTGCCCGGAGCTCTGGTTCTCTGAGTCGGGCAGAGGGTGGACCTTGGTGGGGGTCCCTGCCCGGAGCTCTGGTTCTCTGAGTTGGGCAGAGGGTGGACCTTGGTGGGGGTCCCTGCCCGGAGCTCTGGTTCTCTGAGTCGGGCAGAGGGTGGACCTTGGTGGGGGTCCCTGCCCGGAGCTCTGGGTCTCTGAGTCGGGCAGAGGGTGGACCTAGGTGGGGGTCCCTGCCTGGAGCCCTGATTCTCTGAGTCGGGCAGAGGGTGGACCTAGGTGGGGGTCCCTGCCTGGAGCCCTGGTTCACCGTCTGAAAATTTCTAAGTCGAAAACAGCACCCACCTGTAACTTATTTGACACAGGCCCTATAGGCTCTCTGTGGACAGTTTAATATTATGCCCAATTTTGCATAATTAATGGCTGTACTGTACATCAGTGTGTTGCATCGTGTCCTCTGTGTGTCATACAACATGTTAAACCACATATTAGCAATGTATTTATGAAAAATGACCATTTAATGTACTGTCCACAAACAGCCTACAGGGACCCTGTCATTTAAGTTACAGCTTGGACTTCACCGACTGTATCCATCCTGTAACCTATTTGACAGAGCTCCTATAGGCAGTCTGTGGACAGTTGAATATTATGCAAATTATGCATAATTAACGGCTGTAATGAACACCAGTGTGTAGTGCTGTGTCCCCTGTGTGGTGCAGAGTAGGTTTGACCTGATAAATTGCAAGTATAAGAACACCAGACCCAAAATTCCCCAGAATCCACACTCCCGAACCCAAAATTCCTCAGAATCCACTCGCTCCCAAAAACTAAGTCAGAAACAGCATCCATCCTGTAACCTATTTGACAGAGCTCCTATAGACGGTCTGTGGACAGTCCATTTTTAGGCCAATAATACATAATTAATGGCTGTACTGTATATCAGTGTGTAACATTGTGTCCCCTGTGTGGCAAACAACAGGTTAAACCACATATAAGCACTGTATTTATGAAATATGACCTTTTAATGTACTGTCCACGAACAGCCTAGAATGACTGTCAAATAAGTTACAGCTTGGACTTCACCGACTGTATCCATCCTGTAACTTATTTGACAGAGCCCCTATAGGCTGTCTGTGGACAGTTGAATATTATGCAAATTTTTCATAATTAAAAGCGGTAATGTACATCAGTGTGTAGTGCTGTGTCCCATGAGGGGTGTCCAGTAGGTTTCACCTCATAAAACCACTGTATCTATGAAATATGAGCCATTAATGTACTGTCCAGGAGGAAGCCTATAGGGGCTCTGTCAAATAAGTTACAGGTGGGCTGTAAACTTTGAACGGCTATAACTTGGGGACCAAAGGGCCTAGGGACACCAAACTCGGGTCAAAGTAAGGTCCCCAGGGGCCCTTTCCAACGGGCCCTAGCGCGAGCTTCTAGCGCCCCCACAGGCCGAGATAGGGGGGCCAACAGGAAAGGGTGCACTTCAGAAGGAAGGGTCTCAGAAGCTCAGGACTCTGGGGTCTGGTAGGGCCCCTAGGGCCCCTTTCCACCCCGAAGCACGATCCGCTGGGACTCTTCCTTTCGGAGATATCCACCGTTTTGTCCAAAAGTCCCTTATGTATAACCGGGTGTACCTTGGGAGTTAAGCCGAGTTGTAGCTCCAAACTCCGGGCATAAATGAGGCCCATAGGGCCCCTTCGGACCCCACCGTCCCCAGCTCCTAGGCCTTTCCGTTTCCGAGATACGGCCACTTCCGGTCCAGCTTTGACCGGTTGTATCTCGGAAACCAGGCCGAATTGGAACTCCAAACTCCGGGCATGGGTAGGTACCCAAGGCCCCTCTTGACCCCAGAGAATGGAGCCCAAAGTCGGCTTGGTTCCTGAGATATGCCCGGTCAAAATGGGACTTTGACCGGGTGTTTCTCGGGGACCAAGCCGAATTGGAGCTCCAAACTCCGGGCATGGGTAGGTACCCCAGGCCCCCTCTTGACCCCAAAGTCGGCTTGGTTTTGGAGATCCATCCGGTTAAAAACAGCATCCCACCTGCAACTTATTTGACGGTGCCCCTGTGAGCTGTTCGTGGACAGTATAATTTTATGTTAATTTTGCATAATTAGTATCTGTAATGTACATGAGTGTGTTGTGCTGTGTCCTCTGTGTGGTGTAGAGTAGGTTTGACCTGATAAATTGCAAGTATAAGAACACCAGACCCAAAATTCCTCAAAATCCACACTCCCGACCCCAAAGTTCCTGAGAATCCACTCGCTCCCAAAAACTAAGTCAGAAAGAGCATCCATCCTGTAACCTATTTGACAGAGCTCCTATAGGCGGTCTGTGGACAGTCCATTTTTAGGCCAATAATACATAATTAATGGCTGTACTGTATATCAGTGTGTTACATAGTGTCCCCTGTGTGGCATACAACAGGTTTAAACCGCATATAAGCACTGTATTTACGAAATATGACCAAAATTCCTCAAAATCCACACTCCCGACCCCAAAGTTCCTGAGAATCCACTCGCTTCCAAAAACTAAGTCAGAAACAGCATCCATCCTGTAACCTATTTGACAGAGCTCCTATAGGCGGTCTGTGGACAGTCCATTTTTAGGCCAATAATACATAATTAATGGCTGTACTGTACATCAGTGTGTTACATAGTGTCCCCTGGTTGGCATACAACAGGTTAAACCGCATATAAGCCCTGTATTTATGAAATATGACCAAAATTCCTCAAAATCCACACTCCCGACCCCAAAGTTCCTGAGAATCCACTCGCTCCCAAAAACTAAGTCAGAAACAGCATTCATCCTGTAACCTATTTGACGGAGCTCCTATAGGTGGTCTGTGGACAGTCCATTTTTAGGCCAATAATACATAATTAATGGCTGTACTGTACATCAGTGTGTTGCATCGTGTCCCCTGTGTGGCATACAACAGGTTAAACCACATATAAGCACTGTATTTATGAAATATGAGCCGTTAAATCAACGTCCAGGAGGAAGCCTATAGGGTCTCTGTTGATTAGGTTGCAGGATGGCACCGAACTTTGAACGGCTATAACTCGGGGACCCAGCGGCCTAGCCACACCAAACTCGGGTCAAAGTAAGGTCGCGAGGGGCCCTCTTCAATAGGCCCTGGCCCGAGCTTCTAACGCCCCCACAGGCCGAGATACGGGGCCCAACAGGAAAGGGTGCACTTCAGAAGGAAGGGTCCCAGAACCTCAGGACTCTGGGGTCTGATAGGGCCCCTCGGGGCCCCTCCCCACCCCGAAGGACGATCCGCTGGGACCCGCCCATTCCGAGATATCGACCGTTTTGTCCAAAAGTCCCTCATGTATAACCGGGTGTATCTTGGGAGTTAAGCCGAGTTGTAGCTCCAAACTCCGGGCATAAATGAGGCCCATAGGGCCCCTTCGGACCCCACCGTTCCCAGCTCCTAGGCCTTTCCCTTTCCGAGATACGGCCACTTCCGGTCCAGCTTTGACCGGTTGTATCTCGGAAACAAGGCCGAATTGGAACTCCAAACTCCGGGCATGGGTAGGTACCTAAGGCCCCCTCTTGACCCCAGAGAATGGAGCCCAAAGTCGGCTTGGTTCCTGAGATATGCCCGGTCAAAGATGGGACTTTGACCGGGTGTTTCTCGGGGACCAAGCCGAATTGGAGCTCCAAACTCCGGGCATGGGTAGGTACCCCAGGCCCCCTCTTGACCCCAGAGAATGGAGCCCAAAGTCGGCTTGGTTCCTGAGATATGCCCGGTCAAAGATGGGACTTTGACCGGGTGTTTCTCGGGGACCAAGCCGAATTGGAGCTCCAAACTCCGGGCATGGGTAGGTACCCCAGGCCCCCCTCTTGACCCCAAAGTCGGCTTGGTTTTGGAGATCCATCCGGTTAAAAACAGCATCCCACCTGCAACTTATTTGACGGTGCCCCTGTGAGCTGTTCGTGGACAGTATAATTTTATGCTAATTTTGCATAATTAATATCTGTAATGTACATGAGTGTGTTGTGCTGTGTCCTCTGTGTGGTGTAGAGTAGGTTTGACCTGATAAATTGCAAGTATAAGAACACCAGACCCAAAATTCCTCAAAATCCACACTCCCGACCCCAAAGTTCCTGAGAATCCACTCGCTCCCAAAAACTAAGTCAGAAAGAGCATCCATCCTGTAACCTATTTGACAGAGCTCCTATAGGCGGTCTGTGGACAGTCCATTTTTAGGCCAATAATACATAATTAATGGCTGTACTGTATATCAGTGTGTTACATAGTGTCCCCTGTGTGGCATACAACAGGTTAAACCGCATATAAGCACTGTATTTACGAAATATGACCAAAATTCCTCAAAATCCACACTCCCGACCCCAAAGTTCCTGAGAATCCACTCGCTTCCAAAAACTAAGTCAGAAACAGCATCCATCCTGTAACCTATTTGACAGAGCTCCTATAGGCGGTCTGTGGACAGTCCATTTTTAGGCCAATAATACATAATTAATGGCTGTACTGTACATCAGTGTGTTACATAGTGTCCCCTGGTTGGCATACAACAGGTTAAACCGCATATAAGCCCTGTATTTATGAAATATGACCAAAATTCCTCAAAATCCACACTCCCGACCCCAAAGTTCCTGAGAATCCACTCGCTCCCAAAAACTAAGTCAGAAACAGCATTCATCCTGTAACCTATTTGACGGAGCTCCTATAGGTGGTCTGTGGACAGTCCATTTTTAGGCCAATAATACATAATTAATGGCTGTACTGTACATCAGTGTGTTGCATCGTGTCCCCTGTGTGGCATACAACAGGTTAAACCACATATAAGCACTGTATTTATGAAATATGAGCCGTTAAATCAACGTCCAGGAGGAAGCCTATAGGGTCTCTGTTGATTAGGTTGCAGGATGGCACCGAACTTTGAACGGCTATAACTCGGGGACCCAGCGGCCTAGCCACACCAAACTCAGGTCAAAGTAAGGTCGCGAGGGGCCCTCTTTAATAGGCCCTGGCCCGAGCTTCTAACGCCCCCACAGGCCGAGATACGGGGCCCAACAGGAAAGGGTGCACTTCAGAAGGAAGGGTCCCAGAACCTCAGGACTCTGGGGTCTGATAGGGCCCCTCGGGGCCCCTCCCCACCCCGAAGGACGATCCGCTGGGACCCGCCCATTCCGAGATATCGACCGTTTTGTCCAAAAGTCCCTCATGTATAACCGGGTGTATCTTGGGAGTTAAGCCGAGTTGTAGCTCCAAACTCCGGCATAAATGAGGCCCATAGGGCCCCTTCGGACCCCACCGTTCCCAGCTCCTAGGCCTTTCCCTTTCCGAGATACGGCCACTTCCGGTCCAGCTTTGACCGGTTGTATCTCGGAAACAAGGCCGAATTGGAACTCCAAACTCCGGGCATGGGTAGGTACCTAAGGCCCCCTCTTGACCCCAGAGAATGGAGCCCAAAGTCGGCTTGGTTCCTGAGATATGCCCGGTCAAAGATGGGACTTTGACCGGGTGTTTCTCGGGGACCAAGCCGAATTGGAGCTCCAAACTCCGGGCATGGGTAGGTACCCCAGGCCCCCTCTTGACCCCAGAGAATGGAGCCCAAAGTCGGCTTGGTTCCTGAGATATGCCCGGTCAAAGATGGGACTTTGACCGGGTGTTTCTCGGGGACCAAGCCGAATTGGAGCTCCAAACTCCGGGCATGGGTAGGTACCCCAGGCCCCCCTCTTGACCCCAAAGTCGGCTTGGTTTTGGAGATCCATCCGGTTAAAAACAGCATCCCACCTGCAACTTATTTGACGGTGCCCCTGTGAGCTGTTCGTGGACAGTATAATTTTATGCTAATTTTGCATAATTAATATCTGTAATGTACATGAGTGTGTTGTGCTGTGTCCTCTGTGTGGTGTAGAGTAGGTTTGACCTGATAAATTGCAAGTATAAGAACACCAGACCCAAAATTCCTCAAAATCCACACTCCCGACCCCAAAGTTCCTGAGAATCCACTCGCTCCCAAAAACTAAGTCAGAAAGAGCATCCATCCTGTAACCTATTTGACAGAGCTCCTATAGGCGGTCTGTGGACAGTCCATTTTTAGGCCAATAATACATAATTAATGGCTGTACTGTATATCAGTGTGTTACATAGTGTCCCCTGTGTGGCATACAACAGGTTAAACCGCATATAAGCACTGTATTTATGAAATATGACCAAAATTCCTCAAAATCCACACTCCCGACCCCAAAGTTCCTGAGAATCCACTCGCTTCCAAAAACTAAGTCAGAAACAGCATCCATCCTGTAACCTATTTGACAGAGCTCCTATAGGCGGTCTGTGGACAGTCCATTTTTAGGCCAATAATACATAATTAATGGCTGTACTGTACATCAGTGTGTTACATAGTGTCCCCTGTGTGGCATACAACAGGTTAAACCGCATATAAGCACTGTATTTATGAAATATGACCAAAATTCCTCAAAATCCACACTCCCGACCCCAAAGTTCCTGAGAATCCACTCGCTTCCAAAAACTAAGTCAGAAACAGCATCCATCCTGTAACCTATTTGACAGAGCTCCTATAGGCGGTCTGTGGACAGTCCATTTTTAGGCCAATAATACATAATTAATGGCTGTACTGTACATCAGTGTGTTACATAGTGTCCCCTGTGTGGCATACAACAGGTTAAACCACATATAAGTACTGTATTTATGAAATATGACCATTTAATGTACTGTCCACGAACAGCCTACAGGGACCCTGTCATTTAAGTTACAGCTTGGACTTCACCGACTGTATCCATCCTGTAACTTATTTGACAGAGCCCCTATAGACTGTCTGTGGACAGTTGAATATTATGCAAATGTTGCATAATTAATGTCTGTACTGTACACCAGTGTGTTGTATTGTGACCCCTGTGTGGCATACAACAGGTTAAACCACATATAAGCACTGTATTTATGAAATATGACCATTTAATGTACTGTCCACGAACAGCCTACAGGGACCCTGTCATTTAAGTTACAGCTTGGACTTCACCGACTGTATCCATCCTGTAACTTATTTGACAGAGCCCCTATAGACTGTCTGTGGACAGTTGAATATTATGCAAATTTTTCATAATTAATGTCTGTACTGTACACCAGTGTGTTGTATTGTGACCCCTGTGTGGCATACAACAGGTTAAACCACATATAAGCACTGTATTTATGAAATATGACCATTTAATGTACTGTCCACGAACAGCCTAGAAGGACTGTCAAATAAGTTACAGCTTGGACTTCACCGACTGTATCCATCCTGTAACTTATTTGACAGAGCCCCTATAGACTGTCTGTGGACAGTTGAATATTATGCAAATTTTTCATAATTAATGTCTGTACTGTACACCAGTGTGTTGTATTGTGACCCCTGTGTGGCATACAACAGGTTAAACCACATATAAGCACTGTATTTATGAAATATGACCATTTAATGTACTGTCCACGAACAGCCTAGAAGGACTGTCAAATAAGTTACAGCTTGGACTTCACCGACTGTATCCATCCTGTAACTTATTTGACAGAGCCCCTATAGACTGTCTGTGGACAGTTGAATATTATGCAAATTTTGCATAATTAATGTCTGTACTGTACACCAGTGTGTTGTATTGTGACCCCTGTGTGGCATACAACAGGTTAAACCACATATAAGCACTGTATTTATGAAATATGACCATTTAATGTACTGTCCACAAACAGCCTAGAAGGACTGTCAAATAAGTTAAAGCTTGGACTTGAACACATTGAAACGCTGAAAAATTTCTAAGTCGAAAACTGCATCCTTCCTGTGACTTAACTGACAGGGTGGGGGAAAAGCATTTTTAGGGCCATTTTGCCCCGTTGCGGGGCCCCTGGAGGGTCTCAGGAGATGGGACCACCGTCCCCGGCCTCAGGGGGAGAGGCCGGATCGAACCATAGGCGTCGTTTGGGGGCCAAAAAATTATTAGGGGGCGCCGCGCAGCGCTTAGGGAATCCCGTCCATGGGCTGTCTTTTAGGTGGTACGTGGATGTCATGTACCCTAATTAAGAACTAGGGGAAATAGGGGGTCTGTGGATTTCGGCTAGTTCATATACACTGTTAGACCTTACCAGGTTTTTCTACAGTAAAATACTGGCAAAACTGTTGCCAGTTATTTACTGTAAAAATGCACTAAAACTCAAGTTAGCTAATTTCACTTGCAGAAACCGACTGCATTAAACTGTCATTTAAAAGTGTTAACTAAAATTTATAATGCATTAATAATGTGAGCAAAGTATTATTGTGAACTTATTTAATTATAAACCAAAAAAAAAAAACTTTTGAAAATAAAGAGATTTCAACTGGACCAGCAACTACACAGTCACTGACTTTTAAATAAAACTACATGCAGCATATCAACAATGTTTGTAGATCTTCTCCTGGACTGAAGCACAGGCTCTACTCTTCAGCACAATGGTGACCCAAAAAACAAGATTTTACAGTAAACTACTGGCAACAGTGTTGCCAGTATAAACCTGTTTTATAACTTACAGTTTATTGCTGTTAAAATACATTTTGTGGGTGTGTCTTTTTATCTTTCACTGTTAACCCTTTCAACCCCACAGGAAAATCCACACTACAAAGAGTAAAAGTAACATTGACAGTGTTGCAGTGCGATAATTAAGGGAATATGTAAGTGATTGTTGAGCATTAGTGATGAACACCTGCTGTTAGCAAGCAGAATCACTGAAGGAAAGAGGAACAACAAGAACAGAAAATAGAGAAACACAAGACCTACAACTGACTTCCAGCCATTACACATTATTACACTTATTATTAACCAGTATGGCTTTATTTCTGTCATACATCTACAGAAGTTGTTATTGAGATGTTTAATTGAAAATGTTTGGTTTGAAGTTACCATTAAAGAGATCAGTGTTTGCTTTAGTTGGTATGCTGATGCTATAACATGTGTTTTTCTGTTGCTGCTTGAACTGTGTTTTTGCAAGTCACACTTGTGCACACACACAGTTTATCAATGATTGGATTTGTCAAAATATAAAAAATCATCATATTGTCTGTTCATCCACTAAAGAATTCGTTCTCACTCATTCAAAGTTTAATCCTCAACCAAAAGTGTTAAATTACCACCACAGCAATAAATTACAATGACTCATTTTTTTTAACACATCATACATAAACAAAAAAAACAAACTACACTGTCTTGAAGAAACACAGAGATATCACAATTTAGCACATTAATCTCAACAATGGTGGCAATATATTTTTATTCATGCAGCAGTGCATGCTGGGAGTTTTATATTATCCTGGAACCCAGCATGCACTGCTGCATGAAACTTTTGATTGTTACCATTGTTGAGATTCATATTATAATTATTGATGTCTGTGTGTCTGACTCAAATAGGATTTTTTTTAATACAATATATGATTACAACATTCTTCAGAAGACATGATTAGCCAAAATATAGATTTCATGTTGTAGATTCACAGATTTATTTTGTTTCCATAAATTAATGTAAGTTGCGCATCAAGTACCCATATATTCAAAGAATGTATACAGATCTGAAAATCAAATCACAAAAGCAAAACCACAAGATCATTTTCCTCTTGACTTTTTCCTGTTACAACAAATGTGCTTTTATAAACTCATTGTTACAGCAGTCAGAGAGAGATGAATGTAAGAAGTCCAGGGACAAGAGACCAACTAAAGCAAATACTGATCTCCATTATGGTGACAACAAACTTTATTATTTTTACTTTATTATCTGTTAATTCTCAACAAGAACTTTTGTACAAGTATGACAGACATAATTATAAACTGGTTTGTAAACTGGTTTCACACTCAGTGTTGCTGGAAGTCAGTTGTAGTTTTTGTGTTTCTCTTTTTCTGTTCTTGTTTCTCTGTCCTTCAGTGATTCTGCTTATCAGGTGTTCATCATTGTCTCAATTCATCAACTTCTTTTCATTCAAGTGGACTATATTAGTGAACTACTATAGGGAATAGTGAATGAGGGTATAGGATGTGATTAGGAACACAGTCTCTGAGTGTTGACTTTGAGAGCTGTTAACTCACAGTATATTCCTGTAGGCTAGTTTAGTTTTCAACAGTATATTACTGTTTTAATGGAAAATGGTATGCTATTGTATTTTATACAGTATTTTACTGTAAAAAACCTGGTAAGGTCTAACAGTGTAGATTGGCAGATGGCGACATAGGTGCGCAAAGTACGAATAGGCGCTCTACGGCGCCGACCTATCACCTAAATGAATGGATTTCCCCTAAACGTCGATTAGGGGCCCATAGGGGCTTTATGGCCGCCTCTAGGGGGCCAGGTTCCCTAACCCTTGGCCACGAAGTGCCTAAAGTGCCACCTAACTGCCTATTCTTCATCCTAGTCTTCCTCTCGTCCCACGAACAGCCTATTCGTCCACCTAGGCGCCTATTCTTCATGAATTCGTCCACAGAGTGCCTAAAGTGCCACCTAACTGCCTATTCTTCATCCTAGTCTTCCTCTCTTCCCACGAACAGCCTATTTGTCCACCTAGGCGCCTATTCTTCATGAATTCGTCCACAGAGTGCCTAAAGTGCCACCTAAGTGACTACTCTTCATCCTGGTCTTCCTCTCGTCCCATGAACAGCCTATTCATCCACCTAGGCGCCTATTCTTCATGAATTCTCCACAGAGTGCCTAAAGTGCCACCTAAGTGACTACTCTTCACCGCAGTCTTCCTCTCATCCCACGAACAGCCTATTCATCCATCTAGGCACCTATTCTGCATTAATTCATCCACAGAGCGCCTAAAGTGCCACCCAACTGCCTATATGACCCAACCCCATATGGGACTTTGACCGGGTGGATCTCAAAAAGCAAGCCGACTTGGAGCTTCATTCTCCGGGCATGGGGAGGTACCCGTGGGCCCCCCATGACCCCAGAGTATGGAGCCCAAAGTCGGCTTGGTTATCGAGATACACCCGGTCAAAACAGCATCCCACCTGTAACCTATCTGACAGGCCCCTGTGGGCATTGGACCGAAAGGTCCGATTGGCCCGAAATCGACACCCACACCTTGTCAGGGGCCCCTGGGGCCGTGTCTGGAGCCTCGTACCCCTTCGACCCGTTTTCGTGCTTAATTGGCCTAACTGTCAACGAACAGCCTACATCAAATAGGTTGCAGGACGGTCGTCTGGAAAGCAGGGGTCAAAAGGTCACAGGGGCTCCAAATTTGATACGGTGGTAGTCCAGGGGCCCCCGGGTCAGGATCCTGGCTATCAGGATCCTAGGTTGGGCCCGAGTCTTTTTCTTAACCCTACCCTATATTTTCACTTTGCCCTTTGGAGAGGGCCTGTCTGTCTATGAGTGCAAGAGGCCTTTGTCAGAGATTTTTACAAAGCAGGCCAAAATAATGTGCCTGCGCTCTAGGAACTCGTCCTCCTAGTATGTGGCAGTGGGGACCCTAGGCTACCAGGATGCGAAGTTTGGGGCTCCTCGGACCCCCAGGGGCCGAACGGCAGCTGAGGACACGTGCAACTTATTGCATGCGTTTTCATAGGTGGTTGGTGGACATTGGACCGAAAGGTCCGATTGGCCCGAAATCGATACCCACGCCTCGCCAGGGGCCCCTGGGGCCGTGTCTGGAGCCTCGTGTCCCTTCGACCAGTTTTCGTGCTTAATTGGCCCAACTGTCAACGAACACCCTACATCAAATAGGTTGCAGGACGGACTTTTGGAAAGCAGGGGTCAAAAGGTCGCAGGGGCTCCAAATTTGACACGGTGGTAGTCCAGGGGCCCCTGGGTCAGGATCCTGGATATCAGGGTCTTAGGTTGGCCCCGAGTCTTTTTCCTGACCCTACCCTATATTTTCACTGGGCCCTTTGGAAAGGGCCTGTCTGTCTATGAGTGCAAGAGGCCTTTGTGAGAGATTTTTACAAAGCAGACCAAAAAAAATTCCCTGTGCTCTAGGGACTCGTCCTCCTAGTATGTGGCAGTGGGACCCTAGGCTACCAGGATGCGAAGTTTGGGGCCCCTCGGACCCCCAGGGGCCGAACGGCAGCTGAGGACACGTGCAACTTATTGCATGCGTTTTCATAGGTGGTTGGTGGACATTGGACCGAAAGGTCCGATTGGCCCGAAATCGATACCCACGCCTCGCCAGGGGCCCCTGGGGCCGTGTCTGGAGCCTCGTGTCCCTTCGACCCGTTTTCGTGCTTAATTGGCCCAACTGTCAACGAACAGCCTACATCAAATAGGTTGCAGGACGGACGTCTGGAAAGCAGGGGTCAAAAGGTCGCAGGGGCTCCAAATTTGACACGGTGGTAGTCCAGGGGCCCCCGGGTCAGGATCCTGGATATCAGGGTCCTAGGTTGGCCCCAAGTCTTTTTCTTAACCCTACCCTATATTTTCACTGGGCCCTTTGGAGAGGGCCTGTCTGTCTATGAGTGCAAGAGGCCTTTGTGAGAGATTTTTACAAAGCAGGCCCAAAAAATTTCCCTGCGCTCTAGGGACTCGTCCTCCTAGTATGCGGCAGTGGGGACCCTAGGCTACCAGGATGCGAAGTTTGGGGCCCCTCGGACCACCGGGGGCCGAACGGCAGCCGAGGACACGTGCAACTTATTGCATGCGCTTTCAAAGGGTGGTTGGTGGACATTGGACCGAAAGGTCCGATTGGCCCGAAATCGACACCCACGCCTCGCCAGGGGCCCCTGGGGCCGTGTCTGGAGCCTCGTGTCCCTTCGACCCGTTTTCGTGCTTAATTGGCCCAACTGTCAACGAACAGCCTACATCAAATAGGTTGCAGGACGGACTTCTGGAAAGCAGGGGTCAAAAGGTCGCAGGGGCTCCAAATTTGACACAGTGGTAGTCCAGGGGCCCCCGGGTCAGGATCCTGGATATCAGGGTCCTAGGTTGGCCCCGAGTCTTTTTCCTGACCCTACCTTATATTTTCACTGGGCCCTTTGGAAAGGGCCTGTCTGTCTATGAGTGCAAGAGGCCTTTGTGAGAGATTTTGACAAAGCAGACCAAAAAAAATTGCCTGCGCTCTAGGAACTCGTCCTCCTAGTATGTGGCAGTGGGGACCCTAGGCTACCAGGATGCGAAGTTTGGGGCCCCTCGGACCCCCAGGGGCCGAACGGCAGCTGAGGACACGTGCAACTTATTGCATGCGTTTTCATAGGTGGTTGGTGGACATTGGACCGAAAGGTCCGATTGGCCCGAAATCGATACCCACGCCTCGCCAGGGGCCCCTGGGGCCGTGTCTGGAGCCTCGTGTCCCTTCGACCAGTTTTCGTGCTTAATTGGCCCAACTGTCAACGAACACCCTACATCAAATAGGTTGCAGGACGGACTTCTGGAAAGCAGGGGTCAAAAGGTCGCAGGGGCTCCAAATTTGACACAGTGGTAGTCCAGGGGCCCCCGGGTCAGGATCCTGGATATCAGGGTCCTAGGTTGGCCCCGAGTCTTTTTCCTGACCCTACCCTATATTTTCACTGGGCCCTTTGGAAAGGGCCTGTCTGTCTATGAGTGCAAGAGGCCTTTGTGAGAGATTTTGACAAAGCAGACCAAAAAAAATTCCCTGCGCTCTAGGGACTCGTCCTCCTAGTATGTGGCAGTGGGGACCCTAGGCTACCAGGATGCGAAGTTTGGGGCCCCTCGGACCACCGGGGGCCGAACGGCAGCAGAGGACACGTGCAACTTATTGCATGCGTTTTCATAGGTGGTTGGTGGACATTGGACCGAAAGGTCCGATTGGCCCGAAATCGACACCCACGCCACGCCAGGGGCCCCTGGGGCCGTGTCTGTAGCCTCGTGTCCCTTCGACCGGTTTTCATGCTTAATTGGCCCAACTGTCAACGAACAGCCTACGTCAAATAGGTTGCAGGACGGACTTCTGGAAAGCAGGGGTCAAAAGGTCGCAGGGGCTCCAAATTTGACACGGTGGTAGTCCAGGGGCCCCCAGGTCAGGATCCTGGATACCAGGGTCCCAGGAGGGTGCAAAAATTTTCCCTGAACTCTAGAGACCTGTCCTCCTTGTATGTGGCAGTGGGGACCCTAGGCTACAATTATGATGAAGAATAGTCACCTAGGTGGACGAATAGGCTGTTCGTGGACAAGGGGAAGACTCTGGTGAAGAGTAGGCTGTTAGGGGACGTTCAGGTGCTCCGTGGACAAATTGATGAAGAGTAGGCAGTTAGGAGGACGAATAGGCTGTTTGTGGATGTGAGGAAGACTCCGGTGAAGAGTAGTCACTTAGGTGGCACTTTAGGCACTCTGTGGACTAATTCATGAAGAATAGGCGCCTAGGTGGACGAATAGGCTGTTCGTGGACGTGAGGAAGACTCCGGTGAAGAGTAGGCTGTTAGGGGACGTTTAGGCGCTCCCCAGACGAATTGATGAAGAATAGGCAGTTAGGGGGATGAATAGGCCACTCGTGGACGTGAGGAAGACTCTGGTGAAGAGTAGGCTGTTAGGGGACGTTTAGGGGCTCCGTGGACAAATTGATGAAGAATAGGCACCTAGGTGGACGAATAGGCTGTTCGTGGACGTGAGGAAGACTCCGGTGAAGAGTAGTGACTTAGGTGGCACTTTAGGCACTCTGTGGACTAATTCATGAAGAATAGGTGCCTAGGTGGATGAATAGGCTGTTCGTGAACGTGAGGAAGACTACGGTGAAGAGTAGGCACCTAGGTGGACGAATAGGCCGTTCGTGGACGTGAGGAAGAGTAGGGGGTTGGGGGACCCTTTAGGGGGTCCATGGAAGCCCCCTCAGGACAGCTCAAGAGCGCCCCCTGAGGTGTCCCCAAAGCCCCTATTGCGCAATTTGGGGTCCTAATCGTCGTTTAGGGGAAAACATCCAACGTGCCCTCCAAATAGGTTACAGAAGGACGTCCACGAAAGGCGTACGGTCCATCGCACCCCCTATGTGTCATCTGCCAACCTATTTGAATGGGCTGACGTCCAGCGAAGCTCCTATAAGTCCTAGCTCTTATTATGTCACTTGTCTTTTTTGGCTGCTATGTCGGTGTGTGAGTCAAACACATTTGCTGCTGCAAATGTTAAAGTAAAAGTAAAGTGAGATCTGTTGATGATGTCATATGTTGATGGTTTTATAATCATCGTTAAATAGACTGATTTACTGATGTCTATTGAATCTAAGAATTGTGTTTTTCCATTAAACTATTAATATCACAACCCCCACACTGCAGCATGAGATACAGCAATATTACAACAATCAGTTAGAAGATTTTAACAAAAAACTAATCTACCATGACACTCACAGATATCAAAAATCAGCACATGAATCTCAACAATGGTGACAATCAAAAATATTTAGGTAAACATCAATTCAGAACAGCACTGGAAAGCTCACAACAAAAACAACAGCAAAAAATAAAAGCAAATATCTCAAATTAAACAAATAATAGGACAATTCAGCTGCATTATTTATTCATGTTGCAATGCATGCTGGGAGTTTTGTACTATGCTGGTGCCCAGCATGCATTGCAGCACGGTACTTTTGATTGTCACCATTGTTGAGGTTCATACGCAGATTGTTGATGTCTGTGTGTGTCGTGGTAGATCAAATCTTTTGTTAAAATTTTCTAACTGATTGTTGTTATATTGCCATATCACAAGCAGCAGACACACAGGGTTTAAGATATGAATATATTAATGGAACAGCACAATTGTTAGATTCAAAAGACATTAACCCCTTGCTCTGCATGGGATCACCGGTGATCCCAACTTTTATTGTTTACATTTATCTTGTGTTTACAATATCATTTTGGCAAGTAATAAGGTTAACCAATACATTGTTTGAAAGATACGACACTGTATATTCGTCTCGTTATAAGCATTATACAATCAAGATAACTTTGCAACCGTTTTTTGTAATTCTGTATCAACATAAACAATAAGATACAACTATGAAGAGAGGGGGGGTCTTTACCTTTTTTGTGTTGTGGAAATGTAATGCTTGGCAGAATAATGATGACATCGATCTTTTTACCTTGGGAAGAGTCCAGTATATGATCACCATGGTAAAAATGTGTCCAAAAATATGCAAACTGTTAAAAATATCCATAGAATGTATATTGTTTACATCCTGAAATTTGCTAATCACGAGGGCGTTGTCCTGTTTATTCGACGAACTCTCCACATCTAGCGCATTATTCAATGAAACATAACATATCAGTGTATTTAGTGGAGTGTCTGGAAATGAATGAGGTCGGCCCAGAAGATGTTCAATGAAAACTGGCCATGTAATTTTAGAAAGTATTGAAGGATGACAGGCGGTTTTGGTGACGTATGATCATGCATAATGATAATATATGTGGTAAAAAATAAACCAATAGCAATG
This sequence comes from Chrosomus eos, assembly GCA_036326025.1. Lineage (NCBI taxonomy): Eukaryota > Metazoa > Chordata > Actinopteri > Cypriniformes > Leuciscidae > Chrosomus > Chrosomus eos. The sequence continues at coordinate 654,651 of CM070819.1, forward strand.
GGAAACGTTTGTGTTGTCATCCAGTGTGAAGCCTATGCCATAACGAATACGCCAATGTGCAGATTTGCATAATCTCGCGTTTATAACAGTGTTCCTTTGTCTGCGCAACCATTTGCTTCCTGGAAATTTGCGCACACGTGATTGTCGTGACGCAGAGAGGTCACCTGCTCTCTCGCTCACTCTGATGCAGTCGCTCTGTTTGCATTCGCCGCTCTGTTTGCATTCGCCTGCTTCAATGCGTTCACGTCGGGGACGGAAGTTATTTTCTCCTGCTGCTGCATTGGAATAACTTCGCGAATCAGTTATGAAGAAACCGTGTAATATTCAGAAGAGAGGGCTGTATCCAGCGTCGACTCCGGAGAAGAGGATATGTGTTTGGAAGGTCGCGATCCAGTTTTAGATCGGTAAGTGTCTAAACATTTTAGTGAGTTTGTGTTACTTTCTGTTTTTGATTTTCTGCACTATTGCGGCTTATAAGTACATTGAAATGCAGTGAAATTGTTATTCAAGCGCTGAATTAGAAGAAACCATGTACAACATTACTTTGTAACGTTAGCTATAGGCTATTATTTTGTATGTAGAACGCAAGACGAAGTTCAAACAAAAAAATTCATAGAAGAAAATGTAATTATATGTGTGTAAGGTAACTAGTTGTGTTAGGCGTGTTTCTAATCACTTTTGTGTAATTCAACAGTGACGAAACTTCAGAGGATGAGAGCTAGGGTACCAGAGGCCTCTGGACAACATGCGTCCGTGCAGCCTCCGTGTGTCAGCTACATCTCCAGCTGCCTCCAGAAGTTCAAGAGGAAAGAGGCAGCCCAGCACTGTGTGGTAAGCAAATAATGTGAAGCAAGTAAAGTAATGTTTAGTGAGAGAGAAAAAATAGCATTTTAGGGCATTATTATTGTCTGATCACAGTCTTCATTATTAGCTGGTAGTGTAAATATGCAGGGTATGGACTCAGATTGTTGTAGCCTATGTGAATGATCATTTGAATATAAAATCTGTAAGCTGTTAGTGTAAATGTGCAATCAGGGCAACAATAGAGGGGCTATGAATGTAGATTGTTGTATGTGAATGATCGTTTGAATATAAAATCTGTAAACTGTTAGTGTAAATGTCCAATCAGGGCAACAATAGAGGGGCTATGGATGTAGATTGCTCTATGTGAATGATTCTTTGAATATAAAATCTTTAAGCTGGTACTGTTAATGGGCAACAATAGAGTGGCTATGGAGGTGAATTTTCTGTATGTGAATCATCCTTACAGATTTTATTTTCAAAGCTGGTAGTGCAAATTAGCAGTCAGGGCAACAATAGAGTGGGTGTAGAGGAAGATTGCTGTATGTGAATGATTGTTTGAATTTCTGATATGAAAAGGCATTAATATGCATGTATTCATGTGTAAGATAATCAGTTATGTTAAGTGTATTTCTAATACTTTTTGTGTAATTTAACAGTGAGACAACTTCAGATGATGACTGGGAACCAGAGGGCTCTGGACAACATGTAAAGCATCCATGTGTGGCTGCAACATCTTCAGCTGCCTCCAGAAGTTCAAGAGGAAATAACGGAAGAAAGAGACGAGCTGGCAGGACATCCCACCAAAAGCAAGGTTTTTGACCCTCCTTCTCGTACTTTTTGTGGGTGTCACAGTCCTGTGCACATCACCAACGGCAGCAGGGCAGGTAGACGCATATGTAAGGTGTGCCACCGGAATTCTCCTGTGAAGTGTCACAACTGTGATGCAGCTTTCTGCTACCTCCCTAAGTATCATGCACAAAACAACCTCCTAGTGTGACTTCATATTTAGTCCAAAGAATGATAGCAATTTTGCATTAGGGACTGTGAGAGTATATGTATCGGGTGGACGAGTGGGCTTGACAAACCTGTGGTAAAACTCTCCTCTATGTGTGCTGGACACCGCCGGGTGAACTAACTACCGGCTAATTGACAAACCATCAACAGAACAGCACTGCCAAACTGTGCAATACTTTGTAAGTAGTACATTTGTTTATTTATGTATTCATTTTTTTTTGAGAAATGTTATCACTGTGTTGATTGCTAATAACTAAGAAACTATAGTTTGTAACTATATACAGATGTATAAATTAATAAAACGTTTTTTTTTTGTGCTAAATAATCTGTCATTCTTTAAACAACCATTAAATTATTGGTAGTAAACAAAGACTTTGTTATATATACTTTTTATAAGCAAGTGCCAAGTGTCACTTTATGATCCTTTTGGAGCCTTTCCAAAAATGCACATAAATGCATTTTTATAAACTATTAGGATGTAAACAATACACCAGAGACAGTATACAAGTTATGCTTTGTCATATTATAATAAGAAAATATATTGAAAGGATCAAAAAAACATGTTATAGATCATGGTAAAAGTTGGTTACCAAGTGGCCCTTTGGAGTCTCCAAGTGGCCTTTTTGGGTAGGTGCCTAGACATGCGCTGAAATAAATGCTTGTAAAAAAATCATTTTTGCTTGTAAGAACTTCAAATTTGAAACCTACATTGTTAAGAACTATGGCTTTAGATTGCTTGTGTTTCCAGGCCCGTACATATTTGCCTTAAGCAATTTTCTTTTTCATAAAAATTTATTATACAAAAAAATATTTTTTTCCATTGTTTTTGAGCTTCTTTATCTTTCTATTAGTAATTGCTAGAGCAATTCTTAGTATTTCATAGTAAACTGTCAAGTGTCAGCTTTTAAATGATACCTTGGTTTTGTGTGTAGCCAGAAGGACTCATTAGCAACAACCATTTTATTATGGGTATGTCATTTTGCACTCGATTGTCAAAAAGGGGGGCGACAGGTAAGGGGTTAATAAATCAGTCTATTTAATGATGATTTTAAAATAATTAACAGGAAACCTACATCATCTCATTTCACTTTAGCTTTCTTTGCTACTGCAAATGTGTTTGACATATACACACTGCCACAGGAGACAAAAGAGTCAGAAGACATGGTAAGAGTTAAGAGACCAACTAATGGAAACGCTGATCACTGTTATGGTAACTTCAAATGAAAGATTCAAACCTCTGTTAATTCTCAATAAATTCTCTAATTCTCTTCTTTCCTTCAGTCATTCTGCTTGTTAACAGGCTTATTATGGCTGAACTTACTTCATATTTAATATACACAGATTTTGTGGCTCAGATAAAGTCCAGTTCTGGTTTATTTCTTTTCTCTTGGCTGACATGTGGCATTGCTATGGCCTGCTTGTGGCCCAGATCTGGCAAACAGGAGTGGGCCACCCAAGGGCCGTCATTCCTCGCTGTATGTGGGCCAGATCCGCATTCCACAAGTGCCAGATTTGGGCCGGATCTGGGCCGACACAATGTTGCTATGTGGGTAGTGTCTCGCCTTAAAGTCTATTTAGAGAGAACGGTGTCGTCTTAGCACTTCGACTCGGCGCAGTAATATCATCTCTCGTGAAAAGTCCGCTCCCGTTGAAATGAGAGGGAGGAGTCTGGTGACTTTTCACGAGAGATGATATTACTGCGCCGATTCGAAGTGCTCCCAAGCACTTGCTATGGTATTCTGCCATACAATATAGTTATCCATTTTACACGCTTAGAAAAGCGCAACGTTTTATTTTGTGCCACCGTTCTTGGTCGAGTTACACTACTCTAGTAACTGTATTTAAATAGGGAAACGTGGAGGTGTTTGGTCGCTTCTGTTCTTGGCACGTATTGAATGAACAGGGCTGAGATAAGATCTAACAAAGGTTCGCGGCAAGACAGCGATTTAGTGCACGCACTGAGATGAGAGAGGTATATATCAACTCGTCTTAGTGAAGGGAATAACATAGTTTAATATGAAAAACCAGTAGAGTATCCCTTTAAACATTTAAAGGTCACCTGCCCAACTAAAGCAAACACTGATCACCATAACAGTGACTAAACTATAGAATTTCTGGTAACACTTTAGAATACTGTATCTTACTTACTGCATAACTAATAAGGAATTATTCAAGAACTAGTAGGTAATCCTTCATTAACTACTTCTTCACTACTGTTAACTACTAAGGAAGATGTGTTAGCTAATCAGTATGTAATATAATTTTATGATTGTGTTAAGTTACAGTTAGTTAATCAATAACTAATGAATTCTGTCATACCTCCTGAAGAACTACCATTAATTATCTATTAATTAAGGTTCAAGAAAAATAACTAAGAAGTAACTACTAATAAATAGTCATACACAGTAGTCAATAATCCAGTTTTTTTTAGCATTGTAGTGGTGGAAGAAGTACACAACTCAAGTGCTTGAGTAAAAGTACAGATATACCACAATAAAATATTACTCCAGTAAAATTATAATTAGGCCATTTTCAAAATTACACTGTAAAACCTAACAGTACTAATTACTCAATTAAATTGAGGTCACTGCACTCAAATAATACCGAAACTTGAAGTGTCTTGAATGATTGAAACAGAACTCAAACTGAATGAGTTATAGAACATTTGTAGATCCCAGAATGATAATTGAATAATAATTGTATAGTTAATTAATCATCAATTAAGTGATGATTGCTCATTAGTGATTAACACCTGCTGTTAACAAGCAGAATCACTGAAGGAAAGAGAAACACAAGAAATACAAGGTTTAAGGTCACCATGATGAAGATCAGCGTTTGCTTTAGTTGGGCTCTTGACCCTTCCTGTTTGAGTACAAGTCTTTCTTTGGCTGCTGTAATTGATTGTTTATAAAACATTCGTGATGGCACAAAAGTCAAGGAGAAGTATGATTTGGTGATGAAGGTTTGATGATGACAATCATCACTTAATAATTTAATTCACTGATCTCATTTAGAGTCTAATTTCTGATTATATTATTAGTTGTATTTGAAAATAGTTTCTACAACATAAGAACTAAAAATGTTATGAATTACAGATAGTATGAAGGATTTTACAGAATATGTAATTCATTACCAAAACTAACATATATATCAATAATCAGCATATGAATCTTAACAATGGTGACCATTAAAAACTATTCATACTGCAATGCATGCTGGGTACTACCATAAAACAAACCTTATCCATGGATCCCAGCATGCATTGCAGCATGAATCATTGTTTAATGGTCACCATTGTTGAGATTCATATACTGATTCTTGATGTCTGTGTAAGTCAGCATGATACCATAGAGGTTTTTATAATCTGATTGAAAGGGCCTTGCAGCAGAATCACAGTTCTTTATAATGAATAATACAAGTTATATATCTCCTGTTTATCAGAGATTACTCTCTAGAAAAGATAAGAGAATCAAGACACCAAATGCTAATTCATCATTCCATAAATCATCATCAAAACAAAAAATTCTTTTGGCTTTTGTGCCATAACAAATGTGTTATATAAACACTGCCAGAAGAAAAACTGGTGTTATAAAGTCAAGGGTCAAGACCCCAACTAAAGCAAACACTGTCAAATTAAACTCAATAAATCATCATCATCTAAATCTGTTCATTCACAATAACAACTTCTGTAGACGCATGATAAAAGTCAAACTGGTTAGTAATAAGTGAAGCTGGTTATGCTGTTTGTGGAGTTGTTCAATCCTCCTCTGAGATCTTGAGAGATTTAAACATATTTTATCTTCGGTTGATTTCATCTAATGTTGTGGTTGGAAGTCAGTTGTAGTTCTTGTGTTTCTTTATCCTTCAGTGATGTTAACAGCAGGTGTTCATCATTAATGCTCAACAATCACTTAATTAATCACTTAATTAATCACTTAATTTCTTGACTGCAATATCTATGCAATGTTAACCGCACTGAATCATTCTTCGTAGTGAAGTTATGTTTGAGAATGAACAGAGGTTAAGATGTTGATGGTTTATTGAAAATATTTGGTCACCATTATGGTGATCGGTGTTTCTTTTAGTTGGACAGTTTGACACTTCACTAAATAGTCTGTTTGTTGTCTTTATAATAATGTTTAACAAAAACATGATTAGTTGCAGAGAAAACTGGGAGCAAATATAATCAAATGATGTTGTTTTCAGCATCAATAAATTAAATACTGCACACATTTTACACTTAGTCATTTAACAGACGCCAAAGTAATTCCCAAATTATGAAACCCTTTTATCCCTGACCAATAGGTAATTTGATATTAATAGATCACATTCATTAGCAAGACTTTCTTACAACAGATCATGTAGGCCAGGTGTGCCCAACCCTGCTCCTGGCGATCGACTGTCATGCACAGTTTATCTCTAACCCTGATCAAACACACCTGAGTTTAATTTTCAAGTAATCCTGAAGACCTTAATTGAAGACCTTCAGGTGTGTTTGATTAATGTTGGAGATGAACTGTGCAGGACAGTCAATCCCCAGGAGCAGGGTTGGGCACACCTGATGTAGGCTATATCAAGAGTTTTGAAGTTTTAATTAAATCAAGGGACTTTTTTTTTAGACACAGACATCAGCACACGAGTCTCAACAATGGTGACATGCTTCATGCTGCTATGGTGGCTCCCAGCATGCATTGGGCATGTCAGCATGTCACCATTGCTGTGAATCATATGCTGGATCTTGATGTCCCCGTGAGTGTTATAAGATATTTTTTATTTTTTCCCCCATAATGTCTTTTATGGCCTTTTTATGAACTTTTGGTTAGGGATAAGATGCTGAAACCTATAACACCTGATCACCTTTATTTCTGCCATTATTTGCAATAAATTATGTTGTGTTTTGGCAAACTTTGTAACAAAGACCACAAACTCATAAAAAAAGCCAAGAGTCAAACTGCCCAATTAAAGGAAACACTCATCGCCATAATAGTGACCAAACGTTTTCAATAAAACATCAACATCTACACCTCTGTTAAGTCTCAATAAAACTTCTGTAGACGTCTGACAGAAATAAAGTCAGTCTGGTTAGTAATAAGTGAAGCTGGTAATGCAGTTTGTGTAGTTGTTCAATCCTCCTTTGCTGAGATCTTCACAGATTTAATGTCTTCTTTTCTCTTTAGTGGATTTCATCTAAGACTGTGTCTGAAGTCAGTTGTAGTTCTTGTGTTTCTGCTCATTTCTTTTTCTTTTCTCTTCTTTCCTTCAGTGATTCTGCTTGTTAACAGGCTTAAGGTTGAGATGACTCCATATTTAATATACACAGATTTTGTGGCTTAGATAAGGTCCAGTTCTGGTTTATTTATTTGCTCTTGGCTGAAATGTGGTATTGCTATGGCCTGCTTGTGGCCCAGATCTGGCAAACAGGAGCGGTCCGCCCAAGGGCCGCCCATGTGGGCCAGATCAGTTTTCCACAAGTGCCAGATGTTGGCTGAAACAATGTTGCTATCTGGGTATGATGTTATGCATTGTATCCTAAATTTATAAGGCTGTGTGTCCTTCTGTGCAAAAGCTGAATCCTGTTGAAAGTACAAACATTTACCTTCCTCCTACCCGTGACAGGTCAGTGGATTTGCCCATGATGAGGTATGACTTGCCTTTTTCCAATCCCAAATGTTCTCTGAAACTGGGATGAGCCACAAATGGTCTTACTTTCCCCTCAACTTTCTTATCATCAGGACCTACAGGACATGGGACGCCCAAATGTCAAACCACAGCTCAAGAGTTACATGCTCTAAAACATGTATTATCTTAAATATACTTTGATGGACATAGAGGAATAATGAATCATACCTTCTTTCAGCACTCGCTCCACTTTCATGTCGTAGATGGTAGAGTCCTGTATCAGATCCACATCCAATACTGTAACTGTGTAAACTGTCAATGATATGCATTATATTGTTATCAGCATCAGCCGTGAGACTGGATCTCAATGACTGAGGAAGAATAACATATGCTTACCATATTCCATGCCAGATTCATGGGATCTTTTAAAACGCTGCTTTCCGGGCTGATACTTCTGGATACTGCATTTTTCTGTGTTATGAGATGTTGATTTTTTTATATAACACACACATTCATAAGATACCCCAAAAATATTATTTTTAATATTAATTGTATGTATTCATTTTAGTGTATTCATTTTTACAGTGCATTAAAAAAGAAGAAGAAAAAAAGAAGAACATTTAAACTTTTTCAATAAAGACTTTTTGGTGAAATGCTTGTGATATTTCTCATTTATAAGTTGCTTTGTATAAAAGTGTCTGCTGAAAAAATAAACATGAGTAATAAAATACCTTCTGCACATGCGCACATGTCTCCCTTACACATTGTGTATATAGCGCCATCTGCCCTCTCAGGGTGGTAGAACTTTGTACAGCGAGCATCTGAAACACACAAGTTTAACAAAAGATGACTGCAACACCTTTCTAGCACTAGTAGACCAGATTATTATTGTCATAATTAATAATTAGTGGCATTAATAATAATAACAACCATGTTCATTTGAGAGCTCCAGTTTGATTAAACAGAACTGTGTGTATTCATGTGCACCCAAAAAACTTACTGGGTGAGTCATATTCATATATTGTGACAGCGGCAGGTTGAAGCAGACCCACATCAAATATCTTCTGCATTCTGAAGGTGATTTTTTGTTTTTCTGCACGCAAAACCTAATAATACAAAAACCAAAGCAAATATATGATTGACTACCTGTTAACCCTTCCCTTACGAAGTTTATTCAAGTGTGCTCTTAGTATACTTTTTTAAACTAAAAATAAGAAAGTATACTTTCAGTCTACGTTTTATGTACTTCTCAGAAATATACTTTATGTATTTCAAAAAAATATACTTCAAATTGCACTTAAGTATACTTGACTTATACTGACAGAAAAGTCTAAGTATTTGGCCTACTTGTTAACATTAACATTGAGATATACTTAAAAGTACAATTAATATTCTAAGTATTCTTGGCTTGTACTTGTGTTTACTATTTTGATTGAGTAGCTTATTAAATACTTTTTTTAAAACATAATATTACACACTTATAAACTAACATATTCAAGTTTATATAGTAACAAGCTCTCCGGTAGAATAGCTTATAAAGTAAATTAAAATAAGCCTCCTGATGTTAACAAGCAGAATCACTGAAGGAGAAAACCGTAATTTTAAGTCACCATTGTGGAGATCTGTGTGTGTTTTAGTTGGGCTCTTGACCCTCACATTATTAACTTTAGATTTTGTTTGGCTGCTATACGTGAGTTATAACAGTCAGATGAACATATAGAAAAGGTAATCTCATGGTGTTGGTTGTGTTTAGACACGATCATTTGACCTGAATCACTAAGCTCAAATATAGCCCAATTTCTGAGTTAGGTTTACTTTATTAATTATAGTGGCACTGTCCTTGTATGGCATCATATTTTTAGCCTTTTCAATGAACCCAAATGATCAAAAAAAAAAACCCTTAAAAAATTATTTATGTTGGCACACACAGACATCAAGAATTAGCATATGAATCTCAGCAATGGTGACAAACAGATAACCTCTGAACATAAGCTCATTATTTATTCATGCAGCAATGCATGATGGGAGCCATGAATGAGTTTTGATTGGTGGCACCCATAATGCACTGCAACATGCTTTATAATTGTCACCATTGATGGGATTCACAGGCTGATTCATGATGTGTTTGTGTCCAAAAATTAAATCAAATAAATAATTAAAAAATAGGTTTTTTTTTTTGTATTTGAGACGTGTATAAAAAATTATTTGGATTACTTTGTAAATGTTTAATAAAATATGCTGTGCAAGAATAGTGCTGCTATAATGGATATAGTAAACCTAATTTGGTCTCTATATGAGTTCAGTAATTCAGGTCAAATGATTGTGAAATAATGATTAAGTTAAAACACAATCAATACCATCAGATTACCTTTTATATATGTTCATCTGGCTTTTATATCTCACGTACAGAAGCCAAACAAAATCTAAGGTTAATAATGTGAGGGTCAAGAGCCCAACTAAAACACACACAGATCTCCACAATGGTGACTTAAAATTACGGTTTTCTCCTTCAGTGATTCTGCTTGTTAACATCAGGTGTCTTCAATGATGCTCAATCATCACTCAATTATTCACTTAATTATCTCATTAACTTTAACACTGCTTCAGTGTTACTTTAATACTGCTTCAGTGTTTATATGAGTCCACACTCAGAGTGTTAATTTAACACTGGGGATTTTGCTGTGTACTTCTTTTCAACTAAAAATAAGAAAACATACTTTTTATATACTTATATATCGTCTATATTTTATATTTTAAATTCTACAGAAAAAAACAATGTAAATTACATGAAAAAGTTAGTTCAGGCAAGAATTTTAAAAAGTAAGTAAATTCTATAGTAGTACTCAATTTAATCGTGTAGAAATGAAAGCGTAAATATCAACATTATAAAATTAAGTAATTTACTCAACTTTTCTGATAGCGGTGTTCCCATCATGCACTGGGCCTTGAATAATTAATGAGGTTGACTTTTCACTGTTTTACAGCTGTATTTACACTATTTTATAATTGAGTTTGTTGTTAGGATTAGTAACTTGCCATTTTGTGACAGTTGGAGTTCATTTTCTACTTATTACACATTCAAACACAAAAACGATCCATCAAATGTTACCGTCATTGTGTATTGTCTACCAAGTATTGAGGTCTCTGCATTCTCACATGTACTTTTTGAAATGAAAGTGAGTTGCCACACACTGTATCTATTGTAGTGATTATTTAGATGTTACTAAGAAAATCATATACTTAAATAGTGTAGTATAATTCAATGTTGTATTATTTGAGTGAAATGTATTACAAAGAAAACTTATAGTATAAAACTAGTACTTTACTGAGAGTACACTAAAAGAAAACTTGCAAGTATATTTGCAGTATTGAACTACTAAACTAATAGTTTACTGAGAGTGTACTTTCATAAACTAAACATTTTCTACAAGTATTAAAATAGTAAACTACTAGTATACCCATAAGTTCACTTGCAGTACAAATGAGAAACGTAATTATGAACTAGTTGTGCACTTAAAGTTTACTACTGGTACACTTATAGTACACTTAAACATATACTTTTTATATACTACAAGTGGGCCAATTTAGTCCCAAGCAGTATTAAAATAGTACACTTACAAGTTTACTACTAGTACATATTGACATTAGTATACTTACTACATAAAGTATACACTGTAAAAAAAATCTGTAAAAAAACATACTAAAATAGTTGTAATTTTACAGCAACATACTGTTTTCCATTAAAACAGTAATATACCGTAGAAAAAATGCATTCGGGGTGATGTTTGTCGTTTTTGAGAAAGTAGCCTACAGTAGTATACTGTGAATTAACAGAGTTCGAAATCGACACTCAGAGGCTGTGTTCCAAATCAAACCTTCATTCACTATTCATTATTCTTGATCAGCCAGACACACACAGGCATCAAGAATCAGCGTATGAATCTCAACAATGGTGACAATCATAAGTTGCATGCTGCAATGCATGTTGGGTACCAAAAAAAAGCCATGACATCCAGCATGCATTGCAGCATGAATAAATTATGCAGCTGAATTGTCTGGTTATTTGCTTTAATTTTTACTTTTTGCTTTTATTTTTGCTGTTGGTTTTGTGTTTACTTTAAATAGTGTGTTTTGTGATGTTCAGATTTGATGTTATCTTTTTTGTTGATTGTCACCATTGTTGAGATTCATTGGCTGATTATTTATGTTTGTGTGTGTCGAAGTGCAGCCATAGGTCAAATTTTTTTTTAGTGAATCATGGGTATAGGAATCTTTCATAATTGATTACACATGCACTTGTTCTTTTGCTGTAGTTTCACAGTCTAGTAATGTAATCTACACATTATTAATAAGGAATAGACACAGGCTGTGATCAAAACATTATATAATGACATTATGATCTGTAACACTAGATCTCATTTTTGTTGGTTTTGTTTTTGCCATAACAAATGAGTCTTAAAAACACACTGTTAGAGCACTCAAAGCAAAATTAAGGTTAAAGGCAAGGGTCAAGAGCCCAACTAAAGCAAACACTGATCTCCATAATGGTATAATAAATTCATAACGTCAAATGAAACAAAACAACATCTAAACCTCTGTTAATACTCAATAGGAATTTATGTAGACGTATCTGTCAATTTGTCAGTCTGGTTAGTAATAAGTGAAGCTGGTAATGCTGTTTGTGGTGTTGTTTAATCCTCTGCTGAGATCTTCAGATTTAATGTATTCTGTGGCTGAAGTCAGTTGTAGTTCTTGTGTTTCACTTTTTTATCTTCTTGTTTCTCTGTCCTTCAGTGATTCTGCTTGTTAACATCAGGTGTGCATCACTAATGCTCAATCATCAGTTGATTAATCACTGAATTATATCATTAACTTCAACACTGCTTCAGTGTTACTCCAACACTATGTAGTGTGGACACACAAGTGTTCATTTAAAACTGAAGATTTTGCAGTGGGGTTGAAAGGGTTAAATGTGTAAAAAAAAAAAAAAAAAAACAGAGTGAAGCGTATTTTAACAGTAATCAACTGTAAAATAAATGTACGGCATAACACTGTAGAAAAACAGCAATATAATGGCACCCCAGCTGCCAGTAGATAACTGTAAAATCAAGGAAAACAGTAATTTACTGTAAAATGTTACAGTCAGATGTATTAAACAAAATAAGTTAATTTCACTGAAATATTAGTGAAAGTTTATAGAAAAAAGTTGTGCAAAGTCAATAACTGATAAGGAGAGTAAAAAGTGTTTTATGTGTTTTGCACAGGATGATATAGGAGAGATCTGTTAGTTGAGTTATTAGTAATGAGTTTTGTGAGTCACCATTGTGCTGGAGAGTAGAGTCTGTGCTTCATTCAGAGATGAGCAGAGAAACACTGATGTTATGCTGCCTGTTGCTTTATTTAAAAGCAGTGACTGTGTTGTTGCTGATGCGGTGACAATCTCATTGCTAAGTACTTTAACACATACATGTGTGCTATTGTTCACTATAAGAACTGCAAAGACTTAAGTTAAAATCACGTTTTTAATTAATTCACTATTACACATTAGGTGTTTGCAGTTTTATATAAAGAGATATTCATTTTCAGTGAACTCTAATGAAGGAATTTTATGGTACTATCAGTATAAATACTAGTTTTTGAACTCGAACTGTTTAAAGCAATCGGTTTCCCAAATTATATGAGTTACCTGTCATGTTATTTTTACGGTAACATACTGTAAAAAAGGAGAGCTGTAAATTAACAGTAAAGGGCTGTAAATTAACAGTACATTCCTGGCACCCCAGCTGCCGGAATATTACTGTTTTTTTACGGGGATTTTTTTTTGCAGTGTAAAAATATACTTGAATATTACTTAAGTATACTTCATAAAATGAACTTGAAGATATTATACCATTTTCCATTAAAACAGTAGCCTGACTTCGTCATACTCATATTCTAGACCAGGGATGGGCAACTTTGATGATAGTGAGGGCCACAAATATTTTATCGTCACTATCAGAGGGCCAAATGTGACCGTGAACTTCCACCAATGGGATAATGGAAAATTAGAGGTACTATTTTAGAAGAAAACATACGTATGTATGTCTGTATTACAGACTCTGCTTAGTGAATCAACCTGCATGTCCATATTCAATGATTTTTTCTGCTTTTCATGAGTGAACTTTTAACATAAACAAACAAAAACACATTACTGTGGCAAACATTTTTTATTATTATTCCAGTGAAAACATGTTGGGCTCTCAAAAAACATTCAATGATGGCACAAAACTGAAAAGTAGCCTATTAAGTGAAAATACTTAATGGGACATTGGAAAATTAGAGCTACCATTTTAGAAGAACAAAACACATGTATGTCTGTATTACACTGTAATGTTTAGTGAACCAACCTGCATTTCAATACTCAATTTTTTCCTGCTTCTATTCATTAATGAACTTTTAAACAAAACACATTACTGAGTAGCAAAAATGTATTTCTATTTTTTTATTATTATTCCAGTGCAAACATTGTGGGCTCTCAAAAAAACATTCAATGATGGCACAAAACTGAAAAGTAGCCTATTAAGTGAAAATACTTAATGGGATATTGGAAAATTAGAGCTACCATTTTAGAAGAACAAAACACATGTATGTCTGTATTACTCTGTAATGTTTAGTGAACCAACCTGCATTTCCATACTCAATTATTTTTTCCTGCTTCTATTCATTAATGAACTTTTAAACAAAACACATTACTGAGTAGAAAAAATGTATTTCTATTTTTTTTTTTATTATTCCAGTGCAAACATTGTGGGCTCTCAAAAAAAAAAAAAAAAAAAAACATTCAATGATGGCACAACACTAAAAAAGTATTAAGTGAAGCATACTTTCCACCATAGGCTATATCTCACCTTCAGGGGGGAAACGTTTAAAGTTAATGAGATACTTGTGGTTTCTCCTGCTGGCGTACAATAGACTGGATGTCAATGTCAATGTTAGTGAAGCCAATCCTCATGAGCTGAAACAGTACGTCATCGCTGATCCTGTTTCTCTCTTTTGACTTTATATGTTTCATTGTGGAGAAGCTGCTCTCACAAATGTACGTGCTCCCAAACATGCTGGCCATTGACAGTGCAAAATCCCTGGGAAGTGGAAAGCGGGACTCTGGTAGTAATCTCCAAAATGAAACTCCCCTCTCACTGCGCTTTGCTTGAAAAAACGGGTCTGACTGAATTTCACAGAGTTCAAGCTGCAACTCGGAGGGTTGCTCGCTGACAGTAGCAGAGGGGGTCAGTGAATAACGCTATTCGTGGCTGCATGGCGTGGAAATCATGGAAGCGGCACTTAAAATGCTGCTGCAGTGTTTCGATGTCGGCTCTGTATTTGTGAAAAATGTTATCGCATTCAGGGACATCTCTCCGCATCTCTTCACAAGCGGGAAAGTGTGCAAAATTTTGAAGATTGGATGAAAATCCTTCTTTGAAAAGCTCTAATTTACGCCGAAATGTATTCATGTGTGCGTAAAGGTCGGATACAGTTTGGCCTCACCCCTGTAACTATGTGTTCAGGTGATTGAGCTGTGAGGTAACGTCCGTAAGAAAGGCCATATCGCAAAGAAACTCTGTGTCTCTGAGTTTTCGGGTGTAGGCACTTGTATCGCCTCGAACACTGTCCTCCAAAAACACAGGAATTTCGGTTCGCAACGCAAAAAAAACGCTCCAGACACTTTCCTCGGCTCATCCATCTAATCTCGGTGTGCATTTCTAAATCCCCATACGCCGCGCTCACTTCATCCAAAAAAGCTACAAACCTCCTGTGACTGAGAGACCTATTCCCTCCTCGTATGAGATTTGTAACTTTAGTCACCAGATCCATAACGTGACTGAAGTTAAGTGTCTTGGCACAGAGAGCCTCCTGTAGAATTAAAATAAAGATTAGATTCAGCGCTAAAATCGACACATATCCTGTCATATTAATCTCATAAGGCCGCCCATATTCATAATCATAAAAAGTGAGCTGAAGATAAAACAACTCACCTGGTGGATGATGCAGTGCAGTATAGGACAGTCCACCCCGCTCTGTTGGAGGAGCCCGGCGAAACCATTGTGTTTTCCTTGCATCGCAGGTGCGCCATCAGTTACGACGGCTGACAGCTTGTCAAAGCCACCATACTCATTCACAACACAGTTAACGGCGTTGAAAATATCCGTCCCTTTAGTAGTGTTGTGCAACGACACCAATTTTAAAAGTTCTTCGTGTACAACAAATGAACTGTCAATCGTTCTAGTGAAAATCAGTAGCTGGCTAATATCCGTCACATCTGTGCTCTCATCCAACGCTAATGAGAAGTATTTGCAGTCGTGCATGACTTGTTTCAATTTGCCATCGACGTGATTATGGATGTCAAAAATTCTGCGTGTCACTGTGCGACGGGACAAGGAGACAGTTTCAAAGTTTTTAGCCATATCCTCGTCTCCAAATGATTTGGCCATTTCCATTGCACACATCTTCACCATTTCACCATCTGACAAGGGCTTCTTGGCTTTAGGAAGCTCCAATGCCACAGAGTAAGACGCCTTGAGGGCAGACTCCTGTGTGGATGTAATTCTGGTAAAAATACTCTGTTGTTGATTGAGCTTTCTTTTCAGGTCAGATATAACAGCGGCCCTAGCAGCTCCGGTGTACTTTACATATTTGTCCCTGTGTGTGGTATTGTAATGACGACTTAAGTTGAAATCTTTAACTGATCTTGTTTCCAAACACACTAAACACATAGGTCTACCTTTAAATTCTGTAAACAGATAATCTGTTTCCCATCTCGTCTGAAAAGTACGATTCTCTTGATCCAGTTTTCTTTTTTTACCGCTCATGTTTCTCTCTCTTCATCGTTGACTGTAATGAAGCAGATTCGACTAAGCGCGTTTTGCATAGGAGGCGCGCTCTATCGGTATACTGTATCATTACCATTTGGAATTGGTTCAGATGCGGTAAAACCTGTGAAACCAACATTTATATGGTATTTGAAAATTGACCCGCGGGCCGCACTGAGTGAGGAGGCGGGCCGCATGCGGCCCGCGGGCCGCCAGTTGCCCATCCCTGTTCTAGACAATTCAACTTCATATTCAACTTCAATTCAACTTCCCGACCTAAATATTTTGTGGGCGGGGCTAAGTTCGGCTGGCATCCAGGCTATTAAAACAGTAATATACTTTAGAAAACAAAACTAACCTACAGGAATTTACTGTGAATTAACAGCTCTCAAAGTCGACACTCAGAGATTGTTTTCACAATCACACCCTATACCCTCACTTACTATTCCCTACATTAGTTGTCTAATATGGTCTACTTAAATGAAAAGAAGTGAGAATACGGAGTGTTGCCAGTATTGTACTGTAAAAAAAAAAAAAAAAAAAAAAAAAACAGTATTGTGACTGCTTATAACTGCTGGAATAAGCAAAACACATGGTTTCATGATAAAAAGAAAACTAATTTGTCTGCTGGCAACACAGCAGAAAAAGCAAGTCTGCTGAAATACCTTATCCAAGTAGAGGATGAGGGATCCTCGCTCTGACAGCTCTTTATTCTTTTCATATTTCTGAACGTATCTCTCCTTCCCCGTGGACAACTGAGGGCATGAACATGAGAAAAGAAAAAAAAATCATAACACGATGGCCAACATTTGTTATGGTCTATCTTCACATGTGTGTTAGATTCCTCTTCTATACAAATGTGAGGCATCACTGCATTAGTTTATCATCATAATACCTCTTTAAGATCATTTTCTTCAACATCAAATCCCGTCGGTATGCCAATGTCCAGAATTGTCATAGTGGCATCAGTTTTATCATTTTTGTACCTGTAAAGATGCGCACACGAAATGGGCATTTTAAATGATAAACTGACACAAAGACATTTTAATTTTATTAAGAGGTTTCATAGGCCAGGCTGTGTTTAAGGCTGCTTTCACACAAGAGCTTCTGGTCTGAACCCAAATCTGTTTGATGACAGGTTTCCAATATTGTCATATTTATAACACAGAGCTGCTCGTCTCTGAATAAACTGCCTTTGAAGAGCAAGTTACATCGTCAGAATGCAGTGAAACTGGAGTCATTATCTAGTCACATTGGTAATCTAGTACTCACATTCATGAAGCAAACATACAGCAACTGTGAGAAAATGTGGGGCAGGATCGAACTCAAGTAAACAAACCAAGTGTGAAAACAGCCTAAATGAGCACATGTTGATTAATTACAAATAAAATGGTTTCTTGACATAAAATAATTTAGAGTATTTGTTCACATACAAGAAATCCATAATGAAGTTGTAACTTTCAATGGCTCCTTGTTTTGCTAAAGGGAAACAAAAATATTTGGTGCTTTTAGTTCAGGTCAAAGGGAACATAAAAATAGAATTATAGTCATTTAAAAAGTAATAAGGCTTTTCACATTTAAAAGGAAGACACTTTAAAAAAACTTTTGCTGATAATTTTGTCACCCCCATGTCATCCAAGATGTCTTTGTCTTTCTTTCTTCAGTCAAAAAGAAATAAAGGTTTTTGATGAAAACATTCCAGGATTTTTCTCCATATAATGGACTTCAATGGACCCAAATGGTTCAAGGTCCAAATGACAGTTTCAGTGCAGCTTCAACAGGCTTTAAATGACACCAAACGATGAATAAGGGTCTTATCTAGCGAAACGATCGGTCATTTCAAAAATAAATATTTTGTGTAAAGTTTTATAAGCACAAATGCTCGCCTTGCTCTGTTCTGTGATGCGCGTTCGTGACTCACGTAATACGCAATTACGTTGAAAAGGTCATGCTTTTGTCCTGACGAAAATTCTCTTTTAGCCTTTTTAATATTAAAACACCCTGGATACGCACACGAAATGGGCATTTTAAATGATAAACTGACACAAAGACATTTGAATATGTATATGGTCCTTCCTCACTTTGTAAACACTGACTCGGTACTTCTGCCTACGCATGTCGTGACCTTTTCAACGTAATTGTGTATTACGTGAGTCATGAACACAAACCCTTATTAATTGTCTGGTGTCGTTTAAAGCCTGTTGAAGCTGCACTGAAACTGTCATTTGGACCTTGAACTGTCTGGGATCCATTGAAGTCCAAAAAATCCTGGAATGTTTTCATCAAAAACCTTCATTTATTTTCGACTGAAGAAAGAAAGACATGGACATCTTGGATGACATGGGGTAAGTAAACTATCAGCAATTTTTTTAAAAAAAGTGAACTAATCTTTTAAAATGTTAACCCTGTTCGAAACCCATGAGTAAACAGAATCCTGGGTTTTTTTTTTCATGTTTCACACTGGTCATAATTTACCTACACTGTTAACCCTTGCTGTAAAAAAGTGACAGTATCATACCATTTTCCATTAAAACAGTAATATACCATAGAAAACAATGCATTCTGGGTTATATTTGCATTTTCGAGAAAGTAGCCTACAGGAATATACTGTGAGTTAACAGACACCCAGAGGCTGTGTTCCAAATCACACCCTATACCCTCATTCACTATTCCCTAAATTAGTTCACTAATATAGTCCACTTGAATGAAAAGAAGTGAGTGAATAGAGACACTGATGAAGACCTGATAAGCAGAATCACTGATGGACAGAGAAACAAGAACTGAAAAAAGAGAAACACAAAAAACTACAAATGAATTCCAGTTGAATGAAGTCAAGAGGAAGTTGATCAGGTGATTTTGTCTTTTGTGATGATGTCACAATCATCCTGGACATATGTCTGATTTTCAGATCTTTCCTGTATATATTCTTTGAATTTATGGAAATTTCATTTTTAGTATATATCTGTGGAACGTGAAATAACAGTTTCTGTAATAAGGTCTTTAAAGAATATTGTAACCATATATTATATTAAAAATATTTCACTCCTGCTTTACACAGACACACACAGACATCAACAATCAGCGTATGAATCTCAACAATGGTGACAATCAAAAGTTTCATGTCGCAATGCATGCTGGGTTCCAGGATAGTATAAAACTCCCAGCATGCACTGCTGCATGAATTAAAAATATATTGCCACCATTGTTGAGATTCATGTGCTAAATTGTGATATCTCTGTGTTTCTGAAAGACAGTGTAGCGCTCTTGAGGAGAGATGAGAGGGTAGTCCGGTAGGAGCATTGATCGGCGGCGTGTTGAAGCAACAATCAAACACTTTGAACGTTTGAGGATTAAGATTCTTCTGAGCGTCGGTGGTAAGAGAAGATGGGTAAATTGAGGGGAAAAAAAGAGGAAGTTGGATCAGAAACAAAAGCTAGAATACATGAATCAGAGAATGAAGATGAAAAAGAGATGGATTGGGCACAGGTGGAAGGAGGGAAAATAAAAAGTGTTGAAAAAGCAAATAAAAAGAGGAAGAAAGATAATGAAGAGGATTCAGTAAGTACAGATGAGGATAGCGAAAGGGAAGTAGTAGATGAAAGGAGAGGAGATAAAAATGATTGTAAGATTTAAAGAGGGACAAGGAATAAAAGGGGTAAATCCAATTGAATTAACAAATGAATTGAGGAAACAATCAGGGGAGATTAAATGTGCAAGAGTGCTTCAGGATGGAGCATTGGTGGTGATTTGTGAAAATGAGGAGCAGAGAGATAAGGTGAAGAAAATGAAGGTTGTGTGTAAACAAGTGATTTCAAGTTGTAATCAAATAGGTGGAAAATCATGGTTATGTGGAGTAATTACAGGGGTACAATTGGAGGTCAATATGATAGAGTTGATGAGGAATATTAAAGGAGGAAATGTAATTGAAGCAAAACGATTGCAGAGGAATAGGGAAGGTAATAAGGAAGAAAGTCTTTCTGTAATGTTACGTTTTGAAAGTTGTGGAATGTTACCAAGTAAAGTGATGATTGGATATGTAAGCTTTCGTGTGAGAGAATATGTGCGAGCTCCGCTGAGATGCTATAATTGATGCACACTGTGGGGAACAGCATGAGTATGGAAAATGTGGAAGAAGTGAAGCAAAATGTTGTAATTGTGGGGGGTGGGGGGTGGGGGTAATGTGGCATATGGAGGGTGTGAAGTTAGAAAGAGAGCAGTAGAAATTCAGAAGGAAAGAGATGGAAATAAGTTGTCATATGCGGAAGCAGTTAAAAAAGTGGATTCAAGGAAAAAGAAAGAGTGAGGAGAATGAGGAATGGAGAGATCAAAACAGAAATGAAGAAAAGGAAAACAATAAATTGGATGAGACACTGATAGTGAGTAAAACGAGTTTTGTGTTATTCATGGCAGAGGTCATAAACTGTACAGCACAGACTGAAAGAAGAACAGAAAAGATACAGATAATAGTGAGAGCAGCAGAGAGGTTTCTGGATATCAAAAGGCTAACATGGGAAATGGTTAGAGAAGGTCTAACCTCAGAAATTCAGCCTAGTCAAGAGTCATGGGATGGACAATAGTATTGATGTTAGTAATCTTACAATGGAATGCTAGAAGTCTGGTGGCTATGGATTGAAATTTAAGGGTTATGTAAATAAGATGGAGGGTAAGCCAGATGTGATATGTGTACAAGAATCTTGGCTGAAACCTAAACTGGATTTTGTAATTAAAGGATATGTTTCTGTGAGAAGAGATCGGGAAGAGGGTAATGGTGGTGGGTGTGTTACTTTCATTAAGTCTGAAATTCAGTATAGAATGGTGGGGAAAGGAAGAGAAATGGAATATGTGGTGGTAGAGGTATGGAAGGATGATAAGAGTGTTGTAGTAATTAATTATTATAATCCATGTAGACAAATGATATTGGAAGAGATGGTGAAGATAGAGGGGCAAAACAGAGAGAGGGTGATTTGGTGTGGGGATGTTAATGCTCATAGTAGTATGTGGGGAGGAAGTGTAACTGACAGAAATGGGCAGGTGATTGAAGAATTAATGGATGAGATGAACTTGATCTGTCTAAATGATAGAGGAGGTACACGAATAGACATGAGAACAGGTAAAGAAACAGTATTGGATTTAACTCTTGCTAAAAGTAGGTTAGGGGGCATAATTAGCTGGAAGGTATTAAGGAAATGTAGTATAGGAAGTGATCACTTTCCTATTTTGATTGAAATGTATATAAATAAGAATGTAGAAAGAAATGAGAGAAGAGAAGGGAGATGGAATTATGAGAAGGCTAACTGGACTGAGTATGTGGAAATGGTGGAGGAGGGTTTAGATATAAATGAAGTAAGAAATGCAGATAACATAGATGCTATAAGTGAGGAAATTATAGGCGTCATTAAAAAGGCGGCAGTGAGTAGTATTCCTAAGAGTAAAGGAAGAAAGATAAAAATGGTACCACGGTGGAATAAGGAGTATGATGATGCTATTAGAAGGAAAAGGAGAGCATATAAGAATGTAAGAAGTGTAGGATTATCCATGAACAGGCCTTCTAATGAACACGACACCGCATTCCACAGTTTGGAACGACTCCCCAGTGCACCAGTAGTAAGTCATAAAACGCATTCATGGTGCCAAGATGGCTAAAGGAGATGTCACCCCCCCTTTCCCTTCCTGTTCCTGGCCAATCTCACACCAGCGATGCCAGGACAGCACGAAAAGAGTTCTCTTTGTTCCCCAAACTTCAGAGCAAATGGCCAAGAAACCCTGTGGTGACCCCAATGCATAAATCCATGGCCTTATCAGGAAACGAAGGGTGCTAAGAGATTTATTGTGGCCAAAAGTCACCACAAGCCTTAAACTAAATACCTCCTTTCTGCAGCTGGAAAGTCCAGAGACTTTTGTCTCCAAAAACCAATAGACTGAAATGAACCTACTTGTGGTTTCTAACCAACAACGGTCTCAAAATTGCTTTTAATAAGCTAAATGGAACGGCAGTATTTACCGCACATATCTCTTATGTATCATGTATGTTTTATATAACCTGTGAAGTTCTTTTCGTGTGTTTAACAGTTATTATAGCCCGTCCTTGGGTTTTTCTACCTCAGTTATAAGAACTAATCACCAGAAGTTGCCTCATATATGTATATCCTTTGTATTATGTATGCTCTATATCACCTACGTTTATTTTGTGTCTTAAACATTTATCATAGCTAAATGCTTATTAACTCCTACCTCAACTATGGGAAATATATGTTATTTGGTACCTACTTGAAAGGTAAACGATTTCTAGAATTTTGACAAAGTAGAATTGTGTAGGATGCACCATATTTAAACTATGAAAGTTGGCTTGTTAAAGTGTTTAACTAAACTCTTAGATATGTGAGCACACACTATCATGTGAGCACTATGCTAATTGCCTGCAAAAACCGGAGAACGGGGCATAGGTCCCACCCATAACAATATCTGATTGGCTGACACACTCGGGAGGACAGGTCGGATGGACACGCTTATAACCCAATGCCAAGCAGATCTGTGTTGCTTTTTGCCTTGCTTTTGCAGTGACTTTTGCGCGGACCTTTTCATCGTCCAGCGCATATGCTTACATGCTCTTCAAACCACCAAGAGCTCACTCAGAACTCATCAACTCTTCCATAAGAGCCTTCGTCGAACTTCGTCAAAGAAACCCCTCTCAGAGTCACTCCAGCAGCTCATCCAGACTCAGGGGAAACTCCGTTGCATAGCAACACGCAATCCAGGAAGCTGGCACACGAAGCGCCACCCAGCAAAGCCAACCAACCATTCACCATCGAGTGCTGTCCCTCAGAACGCATCATCGACCGCCTGCCAGCCAATCAGCGCTGAAGAGGTTCCCTCCAGCAACTTCCTCACAGAAGGGAACGCACGCGCTCACACGAGCATCCAAACGCAAGTACACAATCTCCTAATTCTTGCTGAACTGGTGCAAGTCCTATTAAGCAAACGAATGAAGGTTGAATTGCTAGTATTGATTCTCTCAGGTTGCGGTCAAGAAATAGTGTCTAACGCTAGACTTTTGGAACTTCATTCATACTCCGTTAATAACATTACCTTTTCTGTCACTGTTTGAATGAATGTTTGTGTGTTTTTGTTAGATTAGTTTGTGTGTATTAGAGTAGTTTAATAAAGTCTTCGTTGATTTTACATACAAGTGTCTTGTGCTGTGTGCTTACAAGTTATTGCGTTAAACTGTAGATTTATTTACCTTGCTCATATAACCAGTGATCATATTATGATATTATTACCGTAGGCCACGGAATAATATTATGTCCAGAATTAATGAAATACCCTAATCTCAATTTATCGGTGGACGAATAATTGATAAAGTGTTAAATATTAATTCTGAATAATTTGCAATTTAATTAGGTACTTATTCACTGTAATTCAATCACCCTTTGAGTTATATTGATCCTAATTTCATTACAGAAGAATGCATAGTTATCCAGGTTTAATGGAATATAAGAGAGAACAAGCACAAGTAAAAAAGGTTGTAAGAAGGGCAAAAAGGCAATATTGGAGAGATTTTTGTGATAAAATAGGTAGAAGTACACCAATAGGAGAAGTATGGAATATGATTAGAAGGATGAATGGTATAAGGAAGGAGATGGAATATCCTGTTTTAAATGAAGGGGAAGTAATAGCAATAAAAAATTGTGATAAAGCAGAAATGTTTTGTAATACATTTATAAAAGTAAATAGTACAGAAAATCTGACTGAAGAATTTAAGAGGGAAAGGGAGGAAATATTAAGAGAACATCCTCATCTACACTGTAAAAAAAATCTGTAAAAAAACATACTAAAATAGTTGTAATTTTACAGTAACATACTGTTTTCCATTAAAACAGTAATATACCGTAGAAACAATGCATTCGGGGTGATGTTTGTCGTTTTCGAGAAAGTAGCCTACAGTAGTATACTGTGAATTAACAGCACTCGAAGTCGACACTAAGAGGCTGTGTTCAAAATCAGACCCTCATTCACTATTCCCTACATTAGTTCACTAATATAGTCCACTTGACTGAGTGAATAATTCAGTTAATTTTTTAAGTTAATTTAGACCATTGTGAACACCTGCTGATAACAATCAGAATCACTAAAGGAGAGAGGAACAAGAAGAAAGAAAAAAGATGGAATCAAGATAAAATACATTAAATCTGAAGATCTCACAAGAGGAGGATTAAACAACTCCACAAACAGCATTACCAGCTTCACTTATTACTAACCAGACTGACTTTATTTCTGTCAGACGTCTACAGAAGTTCTTATTAAAAGGTGACAGGTTTAGATGTCATTTTATTTTCATTTGATGTTACCATAATGGTGATCAGTGATTGCTTTAGTTGGGCTCTTGACCCTTGACTTTTGAACATAAGTCTTTCTTTGGATGCTGTAGCTGTGATTTTTAAAATACATTAGCTATGGCTCAAAACTGAAGAAAACAGGATGACAAACGCTGTTTGTCTCCAGTAACAATCATCATAGAATGGCCTGATTTACTCACTGATCTCATTCATTGCCTGACATTGATAATGATTGATTATTTGTATTTTTGATTTTAATGACATTGTGGTTTTATAAATTGAGATTTATCGTGGATTTGCCGTTCTAAAAAATAGTAATGATTTTAAGAAGTTTACACTCAAAACATTTTGCACTTCTTGGTCGGCCAGACACACACAGGGATCAAGAATCGGCATATGAATCTCAGCAATGGTGACAATCATAAGGTGTATGCTGCAATGCATGTTGGGTACCAAAAAAAGCCATGACTCCCAGCATGCATTGCAGCATGAATAAATTATGCAGCTGAATTGTCAGGTTATTTGCTTAACACTGATCTCCATAATGGTAACGTCAAATGAAACAAAACAACATCTAAACCTCTGGGTAACACTTTATTTGAAGGGGTGTGCATAAGACTGACATGACACTGTCATAAACATGACATAACACCTGTCATGAACATGAAGGAGTCTTTATGAATGTTTATGACTGTTGTCATTAAGTGTCATTCGGTAAATTATGACACTTTTAATGCAAAGTTGAAATTGTTTAAAATGTCTTTATGACAACTTGACATTACCCAAGACAAAAATGTCTTGATTATGACAACTTGACATTAACAAAGACAGAAATGTCTTTGTTATGACAACTTGACATTAACCAAGAAATCATAACCTGTCAACCTGTCACAACTTTGGCCATCATGACACCATTATAACTGTGTCATGAATATTACCTGTCCTCAAGTAAAGTGGAACACATTGTACTAGTTATAAAGATGTCATTAAGGGTTATTACACTGCCAAATGCTTTAAGTTTGATAATTAGACCTGTTATGACATATTTGTGACAGGTTGACAGGTTATGATTTCTTGGTTAATGTCAAGTTGTCATAACAAAGACATTTCTGTCTTTGTTAATGTCAAGTTGTCATAATCAAGACATTTCTGTCTTTGTTAATGTCAGGTTGTCATAAAGACATTTTAAACAATGTCAACTTTGCATTAAAAGTGTCATAATTTACCGAATGACACTTAATGACAACAGTCATAAACATTCATAAAGTCTCCTTCATGTTCATGACAGGTGTTATGTCATGTTTATGACAGTGTCATGTCAGTCTTATGCACACCCCTTCAAATAAAGTGTTATCAACCTCTGTTAATACTCAATAGGAATTTATGTACACTGTAAAAAAAATCCCTGTAAAAAAACTGTAATATTCCGGCAGCTGGGGTGCCAGGAATGTACTGTTAATTTACAGCCCTTTACCGTTAATTTACAGCTCTCCTTTTTTACAGTATGTTACCGTAAAAATAACATGACAGGTAACTCATAATATTTGAAACCGATTGCTTTAAACAGTTCGAGTTCAAAAACTAGTATTTATACTGATAGTACCATAAAATTCCTTCATTAGAGTTCACTGAAAATGAAAATCTCTTTATACAAAACTGCAAACACCTAATGTGTAATAGTGAATTAATTAAAAACGTGATTTTAACTTAAGTCTTTGCAGTTCTTATAGTGAACACTAGCACACATGTATGTGTTAAAGTACTTAGCAAGGAGACTGTCACCGCATAAGCAACTACACAGTCACTGCTTTCAAATAAAGCAACAGACAGCATAACATCAGTGTTCCTCTGCTCATCTTTGACTGAGGCACAGGCTCTACTCTCCAGCACAATGGTGACTCACAAAACTAATTAATAAAACGAACAGATCTCTCCTATATCATCCTGTGCAAAACACATAAAACACTTCAGTTTAATATTTACTCTCCTTATCAGTTATTGACTTTGCATAACTTTTTTCTATGAACTTTCACTAATATTTCAGTGAAATTAACTTATTTTGTTTAATACACCTGACTGTAACATTTTACAGTAAATTACTGTTTTCCTTGATTTTACAGTAATCTTCTGGCAGCTGGGGTGCCATTATATTGCTGTTTTTCTACAGTGTTATGCCGTACATTTATTTTACAGTTGATTACTGTTAAAATACGCTTCACTCTGTTTTTTTTTTTTGTTTGTTCTTTTACACATTTAACCCTTTCAACCCCACTGCAAAACTTCAGTTTTAAATGAACACTTGTGTGTCCACACTACATAGTGTTGGAGTAACACTGAAGCAGTGTTGAAGTTAATGATATAATTCAGTGATTAATCAAATGATGATTGAGCATTAGTGATGCACACCTGATGTTAACAAGCAGAATCACTTAAGGACAGAGAAACAACAAGATAAAAAAGCGAAACAAGAACTACAACTGACTTCAGCCACAGAATACATTAAATCTGAAGATCTAAGCAGAGGAGGATTAAAAAACTCCACAAACAGCATTACCAGCTTCATTTATTACTAACCAGACTGACAAATTGACAGATATATCTACATAAATTCCTATTGAGTATTAACAGAGGTTTAGATGTTTTGTTTCATTTGACGTTACCATTATGGAGATCAGTGTTTGCTTTAGTTGGGCTCTTGACCCTTGACTTTAATCTTAATTTTACTTTGATTGCTCTAGCTGTGTGTTTCTTAGACTCATTTGTTATGGCAAAAACAAAGCCAACAAAAATGAGATCAGGTATTAAAGATCATAACGTCATTATATAATGTTTGCATCACAGCCTGTGTCTATTCCTTATTAATAATGTGTAGATTATATTACTAGACTGTGATACTACAGCAAAAGAACAAGCATTATGCGTAATCAGTTATGAAGGATTCCTATAGTCATCATTCACTAAAAAATTTTGAACTATGGGTGTACTTCGACACACACAAACATAAATAATCAGCCAATGAATCTCAATAATGGTGACAATCAACAAAAAAGATAACATCAAATCTGAACATCACAAAACACACTATTTAAAGTAAACACAAAACCAACAGCAAAAATAAAAGCAAAAAGTAAAAATTAAAGCAAATAACCTGACAATTCAGCTGCATAATTTATTCATGCTGCAATGCATGCTGGGAGTCATGGCTTTTTTTGGTACCCAACATGCATTACAGCATACACCTTAAGATTGTCACCATTTTTGAGATTCATATGCCGATTCTTGATCCCTGTGTGTGTCTGGCCGATCAAGAAGTACAAAATGTTTTGAGTGTAAACTTCTTAAAATCATTAATATTTTCAGAACGGCAAATTCACTATAAATCTCAATCTATAAAACCACAATGATATCAAAATGAAAAATACAAATAATCAATCATTATCAATGTCAGGCAACGAATGAGATTAGTGAGTAAATCAGGCCATTATATGATGATTGTGACTGGAGACAAACAGCGTCTTTCATCCTGTTTTCTTCAGCTTTGAGCCATAGCTAATGTATTTTAAAAATCACAGCTACAGCAGCCAAAGAAAGACTTATGTTTAAAAGTCAAGGGTCAAGAGCCCAACTAAAGCAATCACTGATCACCATTATGGTAACATCAAATGAAAATAAAATGGCATCTAAACCTATGTCAGCTTTTAATAAGAACTTCTGTAGACGTCTGACAGAAATAAAGTCAGTCTGGTTAGTAATAAGTGAAGCTGGTAATGTTGTTTGTGGAGTTGTTTAATCTTCCTCTGCTGAGATCTTCAGATTTAATGTCTTTTATCTTGATTCCATCTTTTTTTCTGTTCTTCTTGTTCCTCTCTCCTTTAGTGATTCTGATTGTTATCAGCAGGTGTTCACCAGGGTCTCAATTAACTTAAAAAATTAACTGAATTATTCACTCAGTCAAGTGGACCTTATTAGTGAACTAATGCAGGGAATAGTGAATGAGGGTCTGATAGTGTCGACTTCGAGTGCTGTTAATTCACAGTATACTACTGTAGGCTACTTTCTAGAAAACGACAAACATCACCCCGAATGCATTTTTTCTACGGTATATTACTGTTTTAATGGAAAACAGTATGCTAAAATTACAACTATTTTAGTATGTTTTTTTACAGATTTTTTTTACAGTGTAGATGTATTTGTCAATTTGTCAGTCTGGTTAGTAATAAGTGAAGCTGATAATGCTGTTTGTGGAGTTGTTTAATCCTCTGCTGAGATCTTCAGATTTAATGTATTCTGTGGCTGAAGTCAGTTGTAGTTCTTACATTTACATTTATTCATTTAGCTGACGCTTTTATCCAAAGCGACTTACATTTGCTATATTTCAGAGGTCGCACGCCTCTGGAGCAACTAGGGGCTAAGTGTCTTGCTCAGGGACACACTGGTGTCTCACAGTGGATTCGAACCCGGGTCTCTCACACCAAAGGCATATGTCTTATCCACTGCGCCACCACCACCTAGTTCTTGTGTTAATCTTTTTTATCGATTCTGCTTGTTAACATCAGGTGTGCATCACTAATGCTCAATCATCATTTGATTAATCACTGAATTATATCATTAACTTCAACACTGCTTCAGTGTTACTCCAACAGTAGTGTGGACACACAAGTGTTCATTTAAAACTGAAGATTTTGCAGTGGGGTTGAAATGGTTAAATGTGTAAAAAAACAAAACAAAAAAAAAACAGAGTGAGGCGTATTTTAACAGTAATCAACTGTAAAATAAATGTACGGCATAACACTGTAGAAAAACAGCAATATAATGGCACCCCAGCTGCCAGTAGATTACTGTAAAATCAAGGAAAACAGTAATTTACTGTAAAATGTTACAGTCAGATGTATTAAACAAAATAAGTTAATTTCACTTAAATATTAGTGAAAGTTCATAGAAAAAAGTTATGCAAAGTCAATAACTGATAAGGAGAGAAAATATTAAACTGAAGTTTTTTATGTGTTTTGCACAGGATGATATAGGAGAGATCTGTTAGTTTAATTATTGAGTTTTGTGGGTCACCATTGTGTTGGAGAGTAGAGTCTGTGCTTCAGTCAGAGATGAGCAGAGAAACACTGATGTTATGCTGTCTGTTGCTTTATTTAAAAGCAGTGACTGTAGTTGCTTATGCGGTGACAGTCTCCTTGCTAAGTACTTTAACACATACATGTGTGCTATTGTTTACTATAAGAACTGCAAAGACTTAAGTTAAAATCACGTTTTTAATTAATTCACTATTACACATTAGGTGTTTGCAGTTTTATATAAAGAGATATTCATTTTCAGTGAACTCTAATGAAGGAATTTTATGGTACTATCAGTATAAATACTAGTTTTTGAACTCGAACTGTTTAAAGCAATCGGTTTCCCAAATGATATGAGTTACCTGTCATGTTATTTTTGCGGTAACATACTGTAAAAAAGGAGAGCTGTAAATTAACGGTACATTCCTGGCACCCCAGCTGCCGGAATATTACCGTTCTTTTTACGGGGATTTTTTTTACAGTGTACGTCACTTCCTGTTGCCAGCAGGTGGCGCTATGACTGTGGGTGAATGTCGGCAAGTGCATGTGTTCAGGCGGGACTCTTATTAAATGTGTAAAATTTCGTATAGATGTGAGCATGTACATTGAAGTTACAACGACTTCCTGTGTCATGGCGAAGACTTGATGTTTGACGCAACGCCGCGGACACACCGATTGATGAAAACGCGCAGAGAGCACAACTTTTCATCGTCAATGCCTTTAGAAGGCACAGCAGAAATTTGAAGTCGATCCAACTAAATCCCTAGGGGGAGTTAGTTAAAGTACGGAGTGTGTAAATCGTCCCAAAATGGCCGCCAAATTCAAAATGGCGGACTTCCTGTCGAGTTTAGGGTATGGGTTCTTGAGGCTTTTTTGTGTGTCTTGATATGATACACGTCTGCACCAAATTTTGTGCATGTAGGTCGAACATGGACGAGGGGCTAATTTTTTCTAATTTTCTAGGTGGCGCTAGCGAGCCATTTTGCCACGCCCATCCGCGAAACCCACAAAATCCAAAAATTTTCACCAGTCCTGACATGTGTGCAAAATTTGATGATTTTTCGAGCATGTTGCGGCCTCGAAAATGGGGCTTACTTTGCAGAAAAATTAAAAAAAAAAAAAATAAATAAAATAAAATAAAATAAAATAATCCTAACAGTTTCAAGAGGGTCCTCGCACGGGTGCTCGGGCCCTAATTAAAAAAGTATGAGATGTATCGGCCCAAAACGCATGTCGGCACCCCGGAAATCTCCCGGTAGCCCCGATGGTCAGTATGCCTGTGCACAATACCATAATAATGACACCTTAATGGCTGAGATGAGAAGACTTACCTCTATACTTGGCTTTCTTTTTATCTTGTTCCTTTCTCAGTTTTCTTCCCTGTGCACCAGAGTTTACATCACTTCATTTTCGATCAAAGCGCCAGCACTTGCCTAACGTAGCGTAACGCCATTCCCCACTCCCCCGTTAGGAAATGCTCGACAATAATCATCAATTCAATCTAATAATCAAGTTGACAAGAAATTAAACGTATGACTGAGGGGGCGCCTTAGGATGATCATGTTTAATAAAAACGCGTTTTATTTTGCGTGTCATTCTAATTCTATGATTAATGGGAAGTAGGCCAAAGGCGACACTAGAGGGTGGCCGCGCCCCCAACATTTTTGTCAGTTTAAAGTCTGTTTAGAGAGAACGGCATCATCTTAGCGGCCTCTGATTTAATAACAAATTATAATTTTGCCGGAAGTGAATCAATCAAAACTAACTTTAGCTGGAAATAACATTATTCAAAAATCACTATAAAGCCAAAACAATCTCTGTTACCTTAAATTATGCCTATCTCTGTAAAGCTGCTTTGAAACAATCTACAATGTTAAAAGTGCTATATAAATGAAGACGACTTGACTTGACTAAGGTCTAACAGTCTAATTCTGTCGATTGACAATTAGCATACAGTTTGGATTGGCGGTATGGTTCTTTTCTGGACAAGACCTCCCTGCGCATTCATTCAGCCTAGCATGAGCAGGGAGAGCAGCAATACCCCCCTTAGGGGAAACAGAACATAACCAACATAAATGTATGCAAATATAATGAATTCAATATTTTAAAGTACAACATAATTCGAGAATTTATTCTGATTCAAGGGGAATGTCAAATCCTGACTGAGAGGAGGAGCTGGGGATGGAGGAGGGTAATCCACTCCTGAGTAACGCAATAGCTGCTGATAATACTGAAGGAGCTTATATATGTATACGGTGATAGGCTTGATATTTATAAACCCTGGGTTAACGTTCTTTTTTGCATATTTGCTGTGTCATTGTCATTGACTGGACAAATGCCGCATTTTACCTGTTTATATAATGCGTTGTGATTTTGTATAATGCCAACAATACTACAATATTTTTTCTGAATGGACTTTTCAGGCTATAAAGGCAAGAATAAAGGTTTGGCACTGCGATGTGTGGTTAGCACTGCAAAAGCGGTGAGGTTTCATAACCTGTGTAAAAAGCAGTGCTAACCCCACTTCTATTGTAATCGTAGTTCTGTAGTTGTTGTTCACAGGGTTTAGAGGGAAGATAACCCGGGGTTAAGCAAAGTGTGAAAAGTGCTACAGAAAGGCCTTGAACTCAGTCAGTCTTACTTTCAGGGTGTTTTTCCATTTTAACAGTCAGATCAAATAATGTACAGTCAGATTTCTTCTCAAGAGGTCTAGCGTAGTACAGCGTCAGAGCCTGAAAAGAGCAGCACGTCTCAGGTTAGATGTTCAAACGCTTTAATCTTGCTGTTGACCGTATAAACGCTCATGAACACTCACTGAGAGAGTGGCTGTTCCAGTTCCTCTCGCCGTCACATTGAAGTCCTTGTTGATGTCCACCTGTTGAGTGAACACACAAACTCGGGTCATCAAAATAATGTAAGTGATTAAATGATGTAACAGATACCTGAAGGTTTCATTGACAAAACACCACACTATTGATGTAGACAACTAAATATGATGGATGACGAATAACCAAACTCATAAAAAATTATTCAACTGACATGTGCAGCACACATTTCGAATCAGGTTGATGAGTTCCTCCTCACCTTGTTTGACCATGTAAGATGCACATTATCTCTTCGAATGGTCCATCTGACAGGTTTGTATCTTCTTGCCACTGACAGCTCCACGTCCAGATTGATGTTTTGTCGGTCCTTCACCTGCGTGCGATACTCTGCCACGGCCTGAAACACCATGATGGTCGACTGGAAAGCGCAGAAAAGCATTCAAAGTTGCTGTTTAACCCTGGTAATCACAGTCAGATGATAAGATGTTAGTGCACCTGTGTGGTGCCAGATCCACCATACTGAGACTGTTGTGAACGCAGCCAGTGCACTGCCTCTCCTGCTTTATCAAACTCTTTGGCCTTCACAAGAGCCAGCACAGCGTAGGCCGTCGCCTCCAGAGAGTGATGATGCTGTCCAGGGACAGTCCAGAACCTACCGGCTGATGCAAACACAAAGCAGGAATAGAAACAGGACTGTGTTCCATTACTGTTATTCACACCAACAAGCAGCGATAATAACACTACAAAATGGGATAATTTTTCCGTGATTTACACTGCGTTTGGATTAGAATTATTCCATGTTGTATAAAGCAAAACACTTTTTGATGACTTATTACTCACATGTTTCTTCGGTGGATTGTCTCATCAAGATGTCTTTATTGAGTTTTTCAGCATTGGCCATGGCGTAGGACGTCATCGCAACAGCGTAAGGATTGGTCAGTTGTGGAAGTCGAACTTCTATGAATGCAACAGCTTTCCTGATACTTTCATTCAGTCTCTATAAAAGTGTGTGTAAGAGGTTAAAAGTTCTTAGATCTGCATCCTACAACATACTGTATAATTGACCAACTCTTCAAGGCTAATTTATGTTTTTACCTGTATGATTTCACCCATCACGATTCTTTAGATTAACTTTGTCATAAGGGTCCATAAATGATACAGTGGAATGGAACCCTGTGTTTGGTTTATGCTTGTAAAGATGCTTCAAAGTGTTGCCTTGTCCACTAATAATTATTTAGTTAGGCTGTTGCAGGTTGCAATATTTTGGTCTTATTTCCAAAAAATTTGGTATTTGTGTTGCCATTAAGGCAAAATGTTAGAGACTTTTAATTTGATAATAAACCGGGAGTTTGGTGGTAGAGATTATTTCCTGTACAGAAGAAAGGAAGCTGACAGTATGTGTGTAAATTTAATCCATCTGTTGTTAGCACTGTCGCAGCACTATCGGGAGGCAATCTCGTAAGTACAAAGTTAATGTTGCAATTCCGTTTAAAAAGGAAAGACTTCACATAGTTACAATGTTTATTTACATGTATATTCAGGTATATTTCATTTGACAAGATGTATGTTAAAACAGTCGAACTTTGGTCAGCGTGACATTACTTTGTGACAACGTTGTGAGGACGTCGTGGTAAAGTTCCATTTTTCAAGAAACGTTGTGGGCACGTCCTCAAAAGACGTCGCTAGTTTATCCCATGGAGAACGTTGTAGAGACGTGGTCCACTGGTCTCCAGATAACTTTCCAGAAAATTGCATTACAAGTATTATCCTAGTGATACATGAACAATGATATTATATGGGACATTTACTTCATTCATCAAAGATTTTATCAAGTTATCAGTGGACCAGTGGACCACGTCTCTACAACGTTCTCCTAGGGAAAAACAAGCGACGTCTTTTGAGGACGTGCCCACAATGTTTCTGGAACATTATAGCCTATATATACAGTCGTGCCCAGAATTAATCATACCCCTGGTAAATATGATCAAAAATGGCTGCAAAAAATAAATCTGCGTCGTTTATCCTTTTGATCTTTCATTCAAAAAATTGGTAAAATTCTAACCTTTCATTGAAGTAAAAAAATTGAAAGTTGGGGGAAATCACATTATAAAATAAATATTTTTCTCCAAAACATGTTGGCCACAATTATTTATACACCTAGAATTTTTTATGAATAAAATATCTATGAAGTATATTCCCATTAATATTTACCTTTTTTAGCACACCAGGGTGACTAGGAACAAGAAATTGTCCAGCTATGACTTCTTGTTTCACAGGAGTTTAATTATGAGGAAGCACAAAGGCCAAATTCCCTTAATCATTCATCACAATGAATAAAACCACAGAACATGGTTCTGATGTGCATCTAAAGATTGTTAAGAATCACAAAATAGAAAGTGGATGTAAGAAAATAGCTAAAGAATTGAAAAATCCCATTGTGACCATCAGGGCAATAATTAAGAAGTTATAATCAACTAAAGATGTTACGAGTCTGCCAGGAAGAGGACGTGTGTCTAGATTTTCTTAATGGACGGTGAGGATAAAAGTTTGAGTGGCCAAAGACTCTTCAAGGATCACAGATGGAGAATTGCAGAGATTAGTTGAGTCTTGGGGTCAGAAAGCCTATTAAAAAAAATCAAACAACCCCTACATCACCACATGTTGTTTGGGAGAGTTTTAAGAAAAATGCTCCTCGCTCATCCAAATACAAACTCCAGCATATTCAGGTGTCAGACACGACTGTATCTTCGAACGACACAGTCTTCTGTGGTCAGATTAAACTAAAAAAAGAGCTTTTTGGCAGCAAACACACTAGATGGGTTTGGTGCACACAAGGATAAAAAGTACCCCATGTCATGTGTACAATTTAATTTACCATTGTATCTTTAATGTTGTGGGCCTATTTTTCTGCTGGAGGTCCTGGACTTCTTGTTCAGATACATGGCATTGTGGATTCTATCAAGTATCAACAATAAAAAATCAAAACCTGACGCCTTCTGCTAGAAATCTTATAATGGGCCGTGGTTGAATCTTCCATCAGGACAACGATCCAAAATAAACATCAAAATCAACACAAAAATGTGTTGGGGAGCACAAAATGAAGCTTCTGCCATGACCGTCCCTATAGAAAATGAGTGGGGTGAACTGAAGAGAAGAAGCATAAACATGGATCTGGGAATCTGAAGGATCTGGAGAGATTCTGTATGGAGGAATAGTCTCTGATCTCAGGTCAGGTGTTCTCCAAACTCATCAGGCATTATATGAGAAGACTCAGAGCTGTTATCTTGGCAAAAGGAGATTGCAAAAAGGTATTTAATAAAAGGGTATGAATAATTGTGGCCAACGTGTTTTGGAGAAAAAACATTTATTTTATAATGTGATTTCCCCCCCACTTTCAAATCTTTTACTTCATGAAAGGTTAGGATTTTGCCAATTTTTTTAATGAAAGATCAAAAGGATAAACAATGCAGATTTATTTTTTATAGCCATTTTTTATAATTTTTACCAGGGGTATGATTAATTATGGGCACGACTGTATATAATATATATATATATATATATATATATATATATATATATATATATATATATATATATATATATATATATATATATATTATATATATATATATATAATTTTAAAATATATATATTAAAGGAGCCGTATGCAAGATTGTGGCCAAAACTGGTACTGCAATCACTTTCAAATTACTGACTTCAGGTTGCCAGATATGCTGCAGGATCACTGCAACTTCACTTTTTAAATGACAATATCCTGGCCGGACTACTGCCCACCAGGCACAGTACGTCAATGTGACGTCAGGAAGACGTTGGCCTCCAACTAATCCAACGTCAGTCAGACGTCATATTTTGGTTGAAAATGAAAATCAGGTTGACGTCTAAACCCAACGTTTGTTTGACGTCAAGCTCCAACGTCAGACAGATGTTGAATTTTGGTTGGAATAAGCACCGCAAAAAAATGTGACATGCATGGCAGCACATTAAATCTGTGAAGATCTCAGCAGAGGAGGATTAAACAACTCAAACAGCATTACCAGCTTCACTTATTACTAACCAGATATACTTTATTTCATTTCCGGTTTAATGAAATTAATAGTTGTATTTTAAAGTCACCATTATAGTGGTTAGTGTTTGCTTTAGTTGGACTCCTGCCCCTTGACTTTTTATTATAAAATTGTCTCTGCTGCTTTAATTGTGTGTTTATAAAGCACACTTATTGTGGCAAATAAGCCATGAGATCAGGTGATGTTGGCTGTTTATTGATGATGAAGCCTGAATTCCTGATCTTAGTGTCTAATGTTTAGATTATGTTGAATTTGTGTTTTTAATGTTGTTTTATTACAGACGCCCTTTAATTTTACAGCATGAGAGCAATGCCGTTTATCAAATAATATAAAGGATTTTACAAACATTTAGTGCATTAAACTTTTTCCTCTACTTAGACATCAATAATCAGTGTATGACTCTCAACAATGGTGACAATCAATGAAATGCTTCATGCTGCAGTGCATGCTGGGTACCACCAATCAAAACTCACCCATATCTCCCAGCATGCATTGTGGCATGAATAAATTATGCAGCTGGATTTTTTTGTAGCTTGTTTTATGCTCAGAGTTGATCTGATTATCTGGATATTTGGTTTGATTGTCACCATTGTTGAGGTTCATATGCTGTTTCTTGATGTCTGTGTGCGTCCCAGTAATACCATAGATTAAAGGTTTTTGTGCACTTAATAGTATTCAAAAAACAAGTATATTATTTGATTAACAGCAATGCTGTATAATCAAATTTCTATTTTGAATAAAACAGTACTGAATCCAATAGTAAAAAAGTATTTTTTAATCAAAGCATTAGACACTGAATAAGATCAGGGATTCAGGCAAATACATGATGGTATCATCATCATCAATAAACAGCCAACACCACCTGATCTCATGGCTTTTCTTAGCTTCAACAATTGTGCTTTATAAACACACTCTTGAAGCAGCCAGAGAACATTTAATAATAAAGTGTCAAAGGTCAAGAGCACAACTAAAGCAAACGCTAACCACCACCATGGTGACTTTAAAATACAAAATATGATTTCATTAAACCGGAAATTAAATAAAGTAAATCTGGTTCGTTTTAAGTTAAGCTGGTAATAAGTGTACGGCCATGCATTTCACCTTTTTGTTTGGTTTATTCCAACCAAAATACTATGACTGCCCAACGTTGGAGCTTGACGTCAAACAAACATTGGATTTAGACGTCAACCCAACTTTCATTTTCAACCAAAATCCAACGTCTGACTGACGTTGTGGTCTATATCCTGTGCCTGCTGGGAAGGGTCCATGAACGTCGATATCAGATGTGCAGAACACGTCAACAATAAGACGTCATAAAACGTTACATTCTGGCTCCTCTGGGGACGTCTATTCAACGTCCGACTTTGTGACAAAGACGTTGAAAAGACGCCTTTTGGACATTAAATTGTTTAGTGGGTGTTGTCAGTGATATAAGTATTTGACTTTATAGAGTATTTTATGGAGTATTGTCTATTGACATATCAGGGAAAATTTATGATTAATTGAAATAAATGTCTTATATACAGCTCCTTTAAGGAGGTTGAGTGTTAGTAAAAACAACAATACAACATCTTAAATTATAAAGTGGCACTTCACGTAATTTGCACATATGAGCGGGTTAAAGAACTTCAAAATGAGTTTTAAATTCATGAAATTTTTATTAATGTAGCCTAATGTGTTAAGTCTAGTTGTTTATTTATGTAAATGCTGCTTGACTGACTATGGGCGATCCGCTTTCAAACTCTGGAGCGGCACAGAGTTGTCATGGAAACGGCGCAGGACCTGAAAACAAAAAGCACAACTCCATCTCTCGCTGTTGTTTTCACTACTTCAGGTGAGTTTAGTCTAAAATCACATAAATAAAACACACAACTGTTCCTGACATTTTTCTTACTTGTTATTAACACACATCTGTTGAATATGTACTTTAAATAAAAATTGTTTAGTGTATTCGAAAAAGTCTGTTAGCATCTCAACCGTTTTGAGAAGAGGTAACGTACGTTAACTGTGGCTAACGTTAAGTTAGCTGCTCTATAAATGTTTGGGCTTTTAATCACATCTTTATGTGTAAGTTATAGATGAGATTTTTTTTTGTTAGTTTTGTGGTTAAAGGTTTTGCTGGCAGTTAAATGGGTGATTGGAAGTTGGCTCGTTTATTTAATCAACTGATAAATGTATTTGCTGTTAATCGATTACGTCACTTACACGGAGCACAAAAATGTCTGATACCAGTTCAAATGCGTTTTGATCTTTCACGGTAAACAAATTGATCACAGGAATAAATAAAATTTGAATAAATTACAACATTAATAAAATGCTCCTCTGTTTTAGCTGCCTAAGAATGATGAGGTGACAGCTCGAGATAGGAAGAACACGTAAGTTAGACAATTTTCTATACCTTTCTAACAAAAAGCTATAAACCTGACTACAATAGTATGGTACAATTTATTTTTCAGCTTCCAGTAAATATCTAGAGAGAAACCCTCCTCCTATCCGTGCCTCAGAAGACCCTGCCCTCCACTGGTGGGGTAAGAAAGACACTCTTCCTCTTCTCCCACAGCTCTCCATCATCTCCCTCGGCCTCCTCAACACTGACTGAAGGAGCGTTGACCACAGCTGGGACACAGTCAGCAATGACAGATCTCAGATTCTCTCTGAGAAAGTCACCATGCTCATTTTCTTGAACAAAAAACTCTTGATGTATATCTGGGTGGGCGAAATAAATAATACAGGAGATATGCTAAATCTATTGGTTTTTAGTTGTTGTTGTTTTTTTTTTTTGTTGTTTTTTACATATCTTTACCCTTTGTGAACGATATTTTTTTATTTTATTTGTTAGCTTCAGGGAAGCTCAAGGACTATAGATCTTTGGTAATATTCGCACTGTTCAGGTATTGCTACTGGTAGATAAGCAATAAAGCACATCACCACCAGACATTTGTAGCAGGAGCCTCACAGGACACTCAGTAAACAATTTAACCTATTTCTGCTAATAAAAATAATATAAGAAACTGCTGAATCTTTTCATTTTTTAAGGTCTTTATTGTTTTTCCACCAAATTATAGAGAGTAGTGTCAATTAGAGTATCGATAATTATCTGGTAAAATCATTATTTAACTACACCCATCCCTAATGATAAGACACTTTTTTTTCAATAAAAATAATAAAACGTTTTAATAGTTGGTTACATTATTCATTGATTATGTTTTTGTTTAAATAATTGATGTTACATTTCTGTACTCATAACTTGTTAACACTTTTCATGGTTAAAAAAAAATCGTTAATGTTCTAAATCTCTTGGCTTAGTAATTGTACAAAGTAACTGAATAAATGCTGATTAATAAATTAATACAGTGTGGTTTTTGGCCATTTTCGCTTTTAGAATTTAATAGGGGTTTGTATTGGTTTCCATTACATGTATTGATACCTAAATGTATTAACTGAAAACAATACACAATTCCCTATTATAATTTATAAGGTTTTACAGCAGAGAATGAAATGTTTGAGTTTAACAGTTCTATGTGGATTTCGAGGTTATGGATCAGGCACATCTTAATTCCCAGGACTAAAGGTGAGAATAGTGTTGTTTTTGGCGGCCTGTTTTAATTTTAGTTTTAGTCTAGTCTTTGTGTCAAGCTGTCATTTTAGTTTTTGTTAGTTTTAGTCACGTTCATACTCTTTTTAGTCTAGTCTAGTTTTAGTCATTGAAAATTTTTAGTCTAGTTTTAGTCATTGCAAATTGTATTTTATTTTTATTTTAAAATTATTAATATAATTATTATAATTATATAATTAATATAGTATTTTATTTTATATAAAAAAAAAATATTGTCTCTTTTAAGTAGTAAAGCAATTCTATTTAACCCAGTCAATATAGCATTTCAAACAAGGTTATCTTATTATAGTTATTGCTATGACGGTGGCAGTTTTTTTGAAGGTGTTAATGGAACAACTGCGGTGGGGGCTGGGGGTTGTTTAAAAAAAAAAAAAAAAGTTTTATATTACCACACAAAGACGCATGATAGCCTACCACTCTGTGCTTTGAGAGGGATGTGGGACACGCAGGAAAGAGACCATCAATCTATTTTATGATATCTTCATGTATTCTAGCCTACTTGATGTAAAATGGCCTGAAGAGCGAATTGTATCCTCCACATGGGTGAGACATTTAGGCTATGTTTGATATTGCGCTGCTAGAGAAAGCGAAAAAATCACCTGTGCATGTGAAACGCGCTTAGCCTACAACTAAACTTGACGCGCCTTATCAATTTCACATGCAAGTCCAAATGTAGGTTATCTGTCCTACAGCGTTTTTCGACTTTACCACAATAAGACCTAATTAAAAGCTAACCAATGAAGAAACATTTACAATCCCCTTAGGTGAGTGAAGATTTGTGAAAAGAAACAAAGAGATTCCATGCAGGGATGAG
The DNA here is from genome assembly GCA_036326025.1 of Chrosomus eos. Taxonomy (NCBI): domain Eukaryota; kingdom Metazoa; phylum Chordata; class Actinopteri; order Cypriniformes; family Leuciscidae; genus Chrosomus; species Chrosomus eos. The sequence continues at coordinate 695,676 of CM070819.1, forward strand.
TCACGATTTTTGAATATTCGAGTAGTTTATTTCATTATGGAATATCGAGGTTGTACGATTATTCTCTAAAAAACAATTCCATGTTTTCGGTGCTGCTGCTGCTCGGTGCTGAAACTTTGACGTTCATGTAACCGAGGGTGCCAATAACGCATATAACAGCTGTCACAAGAAGCGGCAAAAGTAATGATTATGATGGTGTCAAATGAGACATTTTAATGTAACAACGAATGGAATAATATACTTAAATTCGCTGATAATTGGGTGACCAGATCGCAAACCAGAATTCAAAGCAGACAAAGCTTAAATTTATGTGCTCACGCACAACTCACTCATTCGTCGTGACGTTATAACATTTCGTCTCGTCTCGTTTTTTATTTTTGTAAACCACATTTAGTCCCGTTTTTATTCGTCAACAATATTGCATTATACATTTAGTTTTAGTTATTGTTACAAGACCAGCATTTACGTTGCGTCTCGTCTCGTTTTTGTCAGTTGAATAGACCTTATGCACCAGAGAAACGAGGGCGCCGCCATCTTTAGAATATTCTCTTTGAACTTCCGTTTTTGCGGTCGCTCTGTATATTTCTATGGCATTGCTGTCCAGGAGTAATTAGCTGATGAAGTTGATTTACTTATTGTAGCGTTAACGAAAGTTATCATAAGCATTGTAAAGCATATGTGACCCGTCCCCCTGCGCAAAGTTACCTCCAGATGACGTAGTTTCAACGGTGTGCTTGTCCGTCCTATGTCGGTATCAGGAGGGTGTAGACTGTGACGCCAATCAACGTATTTTTCCACTGTCTACCGAACTTCCCGTATCAACTTCCACAGGACTTCTGTTTAAGGGCTAAATGTAGTCCAGATATGGTCGTTGTGGACGTCTCATTTTGGTCCCCTATGGGTGCAGACTGTAACGCCAGACGACGTCTTTTTTTGTCGTCTAATGATCGTCCTGTACTAACGACCAGAGGACCTCTGTGTAAGGGCTAATTGTACTCCAAATGTGGTCATCCCACTGCGCAATATGACGTTAGAGTGACGTCTTTTCTTTAATATTGACGTCGGTGGGACCAAATGTGGTCGTTTGTGGACGTCTTTTCATCATCAAATTTAGTATCTTCTATAACTTCTATAATTGTAGTCCCATGTTTCAAAAAGGTAGAGGACATGTTTTTTATAATTTTTTTATCTGTACCATGTATTTACATTTATGCATTTGGCAGACGCTTTTAACCACAGTGACTTACATTGCATACATTCCTGCTTTCCCTGGGAATCGAACCCATGATCTAGGCATTGCACTAGGTGGCCGTTACACAAGCGCTAACGCTCTACTGTTTGAGCTACAGAATTACACCTTTGTAATTACACCCTTGAGACAATCAAATGCAGTTTTTGGAAAACTATCTTACATAATAATAAATAATCTGTAGCCTATTCATATGTATTAATCATGTTGATAACAACACTGTTGATATTTGTAAATAAAAAAAATATTGCATATTAATCATGCAAATTTCCTGCACCTGTAATAGACGTCCAAATGAGGTCCAAAAACAGGACCCAGTTCAACGGTCAAATGTTGAACGATAGCATGACGTCCAAGTTGGGTCATGGTTGGACGTCCAAATAGTGGACCTAGTTTGGACGTCGAATAGATGTCCAGAATTGGTCATGGACTGACGGACCCAATATAGACATGATCTGCACGTCTATCCGACGTCCAATGTTTAGTGGGATTGTGGACATCCCATTTTGATACCTTAAAGGTGCAGACTGTGACGCCAAATTACGTCTTATTAGTCGTCCAACAAACGTCCTGTATTAACATCCATAGAATTTCTGCATAAGGGCTAATTATACTTCAAATGTGGTCATTGTGAACGTCCCATTTTGATACCTTGAAAGTGACGCCAAATTACGTCTTATTTAGTCGTCCAACAAACGTCCTGTATTAACGTCCAGAGGACCTCAGGAGGTGCAGACAGTGCTTTTGTACTGCGCTGTTCATAACCTTTGTCTCATTTCAACTGTTCCAGTTCATTTTTCTGTTGCTTCATTTGATTGCCTTTCCACCACATAAACTAAGCCAAACAAAGCTACAGGAAAATTAACTGGTACAGAAAACAGGCCCTCCACCTTCTGGAAAGGGATAGGCATACAGTTATACACAGAGGTTCCCCACTCATTTGTATTTTTTATTTTTTGTAAATCACTGTATGGTCTGTACAATTTCAGTCAAACAGAACTATCACACACATGCTAAACTGAATCTGTGCAAAACAAGACACAAATGTTGAGTGAGTGACTGAGTAACTGACTGCTGTCTGTGTGTGTGTGTGTGTGTGTGTGTGTGTGTCATATATATATATATATATATATATATATATATGTGTGTGTGTGTGTGTGTGTGTGTGTGTGTGTGTGTGTGTGTGTGTGTGTGTGTGTGTGTGTGTGTGTGTGTGTGTGTGTGTGTGTGTACATGAGTCAAAGTCTGCACCTTCAGGGAACCAAAATCTGACTTCCAAACATGACGTAGAAAATACCTCATATGGAGGTAACTTTGCAAACCTAGATCATGTCAATTTCCTGCACCTGTCTTAGACGTCCACATAACATCCAGAAAATTACCTATTCCGGCGTTCAAATATTGAACATTATATTGACGTCCAGGTGGGGTCATAGTTAGATGTCCAAATAGCGGACCTAGATTGCACGTTGCATAAAGCTCAGAAATTGGTCTTGGACCGACTGACGCAATATAGACACGATCTGCCTGTCCAATAGACGTCTGAAGTTTAGTGGGGTTACAGAAACCAGGGACGCAAGTCGGCAGCACAACTTGCGAGAAAAATGAGAAACAAGCGTTTTTTTTCCAAATTTTGTGATTTCCGCTTTTTTGCAGAATCTGTTAGTTGAAATCACGAAGAAGCCTCTCCATGTTTGAGATAGCAGTATTGGTATATTTAAAAGCTTACATTTTGAGGTTGAAATCGGCTTGTTTTCGTAGATTCTAGCATGCAGTAGGGGCGTGGTGTGTTATTGTCTGTGTGTATTTCCATACTGAATATGCCGCTTTTGTCCGCGCCCTCCAAGTGAACCGCATGGCTACTTATTATGCTGTGCTCTGGTCGGCTCAATTCAATTCAATGAAGATGGACGCCGCAAAGATTGTCGCAGATGAGCTGAACCGTGGCAGTTACCGGTACACTGAAAATGTTTTCGCCACACTTTGTGGGCTCGGGAAACTGAAATCCTCGGTGCTTGAATATGGCGGCTCGGCTCGCTGACAACGGTAGCTGGCTGTTTCATATGTGACATCCCGATTGCTTTGAATGGGGAACGTTTTGTGAACAGGGAACAGACTTAATGGAGACTTAATGGACTGGCAACAATCGAAATACAGGATGCAGTTAAGACCTTTGCTGCGACGAAGGCCTGCCGTACGCATTTCTGAAACGTAAGTTAAGCTTCATTTGCTCTTTAGTCGTTATTTAAGATGCTGAACCTGCTGATGATATAATGTGCTTGCCTTGCGGACATTTCATTTGTGTGTGTATACTAGTGGTGTCAACAATAATCGATTCAGCGATGCATCGCAATGCGGGAAATGCACGATTCAGCATCGATGCTGCAAAGTGCCATAATCGATTATGTCACTGTGTTTATTTTCTGGCCGGGGGTATAATACTTCCGGGGACATAATACTTCCGGGGGCACACAGTAATAACAACAATAAAGATGGCTGAGGCGGAGGGAGATGACTGCGATAGACGGCAAATCAAAAACGCTCCCAAATCGTGGAAAGCGGACATCTGGGCACATTTCGGGTTTTATGAAGAAAATGGGAAACTAGACAAAACGTATGCGGTGTGTAAAACTTGCCACACTAAAATCAAGCATGTTGGCAATACAACTAACTTCACGAACCATGTTGATCGTTGGCATCCTGAGTTGGCTTCAACAACTACAACAACACAAAAAGTCGACACATCCCAGCCAAGAATTGACGAGTCGCTAGTGTCGACGTTGCCACACAACTCCGAGAGAGCAAAGAGGATCACACGATCGGTGGCATGTTTCATAGCGAAGGATCTACGGCCCTATTCTGTGGTAGGAAATGTGGGGTTTCGCCACATGCTTAAAACACTTGAGCCCCGGTATAAGCTACCGACAAGAGCTACCTTCACTGATTCTGCGCTTCCCGCATTGTACAAAGAAACCAAAGCAAAGGTAATGGAATCAATGAGTAAAGCTAGTCGTGTAGCCATTACAAGTGACGCCTGGACTTCAGTCGCAACAGAGTCCTTTGTAACCATAACGGCACATTATATTAGCGAGGATTGGCAGATTGTATCACATGTGCTGCAGACGAGAGCAGTTTATGAGAGCCACACTGGTGCTCATATGGCGAGGCTACTCTTGGATGTTGTGGAGGAATGGCAGCTAACAGATAAAAGTGTTGTGCTGGTGACGGACAATGCCGCTAATATGTTAAGTGCTGCTGAAATTGGGAAGTTCCCTCATGTTAAATGCTTCGCGCATACGTTGAACCTCGCTGCGCAGCGGGCGCTTAAGCTACCAACGGTCTCCAGGCTTCTGGGCAGAGTCCGACGTATCTCAGCATACTTCCACCGCAGCACAAAGGCAAAGCACCTGTTTGAAGAAAACCAGAGAGTTGTTCTTAAACTGACAAGTCCACTTAAACTGATAACTGATGTCGCCACAAGGTGGAACAGTGCTCATGATATGATGGAGAGGTTTTTGCAACTGCAAGCTGCAGTGCATGCCACCCTGCTGTCGCCTGCCCTAAATGTAGATGAAAGTGACATCGTCACTCTCAGCAGAGCAGATCTGGCTAACGTGGAGGAACTAGTGAAGACATTAAAACCAGTGAAGGATGCCACTGTTTTTATGTCAGAGGAGAGCAGTCCTACAGTCAGCCTCATTGCACCAGTATATGCCCAACTCCTCCAGAGCATGTCAGACACTATTGGAGACCAACCACTGATCCGTGATGTAAAGAATGCCATCAAAACAGATCTCCTTAAAAGGTACAACAGTGGGGCAGAAAAGAAGATCCTTCATACATCCTCTGCCCTGGATCCTCGCTTTAAGGGGTTACCTTTCCTGACAGAGGAGGAGAGATTGGATGTCTCCGCAGGAGTGACTTCAGAGGCTGCATCCCTGGAGGTAATTTAATTTTTACTTATAAAACTTGGGATGGAATAACTATTAAATTAATTGTAATAATAATAACATTGTAATGTTAAATAAGCAGCTACATAGTCAGTAAAATGTTAAGACTGAGAAAAATAGTTATCTGTTGTCATGTGAGCTGCAGCATTGGCTGAGAAAGTGCTGCTAACTGCTGTTTTTTGCTCTTATTTATTTTGTTCAAACAGTATGAGAGGAGACGTAGGACAGAAGCAGATGAAGCGCCTGGCGGAACAGGAAGTTCAGGAACCAAGGAAGAGTTGGTGTCCGTGGATGACAATGTGTCAGACTCAGCGGGCCCCTCCGCTCCCAAAAGAAGGGCCTCATCGCTGCTTTTGAGCTTGCTGGGACCTGCTTTCAATGACATCAGTGAACCTGCAGTACAAAGTAAGACCGCCAATGCCAGTGCTGAGGAGGAAATGGACTTGTACTGTAGATCCCCAGCTGTGCCTCTCTCTGAGGATCCCTTGGACTGGTGGCATCGCCATAAGGGCACATTTCCTCTCCTCTCTAGGTTGGCAAAGAGATACTTGTGCATCCCAGGGACAAGCGTGTCAGCAGAGAGAGTGTTCTCCACTGCAGGAGATGTTATCACTGCAAAAAGAAGCGTTCTCAAACCGGACCATGTCGATCAGCTTGTGTTCTTACACAAGAACCTTGAAATTCCCAAATGCTGAACAGTGAGAAGTTATGATGTAGGCTTAGGTCAAACTATATATTTCCTCACTCTGAAACGGATTGTTGATGATGAACTCAGACGCAAAAAGTTGTTTGCACAATTTGGTTGTAGGCCAAGCCTACACACTTTATTTTTGGTTTACATTACAATGTATTTCACATCTTGATATTTTATTTTGTTGTATGCAGCTGATGTGATTGGTAGGATCACATGATATATAAGTGTTGTCATTGTCTTAAAGCTGCTAAGCTGCTGTTTTGTTGAGAATAGTAGCACTTGACTTTACTTGAAAAAAGTTTCACAGTAAGTGGTGGTTACTGTGTGTTGCACTGAATATGTTTATTGCTGGGTGCCTGGTTGGTTGTTGTTACAATAGTGTGACTGTGATCACTGATTAATATTTGCATTTTGCACAGTTCAGGAAGTGCCCTGTCTTAGAGCTGTTATTTTACTGTGTGTAAAAAAAACACAGCACTGAAAGCAGTGATTTTGATTTATGTTTTCTTTTTCAGGTTTGAAAATTCCATTTCCATTATCCAATACCCTGTACCAGTCAATTTTATTTAATTTAATGACATTTATGTCAAAGATACAGGAGGAGAGTTATAATACAAACATAGTCAATAAAATCTGTTGTTCAATATCTGACTGCTTGTATTGCCTCATGACTGATGAAAAATTTGCCTTGTTGTTTGTAGTAGAATTTTGATGCATGCAATGCATCGTAGAATCGAATTGAATCGAATCGTTACCTGGTGAATCGTAATCGAATCGAATTGTGAGGGCAGTGCCAATGCACACCCCTAGTGTATACGCACATAAGTGATGTAAAGAGATTTGCAACAGTAATTTGAGGAGGTGAAATGTGATTATTTGGAAAATTCCTGTCATGACTGCTTAAAGAAAAATGCCAGCAGGCATTTGCCTCCTGCATAAACTTTAATATTGTTGACATTTTGGGCACACAGCGCGTTGCACACTATTTGCGTTATATGTAGGCCTTTGGCATATTGGTCTTTGTGTGTTGTTGCTGGTTTTGCGTTATATCATGGCATATTGGTCTTTGTGTGTTGTTGCTGGTTTTGTGTTATATGTACGATACTGGTCTTTGTGTGTTGTTGCTTGGTTATGCGTTATATGAATGGCATATTGGGCTTTGTGTGTTGTTGCTGGTTTTGCGTTATGTATGGCATAACGTTATTGGTCTTCGTGTGTTGTTGCTGGTTTTGCGTTATATGTATGGCATATTGGTCTTTGTGTGTTGTTGCTGGTATACGTTTCAAATAGAGGGGCAGCACAATTGTTTTTCGCCTAGAGCGGCAGAAGTGCATTCGCCGGTCCTGGGGTTGAGTTTCCATAAACATTAAAGTTTTTTGTTTTGTGTTCATTCTAAGAACACGTACACGTTATCTCATGTTTAGTCTGTTTAGACCTTCCCATACCTACTATTGTTATTAGCTAGCAGGAAAGAAAAAAAAAGCTGTAAAGCACATTGGGGGAGCTTTACAGGGGTATGGCTTATCTAAATGAGATGTAAATGAGCCCTATTGTCACTCCCAGCTGCAGAGAGAGGTGAGAACTGCAGATCTTTAGAGGCGGTTTTCTCCGCTTTTAGTTTTTCTGAGTGCCTACCTTCAAATGGCCACAACTTCTCAAAATATTATCAGATTTCCATGTGTTACACATCGTTGGAAAGCTTGGAGACTACACTTTCAGAATCTGTGAATAACTCAAAATGCCCCAGAACCGACTTGTGTCCTTGTTTCCGTAACTGGTCACATATGTCTTAACAAATGGACCTTGGATTTTTTTTAAACGAGCAACTCATTCATAACTACGCAAGATCGCTGTGAAAATACAGACCGGAAGTCAAAAGACGAGACGAGCTCAGCGCTGAAAAGGGGCGTGGCTACATAAGGTCTATAAGGTTCGTTGACGAAGTAGCTAAATTAAGGATCATTTTATTACTGATTGTGTTTGTTTTTTGTGATTGTTTTTGTTTTCTTTTATTGTTTTAATTTATTTGTTGTTTTGCTGTATATTGTACTTTTGGCTATATCATTTTTCTTTCTGTCTGACCTACACAGGTCGTTGCTGTAAATGAGAACTCGTTCTCAGTCAACCTACCTGTATAAATAAATAAATAAAAAGTGGGGGAGCGTGGGGGAACTCCAGAACGTAGCAGAAGACAGGTTGCCCTGCTTTAAGAGACATTTTAACTATTGAGACTTGTTTTAAACTCAGTTGACAAGCCTCTGAATTTTATTGGTGGGTGTGGTTTGCTTCTCGGGGTGGTAGGTTGGAAGAAGGAAAAAAATAAGCGACCCCTCGTGGTTGGCTACTACAATATATTTTGAACTGCTCCCGCTGCTAATCTAACTTAGCAATTAACTACCTTTATTATGGAGAGAAGAAATATTGAACATTTGATCAACAAATTTAATCTAGCTTAAACTGTAAATTATAAATGAAGGAAGACCCCAAGCCTAAGTTACTACAGGCAGTCAGCTTTAAAGGTGGGGTATGTGATTCTCTTTTTTGTCCATTTTTTCAAAATAACTTGAAATCCTACTCCTAACCCACTTACAGCCACTGAGTAAGAAGCACTGAAATAAAAATTAAGCAATTGAATCATCTGTGGAACGGGCAGGACTCAAAAAACTCCAGCCAATCATTTCCAAGACCATTTCCATCATTGGACAGTAAGTTTGTCAATCAAACAGTCGTATGACACCCCCCTCCCCCCAGCGTGCGTGACCCCCGTCGTGCGCATACTCAAAGCTCGTGACGCATGCACATCTCGTCAGTAAAGCCGGTTCCATGATTAGACAAGAACCTTAACAACAAGCTTAGCAACGACAGACGCCTCCGGAGCGCAACCGCCCTAGCGCTTTGGAAAAAGGAGAACGCGGCGTGCCTAGCGTTTTCTACTCGTTTTTAGGCGCTATATGTGAATCGACCCTAAAGCAGTTAATATTATTTCAAAAATCTTTTGGGAGAGGATCCAAGCACAATTACTGTGCTTCCTCTATTTTAGAAATCCACGAGCGGTCACTGGAGGTGAAACAAATGGACTTACATCAACTGATCCAGCACAGATCTCTCTGCACTCTTGCATCGCAATCACAACAAAGGCCGTCAGAGAGGCATCAGCATCTATGCCTCGTACATCACCCTGGAATAAAGCACACATAAACAGACTATATCACAAAACAATAATTTGTGTGTGTTTTAATCATTCAATAACAATTTGAGTGACGATTGAGCATTATTGAAGACACCTGATGGTAACAAGTGTTAACAGGGCAGTATTATCGAGCCAGTCCTTACTTATGGGGCCATTTGTTTTTTTCATATGCTTACAGTTACCAACAAGAACAAATTCTTAAAGATAACTCATTTAGCAAGTAAAATTATTGGTATCCCTACTCCTAATTTATCGGAGAGTGTCTTGACATTCACCTTGCGCAAGGCACAAAAAATCTTAAATGATCCAGAACACCCTCTGTATAAATTTTTTATTCTTCTGCCTTCTGGCCGTAGGTATAGGTTACCGATGTGTAGAAAAGCCAAGTTCAGTAAGAGTTTTATTCCTGTATCCATACGAGCCCTAAATACATAGGAAATCAGTGATACGTCAGGTATGCTCTCTTTTTGTTGATGTTATGTTATGTTCTCAGTATGTTATGTGTGTTTGTATCATGTACGCATCGATGGTGGAAACAAATTTCCTCTTGAGGACAAAATAAATCAAATCAATCACTGAAGGAGAAAATGAAAGACTTCATGAAATATGTATTGTTTGATTTATTATTAAGGTATTTTTTTGTATCAGAACAACTTTCAAGAAAAATCCTACAAATATTATACAGTACAAGGACAGTGCTGCTATAATAAATGAAGTAAACCTGTCCTGCTAGGGCACTTAGATCGTCAAATCACCTGCTTTTAAATGTGCCACGATGTCGCTACAAATTAAAAGGTGATCGGGCTTTTTCTGTCGCTGGGCCTAAGCTTTGGAATGCTCTTCCTTATCATGTGAGGTCTGCTCCTTCATTGGATATTTTTAAATCTACTTTGAAAACACATTTTTATTCTTTAGCTTTTGTAAACTTGTAATTGTTTTTTGTAGCGTAGTTCAGCTATGCACTATGTACAGCACTTTGGATCAATTTGTATTGTGTTAAATGTGCTTTATAAATAAAGGTTGTTGTTGTTGTTGTTGTTGTTGTTGTTGTAAACCTATAGATCAGAGACTCTAAAGGAGTTCAGTGATTTAGGTTAAGTAATGATGTTAAAACATAATCAATATCACCAGATCATTTTTATTTTTGTTCATCTGGCAGTTACATCTCAGTTACAGCAGCCAAACAAAATCTTAAGTTAAAAATTTAAAGAGCCCAACTAAAGCAAACACTGATCACCATAATTGTGACATACAATTTCAGATTTTCTCCTTCAGTGATTCTGCTTGTTATCTTCAGGTGTCTTCAATAATGCTCAATCATCAGTTAATTAATCACTTAATTATCTCATATTACTTATAACACGCTGAGAGTGGACTCATAAACACTGAGCAGTGTTAATTTAACACTGGGCATTTTGCTTTGTAGCTTATTTACCAATACATAAAGGCATTATATATATAAATAAATAACTGGGCTCATGTCAGTCCATAACAGTGCAGCTGATTTAGTTTGGGAAAAACTTTCGTGTTTCAAGTCAAATCAAACTGATCCTGAGATCACTCGAAAACCTTTATTTTAAAAACAATGATTTCAAAACAGATTTACAACACTTTTTTGTTTATCTTGCTTGGCTTCCACCTCCACTTGTTCCTCCTCTTTCTTTCCACTGATGAATCTTAAGAAGGAATCTCATGCATCTTGCTATTATTAAAATAAAATACAGAACACCCAGAAATGTCCTCACAATTTATTAATCTTTTACCCCCATGGTATCTGAGATTTAATTCAAATTAAAGATGAAAACAAATGAAAGATTTTTTGAAAAAATAACTAAGCTCTGCTAATACAAGCTCATGGGTTCCTAAAGGTTGAACGATCAAACAGCGCATAAAGCAATAACGATGATAATCCATATGATCCCAATGGATGGATCAATTGGTTTCTGAATGGAAATGATAAGTGTTTGTAAGAAAAATACCAATATTTTAAACTTTTTTTAAACTGTAGACTATCGCTTTTAGAACAACAAGACTTGACGTAACTAGAAGCGCGCCGAGAAACTCACATGAAAAGTCACAGAGATGTCGTCAGTTTTTTTATTTTATTAAAGGTACAATATGTAAGAATTTTGAGAGGTGGAAAGTCCAGGTTCAGAAAGTAAAAGTCCTCCTCAGTATGTTGTTCCAATCACCTGGATTTGCTAATTAGAGCTAGATTAGATTAGGAGATATAACTAATTAGTGAAATCAGCATCTGCAAAAACTCCAGTGTTAAATGAACTCTCCTGGGAGTTTATTTGGCTCCAGACCCATGAGTGTAAGGGGGCTTTTACACTGGGCTCGTTTTCTGCGGTCCGAGTCCGAGCGTGATTGTTCCCGGCCCCCCGCAGCATTGGTCTGGTTTCACACTCAACTTGATTCTATCAATCCCTGTTGCGTTTGCGTGCATATGACGTCATCGCAAACGTGCACGGCGTATGATAGAAAACAGAACACGGGTCAATATGTTGTGTTTTTTTATTAATTCGGTGCTATTATGCGCAGCTGAGTGAACAATACAGGTTTACTGTGTGTGTGTGTGTGTGTGTGTGTGTGTGTGTGTGTGTGTGTGTGTGTGTGTGTGTGTCACATAAGGTGGGCTTCTGCTGCTTGCAAACGGACTCTTTTGAGGAGACAGTGAATTTCCAAATTTGTTGCCCTGATTCCACGCGCAATGTGCAAATACAATTCAGGCTCAGTGTATCCAAGGTAAATCAACAACACTATCATCCCTTACATGTGTTTTATTTAACTAAATACATAATCAGCTAAAACGCAAGCGCAGGTTACTTTACTTCCTGAACAACTGCGCACCCGAGTCTGTGTTGCTTTCACATTCACGTGAACCGCGCCACGGTTCGGGAGCAACCGAACTCAAGGGGCTTTTACACTGGGCTCATTTGCTGCGGTCCGAGCCCGAGCGCGTTTGTTCCCGGTGCCCCCCGCAACGTTGGTCTGGTTTCACACACAACTTGATTCTATCGAACCCTGGTGCCTTATGACGTGCATATGACGTCATCGCAAACGTGCACGGCGCATGATAGAAAACAGAACACGGGTCAATATTGTGTTTTTTTTATTAATTCGCTGCTATTATGCGCAGTTGAGTGAACACTACAGGTTTACTGTGCGTGTGTCACATAAGGTGAACTGAAAGCCCCCTTAAAGTCTTAAAATATGAGTGTTTAAATCATGTTTAATGAAAATATGAGTGTTTAAAAAAAAAAAAAAAAACTCAAGAGTGATAAAGTTAATGAGATAATTAAGTGAATAATTGAGTGATGATTGACCATTATTGAAGACACCTGATGTTAACAAGCAGAATCACTGAAGGAGAAAAATCACATTTTAGTCACTATTATGGAGATCTGTATTTGCTTTGGTTGGGCAGGTGACCTTTAAATGTTTAACTTTATATTTTGTTTGGCTGCTGTAATTGAGTAATAACTGCCAGATGAACAAAGAGAAAAGGTGAACAGATGGTGTTGGTTAAGTTTTAACAATCATCATTTGATCAGAATCATTGAACTTGTTTAGAGCCTAACCTCTGACCTAAATGTATATTGGTCATTACAGCATCAAAGTGATTTTACAGCATCAAAGTGATAATAGATCTTAAAATCCAGATTATTAAAATCCAACAATGGTGACAAAAAGAATATTCAATTAGGAAAAGGAAATTACTAAAACAAATCAGATCATAATTTATTCATACCGCAATGCATGATGGGAGCCATGAATGATTTTTGATTGGTGGCACCCAGAATGCACTGCAACATGCTTTATTATTGTCACCCTTTTTGAGATTCACAGGCTAGTTATTGATGTCTGTGTGTCCAAAAAATTATTCCCTTTTAGTCGAGAACGTCAGACGTAGTCGACGTCGACTGAATCGGGATCACGCTAGGAAGCCAATCATCTTCGATTACTATTGAACGAGCCAAATGGAATTGGTGTGCCTGACTCGCATCACACACTCGCATCGTATAAAAACGGAAGTGGATGCACGCACTAGTTGCTTTTCGCTTCAGAGCCAATCGTTTGATTTCTCTGAAGATTGCTGTTGTTTCCAACGAGCGAGTGTGTGGGTGTTCTTCTGGAAGACTCTCCCAGTGCTGGTGGTATTTACAGCGCGGAGTGCAGCGGTGATCGCGACGTTTGAGCTCTCAACTGCTGTTTTTACAGCAACAAATTTCTGTTTGTTTGTTGACGGCTGGTTAGAGGGCTTAAAAGTGAGTGCTTCACCGTTTCAGTTCTCTGTTCGGTGTTGCCGTGGTCATTCCCCTATGTGCTCCGGCACTGGTGATGTGTCCTATTTCCTGAAAGAGCAACATGGGTGCATTTGTGTCTTTTTTAAGATGTCATTCCACCCGTGCGTTTCTGAATGCGGTCGTTCACGGTTCCTCTATGACGGTCACAATTGTTGTATCACGTGTTTGGGCTTCTCTCGCCTTCGTCCGAGAAGCGTGAGTCCCCATTACTGCGCCCCGCCCTATGGGTGCCGCGTGGGATGGGTGATAGGAGGATGGTGTTGGATGTCTCGCCCGGTTAACCATTCCCACTCCTCCCTTCCACCGCAGCCGTTGGAGCGTGCTGGTCCATCTGTAATGGGTGGGCCAGTCGTTTCACCCGGGGCTCCCCAGAGGACAGGAAGTCGATTGCAGCATCGGAGGGTGAGCTGGCCTCTGGAGATGATGACTCGACTGCGTTATCTCCCTCTGGGAGTATAATGTTGCTCGAGCTGGATCCAGAATTGTCAGCTATGCTGAAACGGGCCGCCGAGGCTCCCAGGCTCGAGTGGAACTCTCCACCGTGTCCTGTTCAGTCTCGGTTGGGTGATTGGTATCTCGGGGCGGCCCGTGCTGGTTCTCAGCCCGCCGCCCCAGTACCTTTCTTTTCCGAAATGCATGGAGAACTTATTAGGTCGTGGGCGGCACCTTTTACTGCCGAAAACTGCCTCAGTGGTTCTTCCCCCCTCGCTACCCTTGACGGAGGAGCGGTGAAGGGTTATGAGGCTATCCCTCCAGTGGGGCGGTCTGTCACGACACAGGTGCACCTGTGTCCGGCAGCCGCTGCTTTTGGGGGGATCCTTGTTCCCCCTAAGGCCTGTGAGTTCTTGTCCGATGGGCAGGACTTACAAAGCCTCTGGGCAAAACGCCTCCTCTTTTGCGCGCCATGTTGTTGCTACATGTCTATCAGGCCAGGGCACTCATAGACATGCACGAGGGTAGACCAGACTGTGCGCTTATAGGTGAGCACCGCACTGCATCCGACCTCGCCCTCCAGGGCATAAGTGTCGTGGCGTGTGCGATCGGTCTGGCGATGTCCACTTAGGTGGTTCAGGAGCGCCAATGTTGGCTCAGCCTGGTTGATATGGCGATGCGGACAAGGTTCGGTTCCTGGTCTCCCCGATTTCCCAGGTTGGCCTGGTCTTTGACGCGACAGAATCTGCACCCAACAGTTCTCTGCTGCCCAAGTGCAGATGGGGGTCATCCGGCACATCCTGCAGCGGCGGCCTGCTGCTGCCTTCACCCCGCCGTCGGTGGCAGTTACTCCACCTGCTAGTCGCCGAGGACGTTCCCCTGCCGCCACTCTCACTGGGCCTCCGCAGCAGCTTCCACCCAGGCCTCAGCATGGAGCCGGCCGCAGTGGGGACACCCAGCCTGCTCCAGGCGCTGCCATGCCGGGTGGCAAGCGACAGCGAAAGCTTTCTGAGCAAGCCGCTCAGGGATGAAGGAAGGTGCTCTTGAAGTTGGTCACTCCCTCCCCCGGGTGAGGCCCGGGTGTCTTTGTTGGTGCGTGTGTCTGTTCCGCCGCTTGTTCCCAAAAAAGAGTGGAGCAAGCGGTACCCACACTACAAAGAAAAAGCAAATTCCTCTGTTCCTGGGTCCCAAGAGGGTAAGTCTGGCGGTGTGTGACCCTGTAAAGCCTTACACCCCTCAGCCCCCTCTTGTTCGACAGGACGGCAGCTGGGTGCGGTTCGAGGACCCAGTCATCCGCCTTCTCACGCATTCCTGGCGGTCTCATGGAGACAGGTAAGTGTCGTGCACCACACTCAGACCCCACTTAGGCCTTAGGGCCTTCCGAACCGGGTCCCTGTCCTCCACCTCGCTGCCCCACCTCAGGTACGTCTGTGGTCCCTGGCCCGGTTCGAAAAATAAATAAATAAATAAAAATTCCAAACCGGTCCAGGTGGAACTATTCCATCAGACTTGGCTTGCGATTCCTTTCACTATAGGCTTCCGCCCAAGCTCAGTGATATTCGTCACACCTAGGTGTTGAGCAAATATGCTCCTAAAAATTAGTGACTTTTGTCACACCTAAGTGTTGAGCAGTGCTCCTGTCTTATGTGCGCCCATCGCAGTCTGCTGGTGAAGGACATGATGTAGCCTCTTCCTCCAGCCGATATGAAGGCCGGCTTCTATGAGCCTGTACTTCATTGTACCCTAGAGAGGTGGGTCATGACCATCTTGGTCCTGTGCTAAATTGAAACGGGCCTCTGTTTAATTTTGTTACACAGAGATGCATTTCCAAATGCTCCGTCCCCAAGATTGGTCTGCAGCTTTTTGACCTGAGAGACATGTACTTCAGATCTCTATCATTCCCTACCACAGGCCATCCTGTGTTTGTGCGTTCGAGGGGTGTGAATTATCAGTTCAAGTCCTACCCTTCAAGTGCTCATAGCCAGTTGGGTCCTCAGGTCAACTGGGAAAGAGTAAACTCGTCTACAGACTGAGGATCTCTTTTCTAGTTTGGAGATGGATTCGGCCACCGCATCTCTAAGACGGGTGTGTGGATGGTTAGTGCTCTTCAGAGGCTCCTGGGGCATTTGGTAGACGCAGCCACTCGACGTCCTCCATATGAACACTCTCAATCGTGCAGCCTCACGACAGCCTATGGCCAGGGAGAGCGGAGACTCCATCCCCAGGCGGTCCAGCTGGGCAGGGACAACGTCGGGGACGCAGTTACATCTGTTTGCCTTTCCGGTTTCGTTCTTCTGCCAGTTGTATTTTTATGTCCAAGCGGACATCCCTCGGACAGACACTGGCTCACAGCTGACCCCGGGGCCCCGCAGAAATGCATTCCCCTGTGAGCCTTCTAAAGCGGCTATGCGATTCACTGTCGCTTGGCACCCTCTCAAGTCAGTGATTTTTATCACACTCAGGTGTTGAGCAGAAATGCTCCTGAAGCTCGGTGATATTCTTCACACCTAGTGTTGAGAAAGGCTCCTGTCTTGTGCGCGCATGTTGCTTACATGTACTGTGATAGGTCAGGAGTGGAGCAGGTCTTGATAGTTGCCCCTTATTGGCCCAACCAGACCTAGTTCTCCCCTCGACAGCCCTTCCTGACTTCCCCTGAAAACATTCTCAGGGATGGGGCATGATGGCACACGCGTTCAAACCCCTGGAGAATTTCAGGCCGGTCCTAAAATTGGACGTGGAGGTTCAGGTATCTACCACAGGATATGTGGTAGTCACCATCACTTCTGCGAGAGCACTCCCTGGATAGGAAGTTGTGCTTACGCCAAATAGAAGTGGAACCTATTCGTTGAGTGAGTCTTCTCTCCGTAGGAGATCCTGAAAGCCTCCACCCTCAAAATTATGTTGCCTCTATTTTTGACGCACATCATGATGCAGTAGCATGGGAAGCACGTCCTGATCGTCATGTTCCTGAGGGGAGCAAGGGAAAAATGTACGTCCAAAGCCAGGCCTATCACTCGTATGCACTGGTGGAAACTGTGTTAGGCTGGGTCCATATGTTGTGATCCCTATGGCGATCCCATATGTGTATTCTTCCACGGTACGGCTCCCTGCGGTGAGCCTGTGTCTTCCCTTGGCAGAGCCTGCTCTGCCGTCACTGTTGGTTGAGCCTCCCCCTGTTTTGGCTGGAGCCACCACAGTGACCTTCCATATGTTGTACTGCCTGGTCATCCACCCTGTAGCGATAATGACTATTTTTGGGGAAATATTAGCTTAAATGGGGAATAATATTCATCAGCTGATGAATATGCATTACGACTACACAAATTAAACTATACCAAATAAGGAATAGGCTAGACCTCACCGTATATGAATAATTAACACGATTCTTCGTAGTAATTATTAATATAGGTCGGCAAAATATTATCAGTTATCAGGATAAATTTTCAAGTGATTCAAATTTAATTGTTATGCACTGTCCGTTTACCGGGCCTATAAACATCAAAATTATCCTTCCTGTGGCCACCAGAAATGATATTTTCGTGTAAGGCACTTTAGATATTTTAATATAAATTGAGTAGAGCTTTGTAACATAAGATCGACAATTTTCATTGACTTCAAGTGGAACAATATGAGACAAATTCAATTCAAAAGGTTATAGAGTTTAATAAAGCAAACTAAAGATTACATGAACTACTTAAATCACGCAGGAGTAAATATGCATAGCAAAACAAACAATTAACAAAAACGATTGCAACACAAAATATTAGAGAGAGAGAGAGAGAGAGAGAGAGAGGAGAGAGAGAGAGAGAGAGAGAGAGAGAGAGAGAGAGAGAGAGAGAGAGGAGAGAGAGAGAGAGAGAGAGAGAGAGAAGATGGAGATGAGATGAGAGAGATGATCTCCTCAGGACAGTTCAAACAGTTAAATCATGAGACCCCAAAAGGCTTAATCAGATGTTATAGACAACCTTAAAACAGCATTTTCTTTTAGATTTATACTTGCTTTGAACGAGGCCCGTTTGTGAGGTTGTTTGAAAGAAAGCGTCGGCTGAATGTGTCCGGAGGACGCAGGTAGATGTGTTATCTGTCAGCTCGAACAAACGATAATTAAGACTTAGAGTCGTTTCATTCGTGAATATACTTAACGAAGGAAAACTATCGACTGAGTTAGATCACGAGAAAGAAAAACTTAGGTTAAAACGAAAGTTAAAAAGAAAACGAAGAACTCGGTCGAGTTCTTATTGAAGAAGGTTCTCTCTGGCGAAGACTGCTTGCTAAGAACGACGTCGCGCTCCAGGTTTTGAAGGAGCTAGAGACACACCTTCTTACAGGCCTGATCCAATCTTTTGGGAGGAGGAGTGGCAGCAAACTTCTGTGTTTGCAAAAATACACACCCTCCGAGTCATGTGCGAAGAGGATAAAACTTTAGTAAGAATACACTTCTAAATTGGTATTAATAAAAACATGCATCATATCGCATTTAGGGTTAGTTATTCGATCTTATTCGATTTCGCTGGTTACAATCATACCAAGCGCGGCATTCCTGCGAGCTGCTAAGCTGACGATACCTGATTCTTCATGATTAGACGCATATCAAGTCTGATTACATATCATAAAGCTTTGGTCATGGCAATTTGTCACTTGGGAATCATAAAACATCACAAGAAAAGCATTTCACACATTTACCACAGTATTTTGATCACACATCAGAAAACTCAGGGTTTCTAGTGTGTGTGTGTGTGTGTGTGTGTGTGTCTGTGTGTGTGGTGTGTGTGTGTGTGTGTGTGGTGGGGAGTTCATCTAGCGTTCGTCGGACGGGATGGACTCTCGCCCCCCCGCCTCTGGGGAAGTAGATGTGTAAGGTATTGATAAATTTGATGAGTTTAAAAACCGGGGTACAATGTCTGTTTTGTTGGAGAGTGCCATCCTGGTCATGCGGGGATCATGAGATTTACTCACGGGGTCTCTAGATCGGTTGGTGGCCGTTTGTCACATGAGATGCGACAGACTCGTCTTTATCTTGAGAAGATCATTAACTGTCCCGTGTCTCTGAATGGAAGAACGGGGCTTTCTTTTGACACATTTAAGCTGCTGTTTCAGTAATGTAATCAAAAGACTGACGTGATCAGTTTGGAGGAGTGGAGGGATGTTAACTATCTAGAATATAATTAATGTTATCAGATGACCATCTCGGTGCCGTTACAGTCCCCCCTTGATGGTTCGACAGGCCCGTGTGTGGGCCTCGTCGACCCATCACAATCATACGGGGCAGATGGCAGGTGATTCCTGAAAGTAGGGTGCTGTAGATGATTGTTAGGGCTGAGTGCTCAGCTCTATGAGGTTTTCCGCGTTCTCTAGCGGGGGGGCTTCTTTCCGAAGGCCCCTCCGGAACCCTCCAGACACGGCTTAGGTGAGCCTGGCTGTAGAGGCTCGCATCTCGTTGATTCGTCGGCACAGGACGTAGGCCAGGCCCAAGGTTAGAGCGTGTCCGATGATTGTTGAGATGCACACGGCAGTGTCAGCGGCGGTCCATGTTTGGACGACAGGTGAAGCGCTCAGGATGGGCATCCTAGACAATGCTTGGAGGGCCGTGTCAAGGGGAACGATGTCGATGATCTGTGACCCCCCTTGCTCAATCCATTTTTCCAGTTCTGGATCGAAAGTGAAGTTGCGATCCTTAAAGAAGGACGGAATCTCTAGCTCGGATTGGTATTCTTCACTCGGAAGGTGGTACAAGGCTAGGTCGTCCAGGTGGAGAATGGCTCCTCGTGGGACTTGAATCCACATGGTCTGATTCAGCAGGCTGACGCGGGTAGCGGTGTCGTGTTGGTCATAGGTCAGTGTCGCCGACCGTACCGGAGTGTTAACGAGCCACCGGTTCCCCACTATCTCGGCTTGCGTCTCGGTGACTTGGCTGCGGGGCTTAGCATCCGCCGGGCAACGTGTGTCGCTGGCCAACTGTTGCAGGCCGCAAATTCCATCAGTGTTGTCTCTGAGGAATGGTTTGCTAGGGCATAGATAGTGAATGTCTTTGGTGAGGGTACACATGTGCAGGTTCGGGGCTAAGTACAGCTGGGTGTTGCTGTCGTGGTAAGCTACCACCTCGGGTGTCCGTACCCTAAAGTAAGTATTGCTCTGCCAAAATCCCACGTTGACGATATCTTTGAGTCGGTAGATTCGGCTTGATTCTATGATGGGTAGGTTTAAGAGGAAGCCTACCTCTTGCTGTGCAGGGTCAATGTACAGTGGAATGGCACTGCCCAAAGAGTAGGCAAGGTGGATTTGTAACGGGTCAGTGGGTGTTGTTATGGCGGAAGCCAGGACGGTCTGCACTAGGCTTAGGGGTATCAGGTATGGTGGAATCCTACCCATGGCTAGGCTGTCTATGGAGGAACTTACTTCCCGGAGCATGTCGGTCATTAGTGCCGTGACCAACTGTGTTTGGGCAAAGTCATTCTGGAAAACTGTGAAGAGCTGTTTCATGGAGCTCACAGTCTGATTCAACATGACGCTATGAGTGTTGAGGATTGTCACGGTTCCTCTCAGGGTCTTGCCGATGGTTTTCAGGGATGCACTTTGTGTGTTGAGTTGTTCTTTCAACTGTGGAAGTTCCGTCTGAATTTCGGCTACGTGCCGTCGCACCGTGGCTATGTTCACGGCGTTGACACTTGACATTCCGATGTTGAACAGCGTGCCGACGGCAGCCGCTGCTCATAGCAACGCTCCCAGGAACCGCTTGGAACGTTTGTTGTGTCCCCCCCAATTCAGCTTGGGTGACGGTCATCTTTTCCAGTTGGTTCAGCATGTGCTCGACATCGGCTTCGGCGTGGTCGAGGGCGGTCTCTGTCCATCGGGCACCTGCCCAGCTGTACTGGGCTACCGCTCTTGGGTAGTGCGCAAGGTAGACTTTTCGAGGGTCGAGTCGCACGTACACTTTCTGAGTGTGCGTTCGGCAATTGGTAATCAGCAGTCCAGGTTGATCCCTCAACACAATGCCCGAGGCCGGTCCTGGTGAGATGACGTCTGCTGGCGGCTGGCCTCTGGTTGACTGAAAGCACACGAGGATAATCCACAGCAGCATCCTGTTACAGGTGAGAGAGAGAGGTATGGAGGAAAAGGGGGCAGAGAGAAGGCACAGGTCAGTGAGGTTTGTCCCGGGTTGTGTGGGACAGTCTTTTCGTTGCGATGACGGCGGTTAAGTTTAGTTTTCATTGGCCCCTTCCTGTCTGTCCCTGCTAGCGGCCACATGTCTCTTAATCTGATTGCGGTGGACCCATTTGAGAACTGGTTCTCTCGGTCCCCGTTTTAGCTGGATTTGGTACGCAACAGGGGAGAGTTTGTTCACAATTTCGTGAGGTCCTGTCCAGTGGGGCAGGAACTTCTTTGACAGCTGCTTGGGTGGTAGGGCGAAATTGTAATACAGGACTTTGTCGCCCACGTTGAGTTCCTGGTGTGAAGCCTTTCGGTCATAGTATGCTTTCTGTCCTTCAGCGCTGTTTTGCAGGTGTTGCTGGGCGAAAGCGAAAGTTGTTTTCAAGTGTTTGTGGAGCTCGTCCAGATACTGAGACGTGGTGTAGGCAGTGACAAGGTTGTGGTCTCCTGGTTGGTACAACAGGTGTAAGGGCAGGGTCATCTGCCTCCCGGTCATGAGTTCAAACGGGGACACCCGTGTGGATTCCTGCGGGGTGGCTCTGATGGCCATCAGTACAAGGGGGAGTTTCACGTCCCAGTCTTTCTGATTAGCAGATACGTACTTCCTTAACATGCCCACCACAGTCCTGTTTGAATTCTCCACCTGCCCAGATGCGATTGGATGCCGACTAATGTGGAGTTTGGCTTGTACCCCTAGGCATTTCCAGATCTTTTGCATGATCTCGGCAGTGAAGTGGGTCCCTCTGTCTGAGTTGACTTTTAGTGGCAATCCGAACCGGGAGAAGATGTGGTTCATCAGGAGGTATGCCGTTGTTTGGGCGTGTGTCGTTAGGTGCTGGCAAACACTCTACCCACTTGGTAAACTGACACACCACCGTGAGAAAGTACTTGTTGCCTCTTGTTGATCTGGGCAGCGGTCCTACCCAGTCAATTTGGAGGTCTGACCATGGGAACGTGATTCCTCTGCGTTGCAATGGGGCTCTGTGATTTGGGTTTGTTGGTGAGAACTGACAACAGACCAAGCATTCTCTCACATACTCTGCCACATCTTGCTGCATGCCTGGCCAGTATGCCACCTGTCTGAGTGTATCATACGTGGCTCTGGTACCGTGGTGTCCAGCATAGGGTGTGTTGTGGGCGTGCATTAGCATCACCCCCCTCTGACACGAGGGCACCACGAGCCTAGGCGATGTGGTGCCATCCGGGTCGAACCAAAGAATGTTGTCCCGCACACGCAGCATATGTCTGGAGTTATGTAAGTGTCTGAGGTGTGAGTCAGCATCGAGGTCTGATGGTGAGATAGGGTGGCAGGCGGGGTCTGAGAGGTGGTTAAGAATTGTCTTTATGGCAGTGTCTGTGGCTTGCATATCCGCGATATCATTGTTGGAGATTTGCGGAGTTAGTGATAGCTGCTGTGAAGCTGGTGCCGTAGCTGGCAAGGTCCGTTTGCTGCGGGTTAGTACCGCCACCTGGGGGTTGGGTGTGGGGTTTGGGGGAGACCACAGCTCACCGTGGAGGGCGCCCGCTTTGGCAAGGGCATCGGTGTGGTCATTAAAGTCTTTGTCTTGGCCAGGCAGTTTAGAATGTCCTTTTACCTTCTTCCAGTACACGGTGATATCGTGTGGGCTTGTGATGTTATCACATTCCTGGAACAAGTGTTGGTGTTTGACAGGCTTGTTGTTTGCTGTTTTGAAACCATTTTGTTTCCAGATCGGGAGATGGCACACAAAACTGAGTCTGGCATAGTTAGAGTCTGTGCAGATGAGAAGTTCTTTGATGTTATGGGCTGAGGCGATTTGCAGAGTGATGAGGATGGCTGCTATTTCTGCATACTGTGATGATTGGGGGCCCAGTTTGAAGTGTTGTGGTGGGCATGGGTGGTTGTCAATCCACAGTACTCCTGCACCAGCCTTTAGGATGCCCTCGTGGTTGTAGGAGCAGCCGTCGACGTAAGCTGTGGGCATGCCTTCGCACACATTGTTGTCAAAGTACCTGTGACAGGTCAGTTGTGGCTGTTGGGGCTCTGGTGTGTCCGGCATTGCAGCAGGTGAGTTGTCAGAGCAGTTTTGACATGCAGCCAGGTCGTTTCCCAACACCGACTTGTGATTCTGTGCGTATCGGGCCTCGACATCTCGTCCTTGGAGAGCCATTAACCATGTGGCTATGCGTGCATTGGTTACTACGCCATCTCGGATGCGTTGACTGTTGAGGAACATTACGGGCTGGTGGCAAGTGTCTATGATAACTTTCTGTGCTCCAATGTAGTTGGAGAAACGCTGTATGGCCCATACTGTACAGAGCAAAGCTTTTTCGCAGTCAGAGAATTTACATTCTGGGGGAAGAAGTGTCTTGCTGGCATATGCGACCACCTTCTTGTCTTGGTCGTGCCGTTGGTATAGGCCAGCACTGAGACATTGGTCAGAAAATCCAGCTTCCAGGTAGAATTCCTTTTGAGGATCGGGGTAAGCAAGACAGGGGGCTGTGCATAAATGTCTTTTTAGTGCCGCCATGGCGTGTTCCTGAGCGTCTGACCAGACGAAAGGGCAATCCTTTTTCAGCAGAGCTGTGAGGGGCCTGGCAATGTCTGAATAGTTCTCGATGAACTGTCGGGAGTAATTGCATACCCCTAGAAAACTTCGTAGTTCAGAGACGTTAGTGGGAGGCTTGATGTTTTGAATAGCGTGGATACGACTAGATTGTGGTTCGATGCCGTGGGGTCCAATGAGCAAGCCCACGTAGTTGACCTTTGTACGACACCACTGTCCTTTGTGCAGGGCTATTTTGGCGCCGGCAGTGGACAACTGATTCAAAACATAGTCTATTTCTGTCAGGTGGTCGGCCACCGTTGTGCTCTTCATGAGAACATCGTCGACGTAAATCAGGTTACCTCTCATTCTTGCGTCTGGGCAGGCTTTGTTCAGGAAGATGTTAAACTCAGCTGGTGAGTTGGCATACCCGAACGGGCATCTGTTGAAGGTGAACTGTCGGTTACCGAATGTGAATGCCAGCTTGTGTTGGTCTTCTGGATGGACGGGGATAGTCCAAAAGCCCGAGGCCACATCGAGTGTAGAGAAGATGGTAGCCCCTCTGATTCGGGGTATTTCTTGCTCCAGCTGGGTCATGGGCCACCGTGACAACGGCACCTGTTGGTTCAGTTTGCGGTAGTCAATAGTGGGCCGCCATTTC
Source organism: Chrosomus eos (assembly GCA_036326025.1). Taxonomy (NCBI): domain Eukaryota; kingdom Metazoa; phylum Chordata; class Actinopteri; order Cypriniformes; family Leuciscidae; genus Chrosomus; species Chrosomus eos. The sequence continues at coordinate 719,836 of CM070819.1, forward strand.
CCAGTCGGTTTGAGAATGGGCCATATGGGGGCAGAGTAGGTACTGTTACAGGGCCGGATGATGCCTTTCTCAAGCATGGATTCGATTATTTCCTGCACTGGTTCGTGCGAGGCGATGGGGATTTTGTACTGCTTGACGAAAGTGGGAGGAGCGTCGGGATGCGTGGGGATGCGCACCGTGTGGAGGTGGGTAAGGCCACAATCTAATGAGTCTTTGGCAAAGGATTCTTTGAACTTATAAAGGACTTGTCTTAGTCTTTGGCGGTCTGCGTCGTTCTGAAGCGCATCAGCATCTTGGAGGATTTGCTGCACTTGAGATTCGAAACCTTGATACGGTTCTTCTGTCTGTGTGTCATTAGATGGGTTGAGTTTCAAAGGCATGGCAGGTGCATTAGTCTCACTGACAGGCTGGTGGGAGACTGTGTACACCGCAAGGTGTTGGTCCTCTGTCAGTTCAGTTCTGCACACATAGTCTTTGGCCACTGACATGACAGATGTGATGGCAATGAGTTGGAAGGGTACCGTGAGCACCATGTTGTCTGTGTGGCTCTCGGGTATCAGTGCAGGGGGATGGGCCCGATGATGGGTAATACAAGTTCAAAGTCATGAAAGTCATGGCTCACTAGCCAGCCTAGCCTGTAGGCCTTGGGAATGTGGATGTCAGTTGCTGTACAGTTGTTGAACAGAATGTAGACTACCCGAGATGCCACTTCTGTGAGGGGTGTGGCTTCGAGTGTGAGTCCGAGGTCCCCACATTCAGGTGAAGGTTGGAAGAAACCTAACGTGTGGTTTAAGGTTTGGCCACGTCGCATGTTGAGTCGTACAGCGACCCCTTTGGTGTAAGCGGGTACCACTGTGACTTGTTCGTTGATTAAAGTGCAGACTTCTGGGATGGTCTGCCCCGACAGTAGATTGTCATGATTGACGGGAACAGGTGGCTGTAAAGTCAATGGGGCCCATACCACGTTGTCAAACAGGTCTATATGAGCTTTGAGGCGAATCAAAATGTCTGCTCCAATGTAGACATCGTGGACTGGGTCTGGTAGGATCAGGAAGTAATGGGTCAGGCACCGGTGATTCCACTTTAACTGCAACGCATAGATCCCTTTGGCAGATATCATGGAGGCTGGATGTGAGTTGAGAGGGAAACGTGTGCGTTTGCTGGTATAGGGAATGTCCGGTGTGTTGTCAATAATTTGATTAAATAGTGAGAGGCTGATAGCTGAATTGTCAGCCCAGAATGCCAAAACAATGTCTGTTGTGGTTATATCCTGCAGTTGCAGGTCAGTCCTGACCTGGGGGCAGTAGATATCAGAGCCTTGGCTGGTTTTGAAAGTGCAGAGCAGCGAACTTGACCCCTGATCAGCTGTTGTGACTGGGTCGTCATGACTGGCAGACTGAGTTCCCGTGAATCCTGTGACCTGACAGTCTGGCTCAGCAGAGTTGTGTGGCTGGAGGGGGAGGGGTGCACGGACTTGAGCCCAAACTTGCAGGTGTTTGAAGTCCAGTAACGGCTCGAATCGATCCAGCAGATCTTTGCCTATGAGAAATGGGTAAATGTTCATGGGTGAGACGTAGACTGGATGGACAAGGCTCATCTGACCGATTGCCAGGTGAATGGGAGCTACGTTTCTTAGCTGGATGTCATTTTGGCTGTATGACTGCACATTCAGCTCACAAGTGTGGAAGTTAAGAGTTCGGTTTTGTTTTTGAGCTTGGAATTTGAGTTTTTCAAAGAGTTCAGCTGATATGAGCGTGAGATCGGAGCCTGTGTCCACAAGCGCTTCGAGTCTCACCTCCTTTTCCAAAGTGATTGTTAGGTAGAGTTTGCGTGCCACTCCTCGCTCGATCAGATTCCCCAGAAGTTTTGGTGTGGGGTCTTGTGTGTTGATCGATAAGCAGTGCGGGTATGGTTCGTGTGGCTCGTTGTGGGTGCAGATCACCAACACAGCACTGTCTGGTACCTTTGGGTGAGCACTGCTGCAGTCTTGTTCAAGAAGTGCGGTGTTTGGTTCAGGAAGTGCAGTGTTTGGTTCAGGAAGTGCAGTGTTTGGTTCAGGAAGTGCAATGTTTGGTTCTGGAAATGCAGTCGGCAGCTGGAGTGAGTGAGAGATGTTGTCAGTTGGTGATGCAACAATGAGTTCAGTAGTCTGTGGCTGACAACCAGTGTTCTGGGGGGCTGTCAGTTGGGGGAAGTGAGTGGCGCTGTCACTTAGTGGTGTAACAGCAAGTTCTATAGTCTGTGGTTTGACAGTCTCTGGGGGCTTGTCAGCGGGAGAAACGTTGGGAGTGGAGTTGGCTTCAGGCCTAAGGTTTAGTCATGCAGTGTCTGGTTTATCTTTGTCTTCCTTGCGAGGTTTCTTTTGAAGGAACTCTCTCAGCACGCTCAGAAGTTCTGCAGCTTCGACCGTGGCTATGTTGTCTTTGTTGGATTTTGACTCCAACTTCAGCTTATTAGTGTCACATCGAGGGGGGTCCCTCTGCTGGTTCTCGGGGCTTAGTGTTCGGGGAGATGGAGGTCGGCTCCTCCTGGGTCGCCGGTCGGCTTCCCAGGTGCCCCTCCCGTTTGGTTGTGGGAGGGGCGAGGCCGGTCCCAGAATTCTCCAGAGCGGTCGTTCTGCTGCCTTGGGCGGGCACCTCCACGACCACGCTGACCTCTGCTGGCCTGGAACGGTCTTGACTCTCTGTTGACAGGTTTGTAATTGGAGTGCTGTGCGCCCTCTAGGGAGAGCTCTGAGCGGTGCTCAGAGACGGGGCAGATTGTGGGGTTTTTTACAGTCTTTTCAGAGATTGCTCTTTGTTTGATGTATGCTTTGTGAGCTAAGTCACGCAGTTGTTGGATTGACATAGTCCGTGGCTCGGCTAACACCCCGAGATGATGCGAGAGAGTAGGATGGAGATTCCGCAGGAACAGAGTTTTGAAGTTCCAGTCTTCTTCCATGCCGGACTCATTGCGTGATCCGAAGTAGGCTTGTCGGAGCCGGTTATAATAAGCTTGCACGGCTTCCAGACGGGCTTGTTTCAGATCCATTGCCGCTATGATACCTTGGTCTGATTCTGGATCGGAGAATTCACGAATCAGCGCTTGCCGCAATTGCGGATAGTCCGTCTTGATGCTTTCTGGCTGACGGTCTAGGAAGCTTCGCACATCCCGGCTTGAAGTAATCCTCAGAAGATACAACTTATCCCAAGTAGTGACGTTGGCCACAGTTTGTAAGTGAAAGTCAATGTCTTGTAAATAAGAGTGAACATCGTGACCTCCCGCTGGATTGGGAGTGAAGGTCGGGATGTTTCTCGCCAGCTTGTCTAGTTCTTTAGGGGCCGGGTGATGGCCGCTGGCCCGACCCAGCGGGCTGGCTAGGGTGGTGTCGTGCCGTGGGCTTGCCCCCCCCCTTCAGCTTTGGGGGGTTGGCTGAGAAGTGCGGGCTTGCTGGTGAGGGGAAACGGAGTGATGGGTGTTTCCCCCTCCAGGTCGCCCTGCAGTCTGTAAGCATGTTTCAGTTCACGGTGGACAAGGTCAAGTTCATGTTTTAGATCGTGTCTCTGTTGGACAAGCTCGTTAATTTCAGCTCGAGCTGCTTGCAAATGTTTTTCACAGGCCTTGGTTTTGGCCTCTCTGTCTTTTAATTCAATCTCTGCTCTTTTCAGCAGAGCTTCGCCACGTAGCTGTTTGTCACGGAGTTCCTCCGTTGTACGCTTCTCCGCCTGTACTCTCTTGTCTGTGTCCGTGCGCAGATCCTCCAGGGTCTTTTGCAGTGTTTCCACTTCCTTTTGTAATTCCGGGGCCGTTGCGTCCTCGGCTTCGACCTCCAGAAGTAGCTGATCCAGACGCTCCTGCGTGTGGTCCTTTTGTGTGCGGGCCTCCTCCAGTTGAGTCTTTAATCCTGCGATTTCCTTTTCCAGATGGGCGTTGTCCTCCTCTGCCAAGCGTGCCTGTGCCACCAGGTTGTGAGCGAGGCTTCCGATGATCCGGCTCCAGTCTTTTGAGCTGTAGGCCTGCGTGGGGTCGTTGGACATTAGCTGGTCCACGTCGGCGTCCAGTTCCTGTCGTGTCAGGGGTTTAGGGTCGCCAGTGTCCTTGGGCAGGCAGCCGGTTGTCATGGCTCTTAACCAAGCATCCAGATTGCTCCAATGGTCCTCGGGACTGGAAGCGCGTGACATTCTGGCTCACTGGGGGCGAGAGAAACACAACACACACAAAAAGGGCCAATGCAAGCTTTGTTTAGAGGCTAACGAGCTGTAGTACGGCCGTGCCGTCTATAGAAATTTGGGCTAACTGACGTAGACAGTTAGGCGGGCCAATTTACGCGGGTCAGCGTGGGACCCGAACTAGAGGCTGCTCGGTTGTAACTCTATTATTTAGCTTCCTTGGGGTCTCTTGTTGAACTGCAAGAAACAAATCACAACAGAACAAAACAACAGAAAAGGAAGAGAAGATCGAAAGGGGAAGAACAAAACAAAAGTATCGCAGTGAAAAATAACACCTAAGTGAATGGACCTGCGCTATAGTGTAATCACTATTAACTCAGAGGGTGTGTCTTAGGGGAAAGGAGGTAAACCAAACACTAAGAAAAATATATCCGGGGGACTATATGATATTCTATGGCTTATATTAAATGGCAGGGTTTTATCAAATTCAGTTTTTTTTTTTTTTACCTGAGGTGAACTGAGGTCGAACCCAGCTGGCCCCAGCAAGCGTGGTCAGCTTTCCGGCGCCGCCAAACACGCGGCCGCCGTGACTCCGGGCTCCTCGTTGCTCTGTGTCACGCTTACGCCCACTCAAACAGCGTGTGACTGTAAACACAACCTGGTAATCTCCGAGGTATCAACCGGCCGATCGTACTGCAAAAGTGGGCGTGACCCAGAACCCTCCAGCGAACTGGAGTGGCGCAGCCGCCTACGGTTTGTGCCCCGGTCCCAACAATTGACTTGCACGTCGGCTTGGTGGCTGAACCTTCGAAGCACCAAATTGCTGATGTCACTTACTGCGTGCCGCAACCAGTGGCAGAGATTGAAGCGCACAAGAGTCACTGCACGGTCAGTGCCGGCGATGCCAGTCGGCAGACCCGCCCACCGAGATCAACCAGGTACTCCCACGGTCCACCGCAGATAAAGAGATTTGGTTTTACCTATATGACAGGCAAAATGGAATGAACAAGGTTCAAAGAGCTTAAAGTGAATCAAGATTTTTTTTTTTTTTTTAAACCAAATGGAGTAATTTAGGTATATTGGAATAAACTGAAACTACAATAAACCTTAAAAGGGATAAAGTAGTAAACAAAAAAAAAAATTGAAGAGAAAATTAATTTTAACCTGGAAAGGACAAACCAAATTAAGGGATGAACGGCTTTGCCACCTAATGATAGCAGAGAGAAATTAGATACGGATGGTAGTTATTGAAAATATCCTAACCCGTTTGGAAGTTAGCAATAACTCAATGCAGGTGGAGGCCAGGGAAGTGGAGCGGTAGGCCGCTGTAGTGGTGTTTTGGAGCCTCAAGGGGGCGCACTTCCTCTCTGTGGTTCACCTTGACTGTTTGACACAATGTACATTTAAATTCAAATTGGTTTAACTCAAATCAAAATAAGCCTGGGGGAAGTTGATAGAGAATTAGACTGATTTCTTATAATAATCGCAACAACACTTAGGTTATTTTTAATGATTATAAAATAATCGTCAGGAAAAGCATAAATGAAAATGATTTCATACAGAATAAGTTCAGTAGAAGGTTGATAGCTGGCTTGAGAGTTTCTCTCAAGGGCCTATTAATGACTGAAATTTAGAAATTTATAGTGAAGAATTAAATCTTAAAAATTAAAATATTTTTTTTTTTCAAATTTTTTTTTTAAAAATATATATATATTTTTTAAATTAATTAAAAATAAAATATTATTCCAATTTGAATCAAATCTAGATACACTGGGGAAATTTAAAGGAATCAGAATGATTTCTTATAATAATCACCATACCACTGAAGTTATTAGCAATGATTATGAAAATAAAATAAAACAGACAGGTAGAAATGGAAGCAGAGTAGGGCTGGAATGAATTGAGCAGAAGAATGATAGCTGACCTGGAGGAGTGCCGCCGCTAGGGGCGTCTCTCTCTCTCCAAGTGAACTATCTGTGATTTGAACTGAGGATTTTTATAACTCAAGCTCTGATTCACTTCTGTGAATGGAACTCAAAATAAAAAGTCTCAGTCCAAAACAGGAGGATTGTTTTACGAACTAGCAAGCTGTAAATGCAAATATGTATTTAGGCAGCTTACTCGATAATCATCGCAATGAATTTAGTGTAAACTCAAACGAGGAGTAAATGAATAGCAGGTCTCTTCTGCTATAGGCTTTATGCTGAGCGTCACGTGATGGCGGTGTCGCGTTCACGCGGACCCAACTCACGCGCGTGGGAATTTGAAACTGATACGCGCTTGTAAACCTGGTCAAGGAACACAACAGTACTGTCTATGCGCACAGATTTCTTTTAAACACGAAAACAGTATATTTTGGGAGATCACGGCGGATCTCTCTGTGCTTAATCTGCACAGAAAATGAACGGATTTTCACCGGGTAGCTAATCCAGTGTTTGAAACCCGAAGTTATCGTTGTTAACGACACGAAATAAAGATCTTTTTACTGACAGGAGGAATCTCGCTCCTACAGTGTATAACTGTACCGGTAATATGCCTGAGTGAAGATTTCTTCGTTCAAACAGGTCTTCGAACAGTATTAAAATGTATCACAGTCGAGCAAAGAGAAAAACAAAAGCACATTTATTTTTCTCTAAGCTGGGCCGTCCACAAATACTGTAACTGCAGTTTTTCTCAGGCACGGCTTTCGGCCTTGCTCAGTTTTTAAAATCGATTTATCACTACACAATGCAAACGCTTGTACACAATATTAAACTCCAAAACACACATGAATATGAATCTGAATATTTGTTCAAAATGAAGTTTGAAAATGCCCGCGTTCCAACACCATATAAATGTAGCGATAATGACTATTTTTGGGGAAATATTAGCTTAAATGGGGAATAATATTCATCAGCTGATGAATATGCATTACGACTACACAAATTAAACTATACCAAATAAGGAATAGGCTAGACCTCACCGTATATGAATAATTAACACGATTCTTCGTAGTAATTATTAATATAGGTCGGCAAAATATTATCAGTTATCAGGATAAATTTTCAAGTGATTCAAATTTAATTGTTATGCACTGTCCGTTTACCGGGCCTATAAACATCAAAATTATCCTTCCTGTGGCCACCAGAAATGATATTTTCGTGTAAGGCACTTTAGATATTTTAATATAAATTAAGTAGAGCTTTGTAACATAAGATCGACAATTTTCATTGACTTCAAGTGGAACAATATGAGACAGATTCAATTCAAAAGGTTATAGAGTTTAATAAAGCAAACTAAAGATTACATGAACTACTTAAATCACGCAGGAGTAAATATGCATAGCAAAACAAACAATTAACAAAAACGATTGCAACACAAAATATTAGAGAGAGAGAGAGAGAGAGAGAGAGAGAGAGAGAGAGAGAGAGAGAGAGAGAGAGAGAGAGAGAGAGAGAGAGAGAGAGAGAGAGAGAGAGAGGAGATGGAGATGAGATGAGAGAGATGATCTCCTCAGGACAGTTCAAACAGTTAAATCATGAGACCCCAAAAGGCTTAATCAGATGTTATAGACAACCTTAAAACAGCATTTTCTTTTAGATTTATACTTGCTTTGAACGAGGCCCGTTTGTGAGGTTGTTTGAAAGAAAGCGTCAGCTGAATGTGTCCGGAGGACGCAGGTAGATGTGTTATCTGTCAGCTCGAACAAACGATAATTAAGACTTAGAGTCGTTTCATTCGTGAATATACTTAACGAAGGAAAACTATCGACTGAGTTAGATCACGAGAAAGAAAAAACTTAGGTTAAAACGAAAGTTAAAAAGAAAACGAAGAACTCGGTCGAGTTCTTATTGAAGAAGGTTCTCTCTGGCGAAGACTGCTTGCTAAGAACGACGTCGCGCTCCAGGTTTTGAAGGAGCTAGAGACACACCTTCTTACAGGCCTGATCCAATCTTTTGGGAGGAGGAGTGGCAGCAAACTTCTGTGTTTGCAAAAATACACACCCTCCGAGTCATGTGCGAAGAGGATAAAACTTTAGTAAGAATACACTTCTAAATTGGTATTAATAAAAACATGCATCATATCGCATTTAGGGTTAGTTATTCGATCTTATTCGATTTCGCTGGTTACAATCATACCAAGCGCGGCATTCCTGCGAGCTGCTAAGCTGACGATACCTGATTCTTCATGATTAGACGCATATCAAGTCTGATTACATATCATAAAGCTTTGGTCATGGCAATTTGTCACTTGGGAATCATAAAACATCACAAGAAAAGCATTTCACACATTTACCACAGTATTTTGATCACACATCAGAAAACTCAGGGTTTCTATGTGTGTGTGTGTGTGTGTGTGTGTGTGTGTGTGTGTGTGTGTGTGTGTGTGTGTGTGTCTGTGTGTGTGGTGTGTGTGTGTGTGTGTGTGTGTGGTGGGGAGTTCATCTAGCGTTCGTCGGACGGGATGGACTCTCGCCCCCCCGCCTCTGGGGAAGTAGATGTGTAAGGTATTGATAAATTTGATGAGTTTAAAAACCGGGGTACAATGTCTGTTTTGTTGGAGAGTGCCATCCTGGTCATGCGGGGATCATGAGATTTACTCACGGGGTCTCTAGATCGGTTGGTGGCCGTTTGTCACATGAGATGCGACAGACTCGTCTTTATCTTGAGAAGATCATTAACTGTCCCGTGTCTCTGAATGGAAGAACGGGGCTTTCTTTTGACACATTTAAGCTGCTGTTTCAGTAATGTAATCAAAAGACTGACGTGATCAGTTTGGAGGAGTGGAGGGATGTTAACTATCTAGAATATAATTAATGTTATCAGATGACCATCTCGGTGCCGTTACAACCCAGTTCATATGTGTATTTCCACATGATTTACCTCCTTTGGCAGGATGTGGCTTCCGCAGCGTCCCTTCCTTCCATGTACAGGGAACGCTTTCCCAGTGATCCTGCAGGAACAGCAGTGACTTCCCTGGCCTAAGCCCTGTCCCTTTCCCTTAAATAGGGGTGATCAGGTGGCTCTGTCTAGGCACTGGAAGGTGGCAGCACTAGTGCCGTTTTCAATTAGATCCCCATTCAGTCGACGTCGACTACGTCTGACGTTCTCGACTAACGTCCTGGTTGCATATGCAACCCACCGTTCCCTGAAGGAGGGAACGGAGGACGTAGTCCCCTCGCCACTACTCCTGGACCACCGCTGACTCCAGGGATCGATCGGCTCCTCAGCGAAAAAGCAACTAGTGCGTGCATCCACTTCCATATTTATACCCGCGCTGTGGGGGCGGAGTGTGTGATGCGAGTCACGCATGCCAATTCCATTTGGTTCGTTCAATAATAATCGAAGACGATTGTCTCCCCAGCGTGATCCCCATTCAGTCGACGTCGACTACGTCCTCCGTTCCCTCCTTCGGGGAACGGTGGGTTGTATACGCAACCAGCACGTTTTTCACAGTCATTAGATTAGATCAATTTTGAATTATATAAAAAATACTGATATTAGTAAACTGTAGAATCACTGTCTGCTGTAATTATCAAGGTAAACCTGACTCTCTAAATGAGTTCAGTGATTCAGGTCAATTAATGATGTCAAAACATAACCAACACCACCTGATCAGCTTAGATTCGTCAAATAAACTGATCTGTGTGAGTAGTAATACCCAGTCAACACATTGATCTCACAGTGATCTCGCCATATAGTTGTTGTGTTTCATTTTCTGAGAGTGCAAACATGATGTTGAACCAACATCACATTGTAACATTGACTCAATGCCATCACCATTGATTTTTGGATGAAAAAAAATACATTAATTATGGGAGAAAAAGTGATGTTGAGTCAAAAATGTACACATTAACATTGACACATTAAGATTGTTTTAATGGTTGCTATATCTATCTGGGACCTTAATCAAACACACCTGAACTAGCTCATCAATAGCCACGTTTCCACTGCCGGGCCAGGGCCGAGCCGCGCTAGTGCGTGCCAGGGCCAGTCGCGTTTCCACTGTCACTTCCGGGGCTTGAGCGGGGCTTACTCTGGGCCAACGGTCAGGATTTCTGGCCCGTCGAAAACCTTGGGCCAAAGCGGGCCAGCTCGGGCTAGAGGTGTGCTCAAGGTAAAAGGCGAAGTTTATCGGTGTTATGGAACGTTATTATGATCTGAAGCAAGATGCACATTTCACTTTATCGCGCAAAATAATCGCTGCTCGAAATGGAGGATCGCCTTTACTGGTCTGTCGAAGATACCAAAGCTCTTCTGAGCATTTGGGCAGAAGAAAGGGTACAACGTCAATTTGACCGCGTGTGAAGAAACGAGGACGTTATAAAATACATCGATGCTGAACTTTCTAAGCTAAGCATTCAGCGAGCAACGCTTCAAGTTCAGGAAAAAATAAAAAAAGTTGTGGGCGCAGTATTGTACAAGGCGATTAAAACGCACAATGGACAAAGCGGAGCTCAGAGAAGGAACTTTCCATGGATCGACTTGACGGACGGTGTGCTGGGTCACCGTCCCTCTGTTAGTGGCGACTCGCGAGACAATCGGGACACTATTGCAGCCACAGTCGGTGAGTTAATATACATGCTATCTTCCTAACTTAAAAAAATAAATAAATTCATAATACCCGCTGAAATGGGTTGGGTTGTATGACGTTTGATCCGTAAAGGCGTGTTAGGGGCGCGGTTTAGGGCAGCGCTGCGGGGCTACTGGCCCGGCAGTGGAAACGCAAGTTCCGGTGCTTGAGGCCTGAGGCCACTGGCTCGGCTCGGCTCGCTGTAAGCCCTGGCCCGGCCCTAGCCCAGCAGTGGAAACGCGGCTAATGTCTTCATCAAAGCTACAGATAGGAGAGTTTATCAGGGTTGGAGACAGTGGCCCTCCAGGACTGCATTTGCCCATCCCTGGTCTATATCAGGTCTTTACACTGGCTCCCAGTTACATTTAGGATTGATTTAAAAGTATTATTACTGGTATATAAATCATTCAATGGCCTAGGACCTCAATACATTGCAGATATGCTCACTGAATATAAACCCAACAGATCACTCAGATCATTAGGATCACGTCAGCTAGAAATACCAAGGGTTCACTCTAAACAAGGAGAGTCCGCTTTTAGCTATTATGCTGGAACCAGCTTCCAGAAGAGATCAGATGTGCTCCTACAGTCACATTCACATCCAGACTCAAAACACTTCTGTTTAGCTGTGCATTTACTGAATGAGCACTGTGCCACTGTTCGTCCGAATGTGTGTACTGTAATTTATTAATTTTTTTATTCTAAACTGTTTTAATTAGGGCCCAAGCATTGAAAAGGCGAAGGCCCTATTGTTTTCCTAAGGATTATAATTTTTTTTTTCTCTATTATTTTTCCTACGACTATTCAGGCACTTTTGGGGCTCTTAACATGCTCGAAAACTCTTGAAACTTTGCACACGGGTCAGAACCCGCGGCCATCAGGGCCGGGCTGAAGCTGGTACCCGGGCGTGGCAGGGGGGCTCAACAGCGCCCCCTGGAACGGGGTTTGAACACTTGGTCCATAAATCAAACACGCTTGCATGTAATAATCTGAAACACGGTACACATATAGATCTCATCGGGCCAAACAACTTTCGTGCTCTAAGTTTTACGTCAGCCCAACAAGAAGTCGGTTATTATGGGTTGTTTGTAAAGTCATTTTCTATTATTTGTCTTACGACTATTTGGGCACTTTTGGGGTCCTTAACATGCTCGAAAACTCTTGAAACTTTGCACACGGGTCAGAACCCGCGGCCATCAGGGCCGGGCTGAAGCTGGTACCCGGGCGTGGCAGGGGGGCTCGACAGCGCCCCCTGGAACGGGGTTTGAACACTTGGTCCATAAACCAGTGCTGACCTAGAGGAATGGCTGAAAACATGGATAAGTCTGGGTTCCCTGGAAGATTCAAGGCCTGGGTCTACCAGCATGGAATCCTCCCAAGAATCCTCTGGCCTCTGCTTATCTATGAGGTCCCCATGACAGTGGTGGGAGGTTTTGAGCAGAAGGTGAGCAGCTATCTACGCAGATGGCTGGGCCTGCCGCGTAGCCTGAGTAACATCGGGCTATATGGGAACACCAACAAGCTCAGGCTCCCTTTTAGCTCAGTTAGGGAGGAGTTCATCGTTGCACGGACACGGGAAAACCTGCAGTACTCTGGATCCAGAGATACCAAAGTGTCCGGCGCAGGGATTGTGTGAGGACAGGGAGGAAGTGGAGGGCAGCCGAGGCAGTCCAGCAGGCAGAGGCGTGGCTGAAGCACAAGGCCATCCTTGGAACAGTGGCGCAAGGCAGAGCTGGACTCGGGAGTCTACCAGCGATCCGATATGACTCTGCTAGTGGAAAGGAGAGGCAGAGGCTTCAGTCGAAGAAGAGCGAACCAGCAGAGCAGTGGCCATGCGGCAGCAAGGCGCCTGGATGAAGTGGGAGCAGGCGATGGAGCGGAGCGTCACCTGGAAGGAAATCTGGAAGTGGAACCCCCAGAGAATCAAGTTCTTGATTCAGGAGGTCTATGACGTCCTCCCAAGTCCATCCAACCTTTGCATATGGGGCAAAATAGAAACACCTGCATGCCCTCTTTGTTCCAAAACAGGAACATTAGAACACATCCTGAGCAGCTGCTCCAAGGCACTGGGTGAGGGCCGGTATCGATGGAGGCACGACCAGGTCCTCAAATCCATCGCTGAGGCAATCAGCAAGGGGAACAAGGACAGCCGATACACCCAAGCTTCAGCCAAGACAATTCACTTCATCAAGGAAGGACAAAAGCCAGAGAGAACATCAAAAAACTGCTCTGTAGGTTTGCTCTCCACGGCCCGAGACTGGGTGATGACAGTCGACCTGGAAAGGCAGCTGAAAATTCCAACACACATCTCACAGTCCAAAGTGAGACCTGATATCATCTTGGTCTCTGAGGCCACCAAACACCTGATCTTGTTAGAGCTGACAGTGCCCTGGGAGGAGAGGATGGAGGAAGCTCAAGAGAGAAAAAGGGAGAAATACCAAGAACTGGTGGAGGATTGTCGGAGGAACGGATGGAGGACCATGTGTATGCCAGTAGAGGTGGGCAGTAGGGGATTTGCTAGTTACTCCCTGAGCAAGGCCTACGGTACGCTGGGCATAAAAGGTGCTAATCAAAGAAGAGCCATAGGCAACAACGTGGAGGCAGCAGAAAAAGCATCCAGATGGCTCTGGTTAAAGAGGGGAGAGCAGTGGGGGCAGTAGAATGCCACTTGGACAAACCAAATGTCATACACTTGCAATGAAACTAAAAATATAAACAATATAATTATGTTGATATCCTATATTTTAACAATAAAACGTACGACAAACATGTCTTCTAATATCCTCAGTTGTTGCGTATACTGAGCTGCATCCAACACATTTGTAAATTACTTTCCTTGAACCCATTGTGCGAGTTCACTTTAATACCGCGTGATTTATATACATGTTGCTGCTTATTGGACTGCAGTTCTGACACACCCACCAAACAAGAGAAAACATGTCTCAAACCCAGTTACACACCAGTGCACGCCGTTTTCAGGAAACATGACGTTCAACCCGGAAACCTTAGCAAAGTGTTGCGCACTGTTTTGAACTTGAACGTGCCCCAGATCAGTGGGCAGGGCCATAAACAGAGGGGCGTTTTTAACCGCGTTAACTGATTTGCTCAGGTCACAGTGTGGGTAGGTTTTAGGGGTGGGTCGGAGAAGGGCATCATTTCATTGCATGATTTGAAAACACCCACAAATTTAGAAACACCCACTTTGGTCGCAGAGACCTCCTACTCGAAAAAGGCGGTACCTTCCCCTACCATCATGGAAAACAATTTGGTTGGTTACTCTTTCACTTATTTTAGCATCTGGTGTGTGCATTTGTATGTGTATATGAAAAAAAGTGTCCTAAATGAAAACTGTGCACCCAACCAATGTCACAAAAATTACTGTTATTATAGTTAATTTTTCAACTTTAAAGTGTTGTTTCTTTCGTTCGTGATTTAAGAATCAGTACATTTATTCTCTCTCTTTTTTAAATTGTATAAACTCACACACGCAATAATGGTCAATAACTGTAATTTGTTGAAAGCTAATCTTTTTCTGAAAAGATGACACCTTGCACATGAATGATAGCACATTGTTTTAGAATTTTACAGTAAAAAAATATAAATATGTGAAAAACACCAATTTTAGAGATCTGGTAGTGTTTTAAAGTTCTGTTGGGATGTAAAGTGTTTCGTATATAGTGTTGTGGTGTCATCGTTGTGTTGAAGAGTAAGCTGAGCTTCAGTCCAGGATGAGCAAAGACACGATGAAATGTTGTGTTGCTTATTTAACAGACAGTAACTGTGTAGTTGCTGATGCAGTGACGTATAGTCACAGTAAATCATGTAGTTCCTTTATAAGAATTCTTTTACAGTGAAGTGTTTGTAATAAACCTTCAGGAAAATTTTAAAATTGTTTGTGTAAAGAAGTTTAATTCTGGATATAGTTCTGGTTTATTTCATCATTCTTTCTGAACACACTAGGCCACATTCAATTTACCGCCATCTCTCCATGAATACAGGTGAATCTCTCTGAAGGAGCCGTCTGGCTTGTTGTTGTGGAGAACCAGCCACTGACGGCGCTGCAAGATCACTTGTTCCTCTATAGCAATTAAGTTACTGGCCATGGTGAAGACTTTAGCCACATATGCCAGTCAGCCATTTAAACGGACAAACAGAAAGATATAAAAAAAATCAAATAAAAAACAAGTAATAATTATTTTTTACTATTAAAATAATGTTAAATAATAAAATATGTAAGACAAGAGAAATCAGGCATGTAACGTAACAAAACCGACTTTACCATGTGCTGCTCAGCCTGGATACAAAGGCAGCGTAGGATCCATCTGATTTACGGTCACCCAGCTGGCGTTGATAACCTTAATACAAACAATATAAAAAAATTATATTTATTAATAACATATATTTCCTGCATTTTTCATAACAGCATCTTTGAGAGTGCTTTTTGATTTGATTTGATTTTCTTTAGGAGTAAATTCAGGTTGATTGGGACACTTTTATCTAGTCATCTAAATGGCTAAATGTGTCCCAGTCAACCTGAATTGACCATATATTTGTCCTGCTGACCTGTGCTGATATGTTTAATGGCTTCATTACGGCGGTGTATTCCAACAGTGTCCCACTGATTGGTGCTGTCCAGATAATGAGTGGCAATGACAGGTAGAGTCATAATGATCATGTTTGCCTCTCCATCACCGCTGGGCTGGACAATAAACTGACCCATGAAGTCTCCACTGATGGCCCGCTCGACTGTCTGAGAGATCGCTTCACCTGGAAGGAGGAAAGAGGGAACGCAGGCTGAGAATTCAGTTTATATCATCTTTGTCAATATGGAATATATAGTACACAACATTTCGACACTATTTGGTTTTTTATCTGTACAGTTTCAAATTATTTATGTTTAACTCAGGATACACAGTGTGTTTGATCATTTCCCAAAAAATAATAAATAAACAATTTTTATTCTAGATTCATGCATTATTTTTTTTATCAACATTTGAATATGGGTAAGTTTCATAAAAAAGTCATATTTTGATAAAAAAGATAAACATTTTTTTGTCAAAGACTACATTCAGATTGGATTCAGTACATTGATCTAAACACAGATGAGTAGATCGAGTCCATCAACACCCCTAAAGCCTCACAGTCCTGGAGCTCATCCTGGGTTGACATTTCATTCAGTAACATTAGGCAGGGTTGATTAGTTTTTTTTTTTTATGTTGATGATCATATTATTTTAAATATGATATGAAATGTGATTGCATGTTTCTGCATCTTTCTCGCATGTTTTGATCAGGATATTGAGTATTCTTTCAGAAGATGTGTAAAAGAGGGAATGCGCGTGACGTCACCGCCAGCTGGAGTGATTGCGGTCACGCCCACTGAGTGGCAAAAAGACTGAGCGGCAGCATCGGTTTTCAGTGTGAATGCCGCGAAAACCACAAAAAACACATCTAAAATGGGAAAGAGCTTTGCGATTGACTGTACAACTACATTTGACAAGAAATCTGAGGTATATTTTTACAGACTGCCAAAAGCTACAGAACAGAGAAGCAAATGGATCGATGCAATTCATAAAAACAACAGACTCCAGGCAGAGAAAAGTGGATTTGCAGTTATCATTGAGCACGTTTACATGCACACCAGTAACCATAACAACGCAAGTAAACCGCGGCATGTTTACATGACTTTATTAATAAATCATGACTCTGTGTAACGACAAAACAATCATTTGCGTATCTGACTTTGAGTATTTCATTTG
Organism: Chrosomus eos; assembly: GCA_036326025.1. Lineage (NCBI taxonomy): Eukaryota > Metazoa > Chordata > Actinopteri > Cypriniformes > Leuciscidae > Chrosomus > Chrosomus eos. The sequence continues at coordinate 736,294 of CM070819.1, forward strand.
TTATGTCGGTTGTTGTTAAATAAAGCTTGCAACATGTCGACGGGAAACTTACAGCTTGTATATTATCCTATCATGCAGTTACAGATGCAGCGTTTTGACTGAACCACTTCTACTTCTGCTGCACGAGATGAGAGGACATTTTTATAATGTTCTGTGTCATGAAAGAGTCTGCGTTTGTGATATATTTTCTTCTACCTTTCCTGAAAAACGCTCTGTCTGGATGTGTTTAAATCTGCACTAAGGATGTGTTTCTGTCACATTTCACACATGCACACTTCAATAAGCCGACAGAAAGCAGGTTAATGCGTTTAGACCTACCTATATTGTATTTATTTGAAGCATTCACAGGCAAATTTACTTCACATAGCAGCTATTTCCCCGGCGTCGAAATCAGGCGCATATAAATGTCAGGAGACACAATGGCTGCGTGTCAATATCCATGGATCACTGGATCTTTGGTAGGCCTAAATCGTAATGAACAACACTTATATTGAGTCCAACCATCATTTGTTTTACTCTCGTTTCTGCAGTTTCCCCTATTAAATCCAGTCACGCAGCACCTCTTTTGCCACTCAGTCCGGCTGAGGGGGCGTGTTCCGGCGGGAAAGTGACGTTAATGCATTCCCTCTATAGCGCTCCCTACCATATAACAGTGAAAACACGGAAAGCTGGAAAATTCACCCTTCACATGAGTTTGATTGATAGGCGATCTACTTGGAAACCAGCTTGATGTGTGTGGGCCAGATACGGCACATTTGACCCTTCCCACTGCCAGAACTGAGCCATATGTGGCCTGTGGGTTTGAGGCGTTCTCTCTCTCTCTCCTCTCTCTCTCTCTCTCTCTCTCTCTCTCTCTCTCTCTCTCTCTCTCTCTCTCTCTCTCTCTCTCTCTGTACCCCCTGTAGAGAAGCGCACTGCTGATCTGCAGTGGCGGATTATTCACGGGGCCATAGCTACGGACCGACATGTGGCACACCTGAATCCGGCTGTAGTTGGGGAATGTAGATTTTGTGGGGAGCAGGAGGATCTAGAACACTTGTTTTTAAGGTGTAATAGATTACAAGAGCTTTTTGGTTTGCTTAAGACTTGGTTTAGAAGTTTTGGTGAGGATTTTTCCGAAGAAGTGTTTATTGGAGGAATGATGTATAGTTTTTCAATGAGGAGGAAAATATGTTTATTGAATTATTTGATGGGGACAGCTAAACTTGCAATTTGGAAAACAAGAAAGAACAAAGGTCTACAACTTGCTACAATCGATCCTGAAATGATGTTTAGAGGGTTGGTAAAGGGAAGACTGAAAATCGATTTCGCTTATTACAGACTTATAAATAATGTGGTTTTCTTTTGTGACGTATGGTGTTTTAATGAGGTACTATGTATAGTACAAAACGATCAGCTCATTGTGAATTTTTAATTATAAATTAATCTTATTTTATTTTTTAATAACTGCCAGTAATGTAACGTGATGTAAGTTAACGAATAATAAAGTGCTTGTTAAATCTCTCTCTCTCTCTCTCTCCTCTCTCTCTCTCTCTCTCTCTCTCTCTCTCTCTCTCTCTCTCTCTCTCTCTCTCTCTCTCTCTCTCTCTCTCTCTCTCTCTCTCTCTCTCTCTCTCTCCTCTCTCTCTCTCTCTCTCTCTCACCACTTCTGCTCGCCTTCACTCCTCCTTGTGTTGCTACCTACAATAGCTGGGGCATGTTCGAGTTCAAAACGGTGCGCAGCGAATCAAGACGACGCCATGATGGACGGCAAAATCACTGGATACACACAGATCCTAAACAGCAAACAGTTGTAGACGAGCGGGAAATTTGATTAGGTTTTAACGGTTTAAAATAGATACCACTAAACTTCATGGCTTCTTCTATTGAAGAAGTTGTAGTGCGGTTATCGGTCGAGGTAGGGCACCTGGTAGGTGCTCACAAAGTGCGGTATTTGGAGAAGTTGGAGATAGCAGGTTTGGAGTACACTCATATACAACTTCTTTTATAACGTTTGTCCTGCATGTTTCACTTTCACATGGAAATTTTAAGAGGTTTAAAAGACAGCAGAGTGACAGCTTAATTTTAAGTAAATATAAAATAAAAATGTAATAAATGTCAAATAAGCACTTAAATATAAGTAAACAATTGATTGTTAATGTACTGGTACAACTATTTACATTTGGAATTGTTACTCAAATAAATGTTTAACTTTGAAACCTCTCTGTTAAAGAATAACTGTAGAGAAAGAATAACTTTTTCATAACTTTCTAAAGAATAACTTTCAGCTAATCAATTGGCACCACTGAGGGGCACAGATTCGTCAGGGCACAAGCAACTCTGACTATTTTGTCAAGAGAGGTTAACTCTTCTTCTTCTGATGACTTAATCAGAAGACTAATGGGCACAGGTCCATGCAACATTCTGTACTTGGATTGTGCTTGACCAATTACCCTCTCAACATGTACGCGGACTGCTGCAAGTGTGTACTTTCTCAATGGTGCTATATTTTCTTTGACTCTTTGTGAACTTTTTAGAAAAGTAACCTACAGGGTGCTCAACACCAGAGTCATCATCCTGCAGTAATACAGCCCCAGCTCCACAGGCACTGGCATCCACTTGTTAACAGTAGCTGGTGGAAGATGGTAATGTTTGTCGTATCCTTAAGTAATGGAGTTAACAGATCAATTATTGCCATAAACACTTTATAGTTGGGCAGTCCTGTAAAGGTTTTAAGTTTGTCGCTGTTTTCAAAAGTTTTACAGAGTTCAGCTTCTCCTTCAAAGCAAACGTAACCGCCCGGAGTTGCTGACACTCAAATTCCAGAGACTCAATGTAGTCTGAAGTGAGGTTGGTTTGGCACATTGCATCACATTTGCCACTAGTTTCACTGATACTAGCCTCTTCTACAATCTCTTCTTCAACCTCACGTAACACTTTCATCTCAGCTGACAGATTGAGGAGTGCCCTGGCAGCTTCGCGTTTGGTAGACTCCTGACGCTTTTTTTTCTTCATTGCCTCTCTGACCTTATGCTTCCCTAGACTTCCCAGGGCTCGCCGCTTCTCATGGGACTTGATGTGTGCAAACACTGACGGCACATAATCAGGGGATAAAGGGTCCTCACTCTTCTGTCCTGATAAAAGAAATCAACTGCCTGAGTACTACCTAGAGGGAGCTTAGAACCATGGTCCCAGCCTACCCATACAAAAATGTAATATATGGCCATATGTACTTATATTTTAAATAGTATGACATATATCTATACATATACATATGACATATCTGAGAACACAATATATGCCTGCAACATATGAGCAATTGTCCAAACATGTGAAGAAAATATTTGAGTTCATCCATATATGAATCCATATATCTGCATATATTACAGTATAGTATTGGTTTCTCACATATATGGACAACATTAAGTATAAATATGTGACATACATATTTGTTTTCCACATATTTAATAAATGTACACTACCGTTCAATTTTTTTTTTTAAAGAAATTAATACGCATTATATTGATCAAAAGTGACAGTAAAGACATTTACAATAATGCAAAATATTTATTTTTTAATTAAATGCTTTTCTCTTGAACTTTCAAAGAATCCTGAAAAAAATGAATTACGGTTTGCACAGAAATATGAAGCAGCAAAACTGTTTTCAACTGTGATAATAATCATAAATGTTTCTTGATCATCAGATCATCATATTATACTGATTTCTGAAGGATCATGTGACACTGAAGACTGGAGTAATGATGCTGAAAATTCTGCTTTGATGACAGGAAAAAATTACACTTTACTATATATTCACATTGAAAACAGCTGTTTTACATTGTAATAATATTTCACAATATTATTGGGTTTGTTTTGTATTTTAAATCAAATAAATGCAGCCTTGGTGAGCAGAAGAGACTTCTTTTACAAACATTAAAAATCTCACCGAACCCAAACTTTTGAACGGTAGTGTATGTAAACATAGATGTGTTAAAGAAAGGGACACATAAGTTGTCAAATTTGACACAATATGTGTTGTCCCTGAACTGATTCAGCATGTGTGTTAAAATTTAACACATTATGTGTTGTTTTTAACACATCTGTTCTAAGAGTGTACCCCCCAAACTATTATTTTCATCCCTTTTGGGAGCCCCGTAATTCAAACTGTACTGTACAGAAGTAATCGAAAAATTATCGGGGAGGGTCATGCCTTTTTCACAATCATTTTGGAGGGTCGTAGAAAAATGTACTGCTGGCAAGTCAAGTCTATTTTGACTATAAATCTCAAATCTCCTCCGGTAGCCCCTTAAATGAAAAACGAACAGTCCCTAACTAAACCCCACAGCTTCACTATTAGTAGAGAGATGCTGCCGCTGGCCATTGTAAAATTAATTCACACGCATTGGCTCTTCTCACACTAATGCATTAATTTATATGTAATCTTTACTGCACTACTTTATCTATATCGGATTCAGACCGAGCAGAAATCTGTGATAAACATAATAAACCAGTCCCAGCATTAAGTACTGTGCAACAATCTTCATACAAGTACTACAAAAACTCGCGGAGGAGTAGGTGAATGTTACACATTCATGAAAACATATTTTTCCTTACCAGTAATTGAGATGTAGGTGTTAGCAGGAGTGTCTGGAACCCGATCAGCTGGTATTTCAGCTTTAAAAAAGATAGGGTTCTCCCCTGGGATGAGAAACAAAGACAAAGAGGAAGATGGAGGAAGAGTGATGAGTTGGTAAAAGTGTGTACGCTTTTGTGAGTAAGAGTTACAAAAGTGTAGGAGTTCATTCTGGTGTCTTGATTAACCTAAACTATAATGAAATGTAGAAAGGTTTTTTTTTTTTCATATTTGGCTGAAAGTACAATGTGTGTGATGTTGTATAATGGAAGTATAACACAGTAATGTAATTGTATGGTTCACAGTAAATCTCACCATTCTTAACAGGATTGAGCTCCACGTTTGGTCTGTGTAATGGAGTCAGCACACCCTCAGCCTGAAGGAGAGAAAGAGAGAGTTTATTGATTATTTATTATATTAATGAATGACCAAATCAAAAATGACAGGAATGCCATCAGACGTACCACCACCTTCAGTGTCTTTCTCACTCCATCAGTGTGGCCAGAATCATGTGCTGCAGCTTTCACCTCAATATGATGATTTCCCAGCGTCATGGGAATAATCACATATGAAACCGCTATGCTGGAGTCTTTGTAAATGTTTACTGTTGTTCTGTATTTGCCTTTCTTACTGGCAGAGCTGCAAACATCTGCTGTCTCCATAAACTCTACACGCACCTGTGAAAACAGAAGAGACACAGATCACTTCAATATCTAGAGGACACGTCCTCTAAAGTAAATGGATTTCAACAGAATATGAAATTTGTGATGACAGAAGATATTTCTGATATTTCTATGATTTGAGTCCAGCAAAAATAGTTATTACAATACACATTGTTTTTTTCTGAATGCATTTTTAATATTAAATCATATCGACCTTCTTCAGATTCCTTGGTGTGTAGTTGTGAATAATGGCCCTGATTTCCAGTTGTTCACCGCGCACAGCTGAATAAGGGATCTTGAGGTCAATGAATAAGCTCTTAAAAACGATAATCTCCTCAGGTTCTGCCACACAGATGCCTTTGAGGAGGAACACAGACACACAGAAGGGTTTAAAGCAGAAGCTCCTGTATGATAATGATGTTTTTCAGACCATGTATCCTGTGTTTGCAGCTTCATCTTACCAAGTGTTGGTGACAGACTGACAGCCAAGATCTGCCAGGTAGTGATAGAGTCTCTTAGGAAGATCAGTTTATCTGTGACTGGTGCTGGACTGAGATATGAGGAAAATACAAGAGGACTGTTGAAGTACTCTTCTAATTGTTGTTTACCGTCACACTCACACACACACACACACACACACACACACACACTAAGGGTGTGGGTGAATGGTGCTCAACTCACAGCATTTGTCTAAGTGTCCTACTCACCAATTCTCACATAGATCAATCTCTTCCCAAAGCCAACTCTCCGGGAACTGAGTATGATACACAATCTCATCAGAGTCTGTATAATAGTCATCCTCAATATCACCTGTTGCAACAGATAGAAATGTGACAGAATAGATCTAATACAGCAAAACGACAAATAATCAAGTCAAGTAAAAATGTATAGAGTTCAAAGTCCAGATGGTGCTAGAACGTTATATTGTACTTGCACTGTTTCATCATTTATTTTCTGAAAGTTTCTCAGGGGGATTGGGCATTTGTGAGAGAAGGCAAAAGTGTTGTCATAATATCTTTCCTCCCATCTCATATTTTTTTCCCACCACCATGTCTCATGGGCTCTGTAGACATCATAGCTGGATCATTACTAGCATATTCTGATAATCCTCAACATAATGTTAATTTTTCCAATACAGGGTCCATTCAAGCCACAATAATAGATAAACAACATATTTAACAGCAGAGATGAACTTTAAAAACATGTTTAATGTTTAAAAGGGTTGAATCATAAGAGCAGATTCTCACCCAGTGATCTCCGTCTTCTCTTTGAAAGGAAGGGACACTCCGGCACTAGAGGAAATTTCGTTAGAGTAAAATTAGCATATGGCACTCTATGTGTGAGAGGAAATTCACTACAATTGAACTTGGTGCAGTGCTATTCCAGCGTCGATCAACCCCAGTGTTAAATGAACACTCTCGGTGTACATATAGGTCCAACTACAGGGTGTTAAAAATGAACACTGAAGCAGTGTTGAAGTTAATGAGATAATTAAGTGATTAATTAAGTGATGATTGGCCATTAGTGGTGACACCTAATGTTAAAGGGGGGGTGAAATGCTATTTCATGAATAGTGATTTTTTTACACTATTAAAGAGTTAGATCCCCATGCTAAACATGGACAAAGTTTCAAAAATTAAGTTGTACGTTTGATTGAGTATTTCTGTTCTCAAAATACTCCTTCCGGTTTGTCACAAGTTTCGGAAAGTTTTTTTCGAGTACGGGCCTGTGTGACGTCAGCTAGGCCGGAATTTCCTTATACAGGTCTTAAGGGCAACTCTCCCGGAAGGGCGCACGCGCAGCTGTAGCCTAGAGCGAGAGAAGTAACGTTATGCCTATCAGAGCACTGTGCTCGGCTTTATGGAAGTCATCGGCTGTGATTGTTTTATAAACAAGGCCTAGTTCGATGCCGGATTTGCAGATCGTCTAATGCTTTTAGGATGGAGCAGTCCCAACGATAAAGGTTTACGGTTGTGCGTTGGAACTGCAGGCGGTGAGTAAAACTGCTTCAAATGTCTGTGAGTTGTTAACTATCGCCGTGTATTAAGCACAACAAGTAAACGACATGATCACGTACAGTTAATGTAAAACTACACTTCCCACATGTACACCTTTAAAAAAAATACGACGACATAAAGTGAAAATTAGTCATTTACAAAAAACGCTAAGCAAATATAAGTTATACAGTTCCAGTACACACCGCTTAGAGACGTCCTGCTGTAGTCGTTGCTGCTGCTGCTCGTCTTCAATTTCAGCCTCGGGATCTGATTCGGGATCAAAAATGTATGGCTGAATCTGATTGTTAGCAATGTTTTGTTTTGGGATATCACAGCTTCCAGAAGCTCTCAACGTAAGCTTCGCGCGCTCGTGATTATTTAGCTCCGCCCACACGGCACGCCTCCACCCGCTCGTTTTTTTCCGGAAAGCCTCGGTACAGCCTATCTTTCTTTTATAAATATAATACAACTAAAGACTTTTTGGATATATGAATGATGCAATACTACTCTATAGGTACTCAAGATTAACATGAGATTGACTGAAACTGAGTATTTCACCTCCCCTTTAATGAGATGAATCATTGAAGGAAAGAGAAACAACAACTTTATAAAAGCACATGTGTTACTGCAAGAGAAACCATGACATGGACCGTGATTCCCGAAAGCATTGAAAGTCTAATCAGATTGTACAGACATTTTGTTGCAATCGTTCTGTGATCAAGTTAGGCTTAAAATGCATTTGGGAAACACAGCCCAGGTCATGATGGTTATGTTTAAATGAAGAAACACAATTATGTTGTGGCCTGATTAACTTAACCAGTATTATAAACTGATTGTACAAATGTTTTATTAATTTTCTTCACAGCATCTAATTCCATTTATTCTTTAATAAACTGAAGGTTACAAAATCACACAGAGATATCAAGAATCTACATATGAATCTCAACAATGGTGACAATCACACAAATGCTTCATGTTGCAGTGCATGATGGGAGCCACCAATCAAAATGCATCCATGGCTCCCATCATGCATTCCAGCATGAATAAATTATGCAGCTGAATTGTGACCCTGGATGACAAAACCAGTCTTATGGGTAATTTTTTTGAAATTGAGATTTAGGCTATGTTTACACGGAAACGATCTGAAGAGAAAACGCAAAAGTGGCGTTGCGTTATCATTTTTTATTCTGCGTTTAGACGAGCGTTATGGTTGGGAAACTCTGCATGCATACGGTGACTCAAAAGTGTGTGAAATTCGATGTAGTATGCACTCCAGGCGGCTAGGTGGCAATGTGAACACCTACCACACAACAACACCAATATCTGAGAATATTTTGTACAACTGCTGAAAAGACTCTTATATGTCTTTCAGAGCTGCTAGGGCAACTTGAGGGTTCGATGTATGGAAATAATCCGACATGTTGGTTGTTATTTTCCTGTACTGGCCCATGCCTGTGACGTAAACGCGTACGCGACAAGAGCCAACGTGAGCAGATTTGCGTTTTTACCGTTTAGACGGGAACACGACGGTGGAGCGTTTTTCAGTTTTCCACTCTGGAGGGTGGTTTCACTTTTTTGCGTTTTTAAGCCCCCAAAACGCCGTCGCCGTGTAAACGAAAGGCACATCCGATCAAATATTTGTACGTTTTCACCCGGAATCGTTCTCGTGTAAACAGGGCCTTATACATCACATGGCAGCTGAATAAATAAGCTTTCCATTGATGTATGGTTTGTTAGGATAGGACACTATTTGGCCGAGATACAACTATTTGAAAATCTGGAATATGAGGGTGCAAAAAAATCGAAACATTGAGAAAATCGCCTTTAAAGTTGTCCATTTATGTTAGCGATTGTGCAGCATTCACTCACAAAAATAAATGTTTTATACATTTACGGTAGACAATTTACCAAATATCTTCATGGAACATGATCTTTACTTAAGATCCTAATGATTTTTGGCATGAAAGAAAAATTGATAATTTTGACCCATACAATGTATTGTTGGCTATTCCCACAAATATACCCGTGCTACTTAAGACTGGTTTTGTGATCCAGGGTCACAATTGTCCTGTAATTTTCATTGTTTTTTCCTGTTTGCTTTTATTTTGCTCTTGTTTTGTTATGACTTTAATGGCTTGTTTTGTGATGTGCAGAATTGATGTGTTTGTCACTAGTTTGTTTATTGTCACCATTGTTGAGATGCATACGCTGATTCTTGATGTATGTGAATCTAAACAAAAAAACGTACTCGGTTACTAACGTAACCTCGGTTCTCTCTAGAGAGGGAACGAGTACTGCGTAATATCTTACGCTATGTGGAAAACTCTTTTCCTCGAGATATTGAAGCCAAAAATTATCCTTAATTTTAAACATGCAAAACGCTTTGCAGCAGCAAGCAGACAAGGGCGAGACGGCTCGCGCGCCCATTGGCTGCCTTGCTGGAAAAGCTGCAGCCTATCGAGGTGAGGCACTGCGTGACGTAATGACGAATGGGGACGCTTCGCGCCCATTTCGTCATGTCCCGCCAGTAGAGGCGTGGTCTCGCCCTATAAATACCCCCTCGATAGCTGTATTTCCTCTGATTTTTCAACGCCGAAGCGAACCAGAGCGTATTCCAAGCACGGCAAGATACGCAGTACTCGTTCCCTCTCTAGAGAGAACCGAGGTTACGTTAGTAACCGAGTACGTTCTCTTACGAGAGTATCTCTCGTACTGCGTAATATCTTATGCTATGGGGAACACCATGCAACACGCCGTGCGGACAGGGATCCAACACCAGAGTCCCGGGGCCAAGCCAGGGGCGCATCTAGTGCACAATCACCACAACTCACACAGAGTAGAGGAGGAGAGGCTAGAAGCATCACTCCCTCATAAAAGTCCCGTAGGGGTAACAGACCCGTAGGGGTACACATAAGCCGCATGGCGGCCAATAAGCCCGAAGTTCAGACCGCCAGAAGCTTAGCTTGTAAGGCGGGCACCTCCAGGTTATAGTATTTGATAAATGTAGACGGCGAGGCCCAGCCCGCAGCCGTACAGATATCCTGCAGGGAGACCCCGCTATACCATGCCCACGACGAGGCCACGCCTCTTGTGGAGTGCGCTTTGACACCCAATGGGCATTGCAGGCCCTTGGAAGTGTAAGCCAGCGCTATGGCATCCACTATCCATCTGGATAGGCTCTGTTTTGAAGCGGCAAGTCCCTTAGAACGGCCGCCAAACAACACGAAAAGCTGCTCGGTCTGTCTGAACCCAGCCGAGCGGGACACATAAGCCCTTAACGCCCTGACAGGGCAAAGGAGACTCGCGTCCCTCTCCTCATTGAGAACCGGAAGGGCAGACAGGGAAATTACCTGGGCCCTAAACGGTGTATTGAGGGATTTTGGCACGTAGCCGTGCCTCGGTTTGAGTACGACCTTTGAGTCGTTAGGCCCAAACTCCAGACATGACGCGCTTACAGAAAGCGCCTGTAAGTCCCCTACACGCTTCACTGAAGCGAGAGCCAATAGGAGCACCGTCTTAAGGGACAGGTGCTTCATGTCTGACAGCTGGATCGGCTCAAACGGGGCGCCTTTCATGGCCTCCAAGACCGTGGAAAGGTCCCAAGCCGGGACTGAAGGGGGCCTGGGAGGGTTTAACCTCCGAGCTCCTCGTAGGAAACGCACGACTAAGTCGTTTTTCCCCAGTGACTGGCCAGACACCGGTTTAGCAAATGTTGCTATGGCCGCCACATAAACTTTGAGCGTGGATGGGGTCCTACCCTTATCCATCAGCTCCTGAAGGAAGGCAAGCACTTCCTTAACCCCGCAGTCCACAGGTGCAAAGCCACGGGCTCGACACCAAGTAGAGAACACCGACCATTTCGAGGCATAGAGCCGTCTGGTAGACGGAGCTCTAGCCTGCGCGATCGTGTTTAGCACTCCTTCCGGGAGGCTAGCGGGTACCCGTTGATGGCCCATGCGTGCAGGGACCAGAGATCCGGGCGAGGATGCCAAATCGAGCCCTCCGCCTGAGAGAGGAGATCTTTCCTCAATGGTACAGGCCACGGGGCAGTGCTGGCCAGCCGCATCAGGACCGGAAACCAAGCCTGGTTCGTCCAGAGCGGAGCTACAAGCAGCACTGGGCATCCATTTTCCCTGATCCGCTCCAACACCTGAGGCAGGAGCGAGACGGGGGGAAAAGCATACAGGGGACCACTGGGCCAAGCATGGGCCAGCGCGTCCCTGCTTTTCGAGAAGAATACTGGGCAGTGAGCGTTCTCGCGGGACGCGAACAGGTCCACCTGCGCTCTGCCAAACGTTTCCCACAGCAGCGTGACCGTCTGCGGATGCAGCGACCATTCTCCTGTCGGGACGTTGTCTCTGGACAGCTTGTCTGGACCCGCATTCAGGTGCCCAGGCACGTGCGCCGCTTTCAGAGAAAGGAGGTTGCGCTGGGCCCAGACCAAGAGGGGTTCCGTCAGCCTGCAAAGGCGTGTGGACCCGACGCCGCCCTGGCGATTTATGTACGCCACCACTGACGTGTTGTCCGACCGGACCAAGACGTGGTGGCCCTTTATCAGGGGACGGAAGCGCCGTAGCGCTTTGTCGACTGCTATCATTTCCAAGCAGTTTATGTGAAGGAGCTTCTCCCGCTCTGACCATAGGCCAGCCAGCGGTCTGCCCTCGAGCAGCGCTCCCCACCCCGTGGTGGAGGCGTCCGTAGACACCACTTTCACCCTTGAGGCGGTCCCCAGACTCACACCAGTCTGATACCAGCTGGTTACTTTCCAGGGTTCCAGAGCCGAAACGCACCATTGGTCGACCCTGAGGCGACACCGGCCCGTGGTCCATGCCCGGGGTGGGACCCGTGCTTTCAGCCACCTCTGCAGTGGGCGCATGCGAAGCAGGCCCAGCTGGAGTACAGAGGATGCTGCGGCCATCAGGCCCAGCATTTTCTGAAACCGTCTGAGCGGGACTATAGAGCCGTGGCGGAAGGATTCCGCGACGCGCTGAATACTTAGTACGCGCTCCGGTGACAGGCGTGCCGTCATGGACAGCGAGTCTAACACTGTTCCCAGGAAAGAAATTCTCTGGCTGGGACACAGCGAGCTCTTTTCCCAGTTGACTGTCAGGCCCAGTTTCTCGAGGTGCTCGAGCAGTGTGGCCCTGTGTTCTATGAGCTCTGACCGTGATCGAGCTAGAATCAGCCAATCGTCCAAGTAGTTCATAAATCGCATGCCCTGAAGTCTCAGGGGTGCGAGAGCCGCGTCCATGCACTTCGTAAATGTACGGGGTGCCAAGGACAGGCCGAACGGCAGGACTGTGTATTGATATGCCTGGCCCTCGAACGCGAATCTCAAGAATCGCCTGTGATGGGACGCTATTTGTATTTGGAAATAGGCGTCTTTCAGATCTATTGACATAAACCAGTCCCCTTGGCGCACTTGCGCAAGGATTCCCCTGGTCGTAAGCATCCTGAACTGGCGCTTCACAAGCGCTTTGTTCAGCTGTCTCAGATCTAGAATGGGCCTGAAGCCCCCATCTTTTTTCGGTACCAGAAAATATCTGCTGTATAAGCCCCCTTCGCTCTGAGCCTGAGAAAGGGGCTCTATGGCCCCCTTGCTCAGCAGTTTCGCTATCTCGGCTCGAAGTAGATGAGATACTTCGTTTCTCACCGTAGTCTCGACGCGCGCCGTATAACGGCGGGGACGTCGTGCGAATTGTAGCGAGTAGCCTCTCTTTATAGTGTTCAGCACCCAGTCTGATATCCCGGGTAGCTTTGACCACGCTTCTGCGTGAATAGCTAGTGGTAGAATGCAGACCGGGCTCTGGCCGTGACCAGGCAACGGCTCGAGAGCCCCGGTACCCTGGGAACACAACGCCGTGTTTACGGCGTTCGAGGCGGGGGGCGCGCTGAACACAGCGGGCAGTCTGGCCGCGCTCAAATTCTCTATGGCGGGACGCACAGCGAGAGTGAGCGGGGCGAATCCCGTGGGATTCGGCGTGCTTGCGGGGGGATGTGGGCGCAAACTTACGGGCACATCTACTGCACTGTACACGCTTTCGGTCGGAGCCGATAGATTGTGTGTTGGTTTCGTTTTTACAGAAACCAAGGGACACGCGGCATGTAGCGTGAGCGGGCATTGTATGGGCGCATTCACTACATTGTGTGCACAATCGACCTGAGTCAGATTTATGTGTGCTAGCCTCGCACCGTGGCGGGCTGTGTCTGGGTGTGGGAATGGGCACTGGGGCGTGGGCATTCTTACAACACTCATAACACCATCGGCCGTGGCCGGTATACCAGAAAATACACTCTTTATTGGATTTATCTGGGTAGCCATAAAAACGGCTTTTGTGTGCAGGCAAGCGGGCTGAGACACCGGCTGCTTCACTGCTAAATACACTGGCACAGTCACATCGCAAGGAACTGAACGAGCGAATCGTTTCGGTGGGGAACCGGCCGCAGCGGGATCCGAACACCGTCGCTTTTCTAGAGTGGCTAGGAAAGCTTCGAGGCCTCGGGCTTGAGCTCAATCTTAGGCCGGGGCCCGCGCTGAGCGGGGCGGCGTCCAGCAGAGCGAGAGCGCGGTCTCTGATCCCGGGCCTGGCGGCGCTGTGTAGCGGCGGCTGCGGGCGATGCAGGCCGAGGCTGCGAGCTGCGAGCAGACGGCTGCTTAGAGCGACCTGCAGCGGAGCTTGAGCGCTTCGGGAGGAAGTGCTTCATGGCCTGCGAAGTCTTCTGCACCTCAGAATATCTGTCCGCGAAATCTTTGACGGCAGATCCGAAGAGGCCCACAGGGGAAATGGGCGCGTCGAGGAATACAGAGCGCTCAGCTTCCGTCATCTCAGACAGCGTCAACCACAGATGTCTCTCAGCAACGGTGAGAGAGGCCATATTCCGCCCCATGGCCTGAGCAGCGGCTTTAGCGGCGCGTAGAGCAAGGTCCGTAGCGCCTCGTAAATCCGCCACACTGACAGCACCCGGCCCTTCCTCGTCCAATTTAAGGAGAAGGTCAGCCTGGTAAATCTGCAAGATCGCCATAGTATGCAGCGCTGAGACTGCCTGTCCAGCGGCTGTGTAGGCACGCCCGTGCAGCGATGAAGTCACCCGGCAGGCTTTAGAAGGAAGCGTCGTCTGCGCGCGCCGTCCCGCAGAGGGCGGGCAGAGATGCGACGCGACCGCCGCCTCCACAGGCGGAATGGAGAGATATCCTTTATCTCCCGCGCCGACGACAGAGGAAAAAGCCGCAGAGGTGGAAGTGCGCATCCTGGCGGAGAAAGGGGCAGTCCATGACTTAGCGACTTCGTCGTGGAGCTCAGGGAGGAAGGGGGCGGCCCTAGACCTAGACGGGGCTTCGTCCTTCTTGAGAAAGCGCCCGTCGAGTCTGTTGCGCGGCGGCAAAGCAGGCGCCTCCCACTCGAGGCCGATGCACTCCACGGCCTGGGTGAGCAGACGCATCAGCTCAGCCTCAATGCCGGGTCTCTTTCCAGAGGGTTGGCTAGATACATCAGCGGGGGGGAGGTCCACAGAGCTCGCCCAATCCTCGCTATCAGAAGCCACAAGAGAGCATACCTCAGCAGGTTCGTCCAGCTCGGGAGCGGAAGCGGCGGCAGACGGCGGGCGCTGTCCGTCCGGGAGCGACTCAAGTGAAGCCGGCGAAGCAGGCGGGCGAACCGGCGAGCTTTGGCGGGCTGGAGAAGGCTCGGGAGCGCGCTGGGCGCGACGGTTCTTGCGGCGCGGCAGAGAAGGCTGGGACGCGGGCTCAGAGAACGACGCCAGGCGAGTCCTCAGAGTCACCATGGGCAGAAGTTCGCAGTGCGGGCATCCACCGTCCGCGAGCGCGATAGCCGCGTGCTCATGACCCAGGCAGGACACACAGATGACGTGACGGTCCTCATCACTGAGTTGGGCGCGGCACGAGCCACAGAAAGGCATCTTTAAAAAGACGCAGATCTTTTAGAACAGAGAATGGGTGTTGCGTCACGTAAGCAAACACACACACACTTAGCAGAGTAAAAGGATATAGTACGCCGGAAAGCGCAGCAGGTACGGCGGTTGAAGGCGGCTGGGCCAGCGACTTCAGAAATGGCACGTCCCGCTGATAAGGCTACAAGTCAACGGCGCGGCTTCTCACTCTGGATCCAGCGATGCGTGAGCTTCGCGTGAAGAGTAGAAAAATCAGAGGAAATACAGCTATCGAGGGGGTATTTATAGGGCGAGACCACGCCTCTACTGGCGCGAAGCGTCCCCATTCGTCATTACGTCACGCAGTGCCTCACCTCGATAGGCTGCAGCTTTTCCAGCAAGGCAGCCAATGGGCGCGCGAGCCGTCTCGCCCTTGTCTGCTTGCTGCTGCAAAGCGTTTTGCATGTTTAAAATTAAGGATAATTTTTGGCTTCAATATCTCGAGGAAAAGAGTTTTCCCCATAGCGTAAGATATTACGCAGTACGAGAGATACTCTTGTAAGAGAACTATTGTACACTAAGAATTTTTAAAATTGTTCATATTGCTGTTGGATCTTAAACTGTAGAATCTCAGGGCTACAATCGCCAATACAAAAATGCATCCTCATACATATATAGTCAAAGATTTAGACTCTGAATGACAATAGTAAATCAGGACACTACATGATGATAATGTCATCATCATAACCTATTGTTAACAGGTTTTCTCGTGCAGTAACAATTGTGCTTTATAAAAACAATGTTGGAACAGTCAGAGAAAAAATAACTATATAAAATGAAAAGGGTCAAGAGCCCAACTAAAGCAAACAATGACTACGTTTACATGCAGCCAATTTCCGGGTTATGGTCGGGTTAAAGGCACTATTCGGGTTTCTGAAACATTAGGAATAACCCGTTTACATGCGTGAGCAGAGAGAGTTACTCCTGTATACATGGAATTGCAATATCCCGATGTAAACGGCGACGCACGGTTAGCGTCTGGACGTACGGACAACCTTAAGATGCAATATACGTCATTTCCGATTCTTCTTCCTGTATCCAAAGACAACAACAACAACAGCATGTGGATAATGAATAGTTCGGGGCGGATAATGAATAGTTCGGGGCGGATAGCAATCGCCTTTGTTTGCGCTTTGATGCTGGTAACGTTACTGACCTCGCTCCAGAAGTTTGCTGTGCTGCGTCTCGCCATGTTTACTTCCGGTACACTGCACGCAGGTTTTTGTATGCGCCGAGAAGTTTCTCTACTCAAAAGACCAAGATTCCTTGCGAATAGAACATGCGCAGAACACAAATCACTATGGGGATATCCCGATACGCGTTTACATGACCAAAAATTCGGGTTAGAAAAGGGGTACCCCAGGTATAATATCCCGGTTTTTAAAATCCGGGTTATGAGCATATCCAGAATTTGCCGGTGTTTACATGGCCATTTACGACCGGGTTATTGCTAACATCCCGTTTTTGAACGGGTTATTGGCTGCATGTAAACGCAGTAACTGACCACCATAATGGTGGCTTGAACAAAAAAATTCCATAAAACATTGCCGTCTAAACTTCTGTTGAATCTCAATAACTTCTGTAGATGTATGACAGAAATAAAGTCACACTGGTAATAATAAGTGCAATAGTATGTAATGGCTCGAAGTCAGTAGTTCTTGTGTTTCTCTTTTTTTTTCGTTCTTGTTGTTTCTCCTTCCTTCAATGATTTCTTATTATCATCAGGTGTCACCACTAATGGCCAATCATCACTTAATTAATCACTTA
The DNA here is from genome assembly GCA_036326025.1 of Chrosomus eos. Classification (NCBI taxonomy): domain Eukaryota; kingdom Metazoa; phylum Chordata; class Actinopteri; order Cypriniformes; family Leuciscidae; genus Chrosomus; species Chrosomus eos. The sequence goes on from CM070819.1 coordinate 753,279, forward strand.
ATTATCTCATTAACTTCAACACTGCTTCAGTGTTCATTTTTAACACCCTGTAGTTGGACCTATATGTACACCGAGAGTGTTCATTTAACACAGGGGGTTTTGCTGTGTACCAACTTAAATAGTTAACATATATACACTGGAGACATTCAGGGACACATATGTATGAATTATTTCAATTGTATGTTTGTGGACACTTAATCTCCTATGGATTAATTTTATTTTAGTGAAATATAAAATCAAATATACTGGTATGTTTATTAAAATTGAAGAAATTACAAATATACATACCTGTTCTGGTGTTGGTTCCTCCTGCAGTGCTGGACTCAAACATCAGACCTGCATCACTGAAAACCCCCATACTGTCCCTTCCACCTCCTGCCGTACAGCCGGTGTCATGCTTCTCTATGACGTCCCAGATCTAGAGGTGCGGAAAAGACACCAGTTACATGCGGTTTAAATCAGAGCTGATTGAGCCATGATGTCTGAAGAAGGTCCTTCACCTGAGTCTGAGTGAGTCTGTTCTTGTTCAGGACATTCACAGCCTTATCAACCATAACCAGCCCAACTCTAGCTCCAGGATCTCCAGTTATCTGCAGACTGACCTCCTCTCCTGTGCCATAGGTATTCATCTTGTTCTTCACCTGAAGCTTGAGCTGTTAAAACGAGAGACACTGAATCAGATCTAGTTGATTAGCACATCAACCATTTCTTGTGATGGTTGACCCACCGTTCCCATGCACGTGTCCTTCACGTCGACCCAGACTGAATCAGACACCACCTCAGACGAGCCCACATGGTAATAAGCCACAAAGCGGAAGGACGGCACCATGTCTTTGGTTACAGGGAGAGACAAAGTCACTAGAGATTGTCCTCTCCTCTTAAATCTGCTTGCTTGAACAATCTGACCTTTACTCAAGATCTGGAAATGAGGGAGAATTATGAACAGAATTTAAACATTCATATGGTTTCAAACGCAAGCTTTGGTAGTTAATCAAATTTTGACAAATAAATAAACTTGTGGTGCAGATTTATTTAGAAATTACTATAATCTTTACCATGTATGTGTAATATTGATCTTTGGCTGCTTGACTTTGTTCAGTGTACAGAATGACTTTCATTTGATCACCGATCTGAAGCTCTGCCGCATCAATGCCGACGTGCAAGTAGTTATTGGAGTCTCCTTTGGGAATGTAAGCGAGAGCCGTCATCGTCTTCACTGCCTGCTGTTTATCTCTTAATTGTGGATCTTTGGTCTTTGCCTGGAAAGAACAAATACACTGTTTTCTGATGTGCTGTGTAGTACATGCTCCATTGCTTGTTCAACATTTGTTAACTGACATATGTTAACTGATCTATTCTCCACTAGTTCACCAAACTGACTGAACATTAGTTGAGTTTGCAGGTCTTACAGTGATCTGCAGTGTAGAAGCTCCTCCTAGAGTGTTGACGTTTAACTTCACAATGCCATTGGCTCTTGTTCGACCTCTGACCCCTCCAGGATTGACCTCCACTTCCACATTCTCAGCAGGCGCCTGGTCAGGATTTGTTACGTAAACCTGTTATAGAAATCAGAGCAAAAAAATATATATATATATTAGTGCTGGGCCGTTATCGGCGTTAACGTGCTGCGTTAACGTGAGACTCTTATCGCGCGATAAAAAAAATATCGCCGTTAATCTAAGTTGGGTTGGGATCATAAATAGCATTTTCGAATAACGTTATTTTCGCGCAATTCTAGTGTGTAGTATGACATACATACTTGACGCCGCGCCTACTGTCACAGATCGCGCAGCAGGGTATTTTCCTGTCAGGGACACAAGGTGTACTTTTACTTTGTTATGTTGGGCGACGTTCCTCTCGTTACTTTATGTTAATGCAATACGTTGTTAAATGAGTTCATTCCAAGTGCGCTGTATCCTTTGTATGGGCATGAGCGATGCTCATTTACCAATGTATCACTCTTTTGAGTCGATTCTGTTCAAAGACTTCATCAAACAAGTTGTCAGATCTGTTAAATCGGTTCGCGAATCAGTTGATCTGTTCAGTTCCTCACGCACTGTATCGTCTGAACTCAGAAGCGCTTTCAATTCACACTCGAGGAGTCGTAAGTAACAGGAAGATTTCAGAACATCAAGAGCGTTGGATGAAGTGGCCGTGGATCTACAGTTTAGTCTAGTGAAAGCAAATCTGCAAATGCATCATATCTTTGCCAGCGATGAAGATCTTTATTAGTTGAACATCTTCGTAAACTGTCCGTGAATGAATGATTCCACAGGACGATACATTCGAGTTCATTTCATTCAGGTAATACATTTTACAACCAAACAGATTATTACGCCACGATAGCACTACTAAAAAGTATGACATTATCCGGTTTTTGGACATAACAGTTACATTAATTTATAGGCTACAAAAAAACGCTTCAGAGCGTCGGTGCACTGGTTAACAGGTTTAAATAAGCTACCATTGTCCAGAGTTTATGAAATGAACACCCGCCATCCCGCGGTAATGTGTGTGTATTGCGCAGTGGCATAATCACACGAATAGTTTACATTGATTGAAACTAATTTGTTTAAAAAGGAGGCTATTGCAGTAACAAGGCAGGTTCACATAAAATCATTATGACATATGATGACATTATTTTTTCATCTAACGAGCATTGGCGATGCAAAAACGGACTGTCGTGCGCATTGTTTTTATTTTCTTCCAATTACTATGTTAAAAAACCCCAAAGAAAACATGTTACTTGTTCAATTAATAAACAGTTTGTTTGATGACAAATCGCTAAAGATGAAATTGGCCTCCCTTTCTGTCATTGCGTTTTTTTTTTTTTGTTTTTTTTTACGATATTCGACTTTTGCTCCTCGATTGTCAAATGGCATTTTTGGCAGAAATGCACATCCCTATGCGAGATGAACTATTCTCAGAAGACTTAGACTAAGACTAAGACTTACTTTTAGTCATTATTTGGGTAGCACACATATTATAAATGCCTTCGGGAGAATTCAAATGAGCCATTTTAATCTAGATTAATCTAGATTAATTTTAAAATTAATCTAGATTAATCTAGATTAAAAAAATTAATCTATGCCCACCTCTAATTTATATATATTTAAAATAAATTGATGAAATTGTTCATTGGTTCCTAACTTTCTACACAGCAAAATCCACAGTGTTATAGTAACACTGCTCAGTGTTTATATGAGTCCACACGCTACAGCAGATGTGCCCAACCCTGCTCCTGGCGATCGACTGTCCTGCACAGTTTATCTCTTACCCTGATCAAACACACCTGCCTTTAATTCAAGTAATCCTGAAGACCTTAATTGGTTGTTAAGACCTTAATTGAAGACCTTCAGGTATGTTTGATTAGGGTTGGAGATGAAATGAGCAGGACAGGCGATCGCCAGGAGCAGGGTTGGGCACAGGGTTTTTCTGTTCTACACTTTTTCAACTTTATATGCTACATACTTTGTCATAATAGCATATTTTGATAAATAATGCAATATCTCCTTGCAAACCAGTGTATGCTTGTTTCCATCTGTTTTGTTATTATTTGTTATTTGTTATTATTGCTATTTGTTGTTTGTATTACATTGTGAAGCGACCTTGGGTTCTTGAAAGGCGCTATAGAAAATAAACATATTATTATTATTATTATTATTAACTTTAGATTTTGTTTGGCTGCTGTACATGAGTTATAACAGATGAACAAATGGTCATGGTCATCTGATGGTGTTGGTTGTGTTTTAATATAATCATTATTTCACAATCATTTGACCTGAATCACAGAATTTACATAGAGCCCAACTTAGGTTTACTTTATTAATTATAGCAATGCACTTTTATAACTATAATTGGGACCGTCATATACATGCCATTATAATGAGAATACTATTGTAATAAAACGTTGTGAATTCTCTGGGTTTAGTTGCCGTTTCAGCGCGTTGTTGTGGGAATAGCGCGTCCAGAACAGGGATTAGCTGCACAAGTTCGATTGTGCATTCACGTCCTTTTGTGCAGATAAGTCGTAATATAAAGCTGATGTAATATAAATATCTGATTAATCTCACATATCATGCGTTTCATGGATTTAAACAACCTAGAAAAGTTCTTCAGTTTCCCGGTGCTCGTTCTCTTCAGCTTCAGCGCGCGCAGATTAAACAACAATGCAAAACAGTAAAAGCTATGATTGGCACGGTCATATAATTATATTCACCATTGTAATAAATTTGTAAATTCTTTGGGTTTGCATTCTTCAGCAACCGTTGAGTTGATTAATCTTCTAGCAAAGCGATTCAGTTTAACGTTTGTTCTCTTCAGCTCGCTCAGCTCACACAGCAATGTCATTTATTGAAACAGAAAGGCTATTAAAGATGTTTACTATTAGGCTACTGTAATATTAAAATTGTTTATTTATTTTTTTCAAAAAGATTGCGTTATAATTAATAACTAACATTATTTTGTTCTCGTTTGATTTATGTTAAAAGTGTTTGAGACAAGGCTTTTAATTGTGAGCCTTCTGTTTTTGTATACAGGCTATCAAAGTATATAAAAAAATTAATTTAGATTTATCGGCCAATATATCGTTTATCGGCTTTCAAATGTAAAGGGTTATCGGTATCGGCCAAAATGTTCATATCGGTGCATGTATATATATATATATATATATATATATATATATATATATATACAAATATACACATCACAATAGGGAAGAAAAAACTATTGCAACTTCTGTTTCATGCAAACTTAAATAGTTTATGATGTTTACTTTCTAGTCAATGTTTTATACCGAGATATCGAAGGGCATCCCAGGTTTGAAGAACTGTGGTGTTTTTTTTAAGTGGATGGTGTACGGTGACGTCACGATCTGAATGCCTCTCCTTTCTGCTTCCACCATTTCACTGCCTGAAACACAGACACAGACACAGACACGCACACGCACACGCACACACACACACACACACACACACACACACACACACACACACACACACACACACACACACACGATTAGCCTCTCATTTCTCATTTACAATCACACACATGCATGTAAACATACAGATGTACAGTGTCTGTGGAGTCTTACCACTTTCTGTTAAAAGACTGACTGAAACATAGATTGATCGTCCAACCAGCTGGTTAATGTGTGGAAAGGTCTTAGAGATCATCTTCCTGCTCAGTTCTGCCTCTCCTTCTCCTTCACTTATCTATTCAAATGAGAAAGACAACCACAGTCAACAAGATGCAGTAAAAATCATTTTAATCTTGTTTTTAAGTCCTCCTCTAGCCCTCGGGGCTTCTTCGTTTAGTGGTTACACTTAGCTTCCTTTCGGTCAAAAAAGACCGAAGCCTTACAATTTTTTCCCAGGAAAACCAATCAAATATATTTTTGTTTAATAATATTTTCTTATTATTAATTAGAATTTTTAAAGATTTTTATGATACTTTGCAATAATTATATAATTTTAATGAGCTATTTCTTTCCATTAGAATTAATATTAAAAAAAATATATTATTATATACATATATATATATTTTTTTTTTTTCAATAAATGCAACATGGCACATCAGGCCTAAGTGCTAGCCTAAATATAAAAAAACGTCAAGTGACAAGACCGCCATCCAGTGGCTTTAAAATATAGAAAAGTGTGTAATGTCCTGTAACCGCATGTAGGCTGCCTATAGCTTCCTATATAAATACATAGAAAGGCTTTTTGATTCTCATTGTTGTTTTAGACATGATTTCTCTATCTTATTCATTTGTTTTATTTAGATTCATATTTAGATATTCTAAAAGACAATTTTTTTATTTTATTTTTTGATAAGTATCAGGTTTTGCATAATGATTACAATCAAACAACAACATTTGGTTAGAAAGGGAACACAATGCAAACATTTTTGTTACTCAGTATTTGATAATAAAAAAAATCGAACAAAATAAGGGATGGATAGTGATAATTCAAAACACTTTATACAGACATTATGCAATTAAATGGTAATAAAAACTTCAGAAGGGAACAGCAATTATAATCGAACAGCAAAAACATAAAATAACATAACAGCAAACAATCATTATCAAACTGTAGGTAAAAAAAAAATACATAGATAGAGTATTTGTGTGTCTATGTGTCTGTCTGTAAGAGAGAGGATAAGAATTTCTTTTGAATTTTAATGTATGATGTATTGATTTTATTTCAACAAATGCAGTCTTGCCTGTTCATTTCTGTCTGTGTGTACGAGTGTTGCATTTATTGATTTTATTTCACATTCTCAAAATTTGTTCTGTTGCAGTCTAACCAGTTAATTTCTCTCCTCTCTCTCCTCTCTCTCTCTCTCTCTCTCTCTCTCTCTCTCTCTCTCTCTCTCTCTCTCTCTCTCTCCTCTCTCTCTCTCTCTCTCTCTCTCTCTCTGTGTGTGTGTGTGTTTGAGAGTGAGTGAGTGAGGGTGTGTGAGAGTGTGTGTGTGTGTGTGTGTGTGTGTGTGTGTGTGTGTTTGAGAGTGAGTGAGTGTGTGTGTGTGTGTGTGTGTGTGTGTGTGTGTGTGTGTGTGTGTGTGTGTGTGTGTGTGTGTGTGTGTGTGTGTGTGTGCGCGCGCATTGGAGCGAGTTTTTTCTTTTTTTCATTTATTGATTTTATTTAGCATATTCTAAAAATGTGCTGTTACAGTCTTGCCAGTTTATCTGTGTGTGTGTGTGTGTGTGTGTGTGTGTGTGTGTGTGTGTGTGTGTGTGTGTGTGTTTGAGAGTGAGTGAGTGTGTGTGTGTGTGTGTGTGTGTGTGTGTGTGTGTGTGTGTGTGTGTGTGTGTGTGTGTGTGTGTGTGTGTGTGTGTGTGTGTGTGTGTGTGTGTGTGTGTGGTGTGTGTGTGTGTGTGCGCGCATTGGAGCGAGTTTTTTCTTTTTTTCATTTATTGATTTTATTTAGCATATTCTAAAAATGTGCTGTTACAGTCTTGCCAGTTTATCTGTGTGTGTGTGTGTGTGTGTGTGTGTGTGTGTGTGTGTGTGTGTGTGTGTGTGTGTGTGTGTGTGTGTGTGTGTGTGTGTGTGTGTGTGTGTGTGTGTGTCTGTGTGTGTGTGTGTGTGTGTGTGTGTGTGTGTGTCTGTGTTTGTGTGCGTGGGGTGTCTTATTTTCACTCTTGATATTTTAGAGTGTCACCCCTTCATTGCTGTATACTTTTTATTATGCACAGTGGCTGATCTGCAGTTTGTAACCACCAAAAGTTTTTTGTATTTCCCATCCATTTCCTATATCGGGAGAGGAAGCTAATTTTTGAACGACCCTTTAACATATCAGAATAATCTCCTTGATTTTTTTGTGTGTTCACATAGGTCATACAACAAAAGTCACCAAGTTTTGATCCCCCTCCGATGAAGCAAAAAAATAAATAAATTTAAAACATAAAAGTTTTCGGCCAAAGAAGCCCAGAGGGCTAGTGAAGAAAAATGAGATTGATCCCAGCTTGTAAACGGTTTAATTTCTCTCACCTGAACTCTTTGCAGAGAGGCAGCAATACTAGTTTTCTTCTCACCATCCATCACACCAAACATCACAAACGCATTCCCTTCCACCTTCTTTCCAAACACGTACCTATAAAAGCACATACAATTTCAGCTGTAAAAACTGAAGACTAACGACTGTCCCTGATCCACATCAACTTTCATTATATATCATTATCTAAAAGTGGTTAGAAGAACAACTGTTGGATTTAGTGTGATCGGAGGTGGAAAGTCCTGCCATATTTTTATTCCACCCACAGCAAAAACTAATTAAATAACTAGTTAAATGAACTTTACTGGGAGTTTAATTGGATCCAGATTTATTTGAATCACTGAAGGAGAAAATCTATATTTTAGTTTGCTTTAGTTGTAAGCAAACGCTGCCAGTCATTTGACCCTTTTTTTACGATTTGTTTTTACAATGAAGGTATATGATTGTTATTTTACAGGTATATCCTGAATTATCACAGTGTTTTTCAGTTTATTTAATTTAGGATGTTTTACTTTAATGTTACAGTTTTTTGGGGACTGCCAGTCATTTGACCGTTTTATCATTTAACTGTTTTGTTACTGTTTAATTACAGATTATATTTGTAATTTTACATACATTTTTATGTAATTTAAGAAAACAGAAAAAATACTGTATGAAAAATACAATCAATTTCCTGTATAAAAAATATGAATTACTGCAATTTGTCATTAATGTCACAATACCTAAAATAACAACAGCATTTTTATTTTACAGATATTGTTTGTAATTTTACAGTGTTTTGAGTAAAATTTAAAATGAAAGAAAATGATCGTCAAAATATCAGTTATTTTCTGTAAAATTAGGATATTTTTTTTTTGGAAGTGTGTGCCACACACTTTGAAAACCCCTGGTGTAACCAAATGATGTCAGGTTGATACAGTCATAATAAATGATATATAAAACCTGTTACGGCTTTCCCTTAAGCTGTTGTTGTTGACGGCATTTTACACAGAGTCCATGCATTCAGATTCATGCAAACAAATGTTGCAAACCAAATATTGCCTCAAATCCACTTCCCGGGGCTTCTCATTCCTTCATGTTAGGCTTAGGGTTCCTTATTGACACAGCATACATCAATATACTGTCCATAATCCATCATGTTCCTTGCACTAGTATCCCCAAAATCTGTGGGTGCTTTTCAATGCTCAAATTGATGTTTTCTTGTTTTCTTGTTTCCTCGCTCCTCCGTCCTCTATGCCATGGCCATAAGAGCATCTCAGTCCTCTAATGCAGTGCGAGGAACGAAGAGCGAGCTTCATGAGGAGTCATGAGAGCGGATACACATGCAGGAATAATATTCATACCACCAGTAAAAAACAGAATAAACACAACTAAAAAAATAAAATGCTTTTAAGTTTTGAGACTAAGATAAATGTCTTTGTTTTGGAAGTTAGACTATCTCAAACACTCATGAAAAGTTTTGGTGGCTCTCATAGCACATTATTTTGTAGTTTACATGGAAATATTTTAAATCAGTGTGTGCACACACTAAAGATTCACTAAAGAAAGATTGTTTTCTTACTTGGCTTCAATGTTGACTGTCAGGCTCTCGTCGTCCACATAGAAGAATGACTTACTGGGTCTTAATCTGACTCCAAATGTGGGAGGCACTATAAACCAAACCAGAGAAAAGACACATAAATAAATACATTCTTTTAGTTTTTATCGCATTTACACAACACACATTCTGTTCACACATATCTTACCATACTCTTTGACCTCAAAATCAGCAGTAAACGTCTTCTGAGGAGCGTTCATGTACCGAGTGACAACCTTCCAGATCCCAGGACTGAAACAAAAACATTTCAAAACACTTTAACAAAATATAAATGAGCATTATACAACTTAATCTTAACACAGATCAAATCTATGATTTGTGTGTAGATAAATTCAAGAGGAAAATTATTAAATAAAGTTCACACAGTTTAACATCTTTAGTCCTGTCATCGTTTCACACACAAACACACCTGGCAACCTCAGGAATGTCGTATCTTCCAGACTTCATCCCTTTCACTGGATATGACGTGTCATATGATGAAACTGTGATGCCTTGTGGATTCTTCAGAAACACAGAAATCAATATTAACATTGTGTATGCTGAGATTGTCAGTCACATGCTCGCATTACAGCTGAAATGTCAACTGTGTGTGTGTGTGTCTATGTAATAACAGTGTGTACTTATATAAGTGTGTACCATGATTTCCACTGTGACTTCAGACTGACTCAGTGGTTTCATGTTGGGCGTCAGAGAGAAAATCCTGTATCGAACTGCAAAAGAGGTCAAAGCAAAAACTGAAATATGAGTTCTGATGTTTTTTACTCAGATTCAAACCCTGAATACATGCAGCAGTCGTTTTAATAATAAACATGATTATGGCATAGGCGTCGATTTCGGTGGGGACGGTGGGGACGGTGGGTACGCGTCCCCACCAGATTTCGTCATGAGTAATTTTGTACCCACCACCTTTGTAAACATTGAGGCACGGATGTACCTAATACAAATAAAACATCTCCAGTTAACTAGCAGAGCATTCATTTAGTCCGCTCTTAAGAGATCTAGCGCTAAAATGTTTTGTTTTTGAACTCCAGCTGACGCTCGTGTCCGCTGCTATCAGTGTCATTGATACACTGTTGTGGCGGCACGTGCCCAGTCTTCACTCGGATACGCTCTTTAATCTATCGCCTTTGTGGAGACTCTCTATTCATTCCGGTGAAATCACAAAATAAAATGCACACAAACGTGTGTCCCTGCTTTATATAGACCAGGGGTCTCAAACTCAACTCAACTGGGGGCCGCTGGAGGTAGAGTCTGGGTCAGGCTGGGCCGCATCAAGTTTTCCACAAAAAATAGTATTCAAGTATTATAAAAAAGGAGCACAACTGATCCAATCTTCTCAATATTTATTATTAACGTTTCTTCTGAACTGTTCCTCTGAATTTGAACATTCCTTTCTGTACATGATTGGTTCTTCTTCATGAGCTGTCCTTCTGACAGTTGAAGTTCATTTTTACTAACTTTCTTTGTCTTGCCCTATAACACATATTTGTTATATTTATATTTGCTTATGTCCTTTTTATTTTATTTATACAACACATTAATGATATTGAATGTGTTTTTTTTTTTGGAAGGCACATATCCTTTTATTATACTTAGAAAAACAATTCTTGCTTTTGAAATACAAATATTTGCAGTCATGTCTGCCCGTCTTATTGAATTCTTTCTACACATGTATGTGTCTCAAATTACTGACTTTGCACAAATCAAAGCAAACCTTCTTATCAACCTGCTGGACACATATTACAAGCTCAAAATGATTATTCTCACATTGTTTTAGAGCAGGGGTCTCCAACACGTGGCTCGCGAGCGGCCAATAGCTCGTGGCCTGATTCGCTCTGTGCACGAGAAAAATGCTAACTTCCGGCTTGAGGGCGGACGTTGGGTACTTCGTTTCCGGTTGCCGTCTTGTTTACATCAGTGGACCGGCGTTAACTTAGTTTAATCGTTCGCAATGGACCTAAAACATAAAAAAACTTACTGTGGCTGAGCTGGTTTAATGGTTAAAGCGTAAAGCCTTGTTTAACTCGACGGGTCCGCATGAGCCCAAAGGTGCGCGCCGCAAAAATGACGTGATTGTAACAGCAACATGGATTAGAACACCATTTACTACACACAATAGGCTTTTTTCTCTGATTTTGAAAACTCTTCGTGATCGACTTAAAATGCTTCCAAGATCGACTTGTCGACCGCGATCGACGGGTTGGTGATTCCTGTAACGTTACTGTTTTCCGGTCAATGACAAGAGTACTAATCAGCTGTCTCACGAACGTAACCAGCACATGTATCCACACATAGCAAAGCCATAACACAGCGAGGGAGAAGAACTAAGTTACATGAAACAATCCAACTACATATTTTAAACCACTGACAAGGGAAAAGTCACTACTCACGGTGTCTATAGCCGCTTTCCGTCCGGAGGGACTTTTGCAGTGCCTAGAACCTTCCTATAACCATTTTTTTCGCGTGTTCCGACCGGACTAAGTTCCTATAACTCTTTAGTACCTAGTATAGAGCGAGGACTTTTTTTAGTTCCCTTTCCCAACGTCGGATACCTTTACTCCCTGTATTACATGTGTACTCCCTGTATGACATACTGAGAGATGTAATATTTAAACCCCTTTCTCTCTCTTGCTCTGGGGAGCTGGAGAAAAATCACTAACCAGTCGATGAACATCATCGACTCTAATATTATATTATAATATCGACTGAAATCTTCGGTTAATGTCCAAGACATCTGGAGAAATATACATAATCTACGTTGTCCATCAGGCTACCGGAAACTAGACACCCCATATCGGTTTCGCAGCCGGAAGTAGCATATGCTAACGTGCACATAGTCTATTGGTGGTAACTCGCCAAGGGGCTCGCTCACATATTTTGTGCGCTCAAGTTCGTTATTTCAAATGTAGGCGCGCGGCAAGCGCGCTCATAATTGAAGCGACGCGCGCAGTATGTTTGCACTTCGCGGTTGTCTATGACAACTATTGACAACAAACCCACTGTAAGCTGTCACGAGACTATCTATGGTAGCCCATAAGGGATAAAAAAAAATATTTTTTTTAAAACGCGGCACACGCAACGACGGGCCGCACTAACATTAAACTTTAATGTCAAGTAGGGGTCCACAAATTATCACCCCGCGGGCCGCGAGTTTGAGACCCCTGATATAGACTGTAACCACTGATGAACATATTCGTTTTGATGAGAAAAAAAAAACTATACCGAGGGCGGATTAGAACCCTTAACCTCTGACACGCTTGGCAAAAGATCTACCACTACACCATTGAAGTACTCAAATAAGATTTGCGGATCGATGCATTTATTTACGGGTTGAGCAGAGAGGCTGCACAGTTTGACAAGTTTGTAGTGTACCCAGCACTTTTGAAAATGCATTTCCGAAGGCGTCTCTGTCCCCACCACATTTCAAACCAAACTGACGCCCGTGGATTATGGACTTATGTAACATGTTTAAAATTCACTGTGTTGTATTTTTCCAATTTTTCAGCACTGAATCGTACCTGTGCTCGCAGGCGTGTAGATGGGCTTGTCTGTCTGTACAAATATATATCCAGACTGGAATGAGACCATGATCTCTTTCTCCAGAGTGTGAGATGGAAATTGAGCTTGTAGAAACACATACTGCTTCTCCAGAGGATCATCAGAGAAATAGTTCTTATCATCAGGGATCTAAAGAACAGAAAATCATTCAGCCTGAATTTTATCTGATAATTAAATTAATCAAAATTAAACATCACTGGTGGACTGCAATTATGTAGCTGTCACCTTTATATCTGTAAGGATCTGGAAATAGTTTTCTGCAGTCAGTGTCACTGTTTTGGACAGTATCTCCCTCTCTTTCTTTGGAAACTTCTTCACTGAGATCCTCACGTTCAGAGCTCCTCCAGTGTAATCCTGAGCCTCCACAAACACGTTCTCTGAGGAACCCACTCTCAGCAAATTAGGAGCTGACAGAACAAACCTGAGGAGATCAAATCACAGCGTGTGAAATCTTACTAACAGATTATTAGTAACTCTATGAGCAAACGGTGTGTTTAATACTCACAGCGGGTCACACAGTGTGAGGAGGGGTGAGGAGAGAAGAACAACAGTCAGACACAGCAGCTTCACCTCCATCGTGTCTGTGTGTGTGTGTGTGTGTGTGTGTGTTGTGTGTGTGTCGTTCCGTGTGAAAACCACAAAAACGTGAGTCGTTCTGTGTGAAAACCACAAAAACATCCAATTTAAACTAGTTTTCTAGATTTCTAAATAACGTTATATTCTCTCCCTCCGTAAACGGGTAAGTCCTGTTATTAATCGCCTCAGTTCAGTCAGCGGAAGACCCAATAAAATCGCAGGTCCCACTGCGAATAGAACCAATCAGAGTTCAGGCTGATCCGGGAACAGCAGAAGTTAGAAGTAAACAGTGGAAGTGAGACGTGAGACTGACTGAAAATGTCGGGGGAAATATTTGGGTACGTCATGAAAAGAAGGAGAGGGAGGCCAGGAAAGGCACTTTCGAAAAGGAAAAGGCCACTTTCACTTTCACGATTAAAGGGACAGTCCCAGATAGCACACGTATGTCTGGCCGATGTCGGCCAAAGTTCCATCGGCACGATGTCGCTCAGATAGCGTTTGCTAATCGGCAATATGTCGCCTCGATGTCGGCATCTGATCGCAAATGATCTCCGGCCGACGTTTGAACGATGCATGCAAAGCTGTACATCCTGGCCGCTCTCTGCATTGGCTTTATAGGGCCTTTATTTATTTAGGCCGAACCTTTCGGGCTATTCCTTCACATTCTTCATTGACGCGTGACTTTCGATCAGAAAGCGCGCGACATTACGAACACAGAGAGGAGGAAGAAGAGAGAGAGAGAGAGAGAGAGAGGAGAGGAGAGAGAGAGAGAGAGAGAGAGAGAGAGAGAGAGAGAGAGAGAGAGAGAGAGAGAGAGAGAGAGAGAGAGAGAGAGAGAGAGAGAGAGAGAGAGAGAGAGAGAGAAGAGAGAGAGAGAGAGAGAGAGAGAGAGAGAAGAGAGAGAGAGAGGAGAGAGGAGAGAGAGAGAGAGAGAGAGAGGAGAGAGAGGAGAGAGAGAGAGAGAGAGAGAGAGAGAGAGAGGAAGAGAGAGAGAGAGAGAGAGCGCTGCAACACTCACCCAGCAGCACATAAACTGTAGTCAACATTGCCCCAAGATTAAATTGATAAATAACTTAGATACTGAACAAATGCAACTTTCATCCCTCAAAATGGCCATATTCAAGAAAAAAAAGTCGAGTAGTTTTACACTTCTTACCTCGTAGTCTTTCAACGTTAAACTGGTGGAGTGCTCTGCTTCTGTGACAGTAAACCCTGCCTACTTTGATTTGATTGTCTATCTATTTGGATGGTTGCTGTTAGACCAACTAAGACAGACCAGCCTAAAATTTAACTTTTAAACATTTTAAAAGTGTACAATTTAGAAGTTCAAATGTAACTTTTAAACAGTTTAAAAGTTCTGTTTTTAGTCTGTCATCCTAAAAACAGAGGAGCAAGAATTTCTAATATTGGGGGGACAGTTTGGCCATTTCTAATTATTGACATATTATTGACATATAATTATAGGACTTATCCCCCTCAATGTCTACGGTGATACAGCCCCCGGGATATTTGACTATCCAATATGAAAAAAGTAGGCAATACTGACATTAAAAAATATTTTCTTACAAGTGTGTGTGTAACTGTCTGAACCGGCACAATTCAAGTTAAAGGGTACCTATTATGGAATTTTGAAAATTACCTTTCATGTAGTGTGTAACATAGATCTAAGTGAACAAAAACATCCTGCAAAGTTTTAAATATGAAAGTTCACCGTATACAAAGTTATTGTCTCTCAAAAGTAAGAGTCGACTCTGAGTCGCTGATATGAATCGATAGACGAACGATGCATTTTCTCTAACTTTCGTACGTCACTTGTACAAGTTATTTGAATAAGACACGCCCACTCATTGCGCGCACCAGAAAACAGTGAAAACAACATGTCGACGAGCTGTTCTGAAGTGCGAATCAAAAGCGAACTTTTTTTTCACTGACGAGCATGTGAAGAATCTGGCTAGAGTTTATATTTACAACTATACCACACAAGTATAGCCACCTTGAGCTGTGTTCGCGTTATTTTAATGAGGATTCCTTTACAAACATAAATGCTTTCATGGATTCGCGAGTCGGTTGATACTGAAGGAACGTTCAGTACCAAGTTTATTTGGATCGGCTTCATCCTCCGAATCACAACCTGTAAGTACTGTTAATAATTGTTGCTTTTATGGGTTTTGTAGCATGCTCAATAAGTGTGTGTGTGTGTTGTGTGTGTGTGTGTGTGTGTGTGTGTGTGTGTGTGTGTGTGTGTGTGTGTGTGTGTGTGTGTCAGTTACGCTCAACACAGCTTAGGTCTCCAAGCTGCGTGTGTGTGTCAGTTACGCTCAGCGCTTAGGTCTCCAAGCTGTGTGTGTGTGTTTTTTGAAATATGTAAAATGTTTGTCGTTGTTATTGGAGTTGTCATAAAGAATAGAGCGTATTGTAGTACTGCAGTGCTTTATCAATACCCAGATAGCACACGTACGTCTGGCTGACGTCGGCCCAACATCGAGCGTCGGTCTCCCTCCCTATAACATCGCAGAGGTGTCGGCCAGGCATAGGCAGATCTCCTGTCAGTAAGTGCTCTATTTCCCAGCTCCGTTACGTCGGCTTTGGGTCGGCCCACTATACGGGAGGCCGATGTCGCGTTAATATGTTTGCGCGGGTCCATCTCTTTAGCAATCAAACAACAAAATGTATTTTATAATTAACCATTTTGATAAAGGATGTGATAAAAATATGAGAAATGGTTGGTCTTTTTAGACATGTAGGCTCCCTAGTAGCCTAGAGCAGAGCTGTGGCCTCGCAGACATGATCAGCACTATTTATTGTTCGTTTTTAAAGGGATGAATGACTGCACGCGATTAATTTAAGTGACAGCGCATCACAAATGACTTACAAAGAGCACAGAGAGTGCAGAGAGCACAGGGTTTGCTACCAAAAGCTACAGAGAGAGAGAGTGACATTGAACACAACATCCTTTTAACCAGCTGGGACGGCCTCCAGTTAATCACCAAGCCCCGCCCTAAGGATGAATGACGTCTGACTCGGCCAATCACAGCAACCTATAGGCAGAGATCGGGTGATAGAGACAGAGAGAGAATAATGAGCATAACGATCAACAGGTGATAAACACACCAACGTGCACAGAATAATAAAAACATCACACACGCGCGTGGAACGTAACAGTCTTGAAGTAAAACTAAATTTTTTCGGTGTAATTTAAACTTTTGCTTTAAATCTAATTACAATTTTACATCCACGACCAAACCACGTGACACCATGAAGTCATCGAATTTGCTTCGAGAATTTTCTTTTCAGCTGCCATCTTGTATTGCTGTATGAAGACCGCATTGCTGATACGCAATTTCCACAGCATTGGTGAGTAATCCTACAAAATAAGTTTTCATTCAGTTTTATCGCCGTTGATATACACTTGTATACTATTAAAGTAGATTCCACTTGTTTTGTTGAATATTTGTTTTATTTTGCTCATAGTCATCGGTAGTGGTTAAATTGGGCCGGGGCTCTCCGGGGCTCAGCCCCGGCACATAAGCCTGCTCGTTTGCAGTCAGTTGCCTACTAGAAATTATGTCACATACAATTTGATGAAAGTGATGCTTTTGAAAACATATTTCTGACAATAAATGAAAGATTTTTGAAATGGCATGTCTATTTTGTCTCGGCGGAGCTGAGATGAGAACAATCGGAACACGGCCGTAATTTTGTTCAGCTGCTGATCTCGTTGTCAGTCGACCATGATCGCGCACCGCTCGCGCATGCGCATCTGACACGGATAAATGTACGCAGCAATAATGAATGTTCCTGGGAGACCGTGGTTGCGCGGGATGTGGATGTTCCAGAAATGTCAAAAAAAGTGCCCTGGCCTTGAATGACAAGGTAAGGAAAATAAGACTAAATCAAAATTAAATAACCAGGACTAGGTTGACCATGTGATTTTTCTCAGGAGATGTTTTGAGCATTTTACTTCAGATACCGGATTATCAGCAAACTGCCAAGAGAACTGCTAATTTAACGTTAGCTGGCTACTTAAAATAAACTAGCAATCTATTCAGTCAGCATATTTGTATTTGATCTGTGTGAATTACAGAAATATAAGACTTGCTAGACCTAAGTTACTTTTAGCTACCAAGCTCTGTGGTTAATGAAAATTAAATCAACCATTTATTCTCCAACTTTCAGAGATAAATTGAAATGAGTGGAGCATCCACCCAAGAAGAGGAAACTGACTTACTTCTTCAAAAGGTGGGGTGATATTCCAGACATTTTTAGCATGACTAGCTCTGTAACATGTTGGCAGTAGAGATGGGACAGTATGAAAATGATCAAAATTATCACAGTGTTCGGTATTATTGCGGTATTTTTAAAAGTGTGTTCAATATGTTCAGAAAGCACTGACAGCCTGTCAGTGACAGGCCTACACAAGCTGAACTAGTTTCAAAAAGTGTAACAGTGCTTAATATATTACAAAAATATAGGCAATATGCTTGTAAAAACTATTGAAAACGGTCTGAAACACTGTGAAAGAACTTGAACCAGATATGTCTGGCTGAGATCCAGGAAGATTACAACTCCAACGTGAAGTCAACTATGAAGTTGTATTTGAGGTTACATGTGAAGTTGGTTGTGGTTCTAAAATATAAACAAATAATAATGCACAATAATAAGCATCTGACTTACTATGAAAATTATTTACCAGTACTAAATATTATAGCCACCAGCATACAAGAAACAATACTAAGAATTACATTAATTTCTCTATAATAATTAACATAATTTTTACCTTTACACCGGCAATGATCTCATCCCTAGTTGGCAGCAGACTTTACAGTGATGTACTCAGCAGACTTACCAGATGATTTAATTGATATCATATCAACATTCTATTAATGTTAAAGTTACAGAGCACCTGGCGTGTAAGAAAAGGCAGACTAATACTGAGGTGTTTGCATACCAGCCATTGTGGGAAGTAATGAAGTTATAGATGAGTGATGAGTTATAGATGTGTGTTCTCTGTACTGTTTTTAAGAATGTGTATGAAATTAAATGTAAAATCAAAATTAAATTACAAAGGTAAAACACAAATAAATTCAAATGTTGATTGTAAAACTAACCAGTGTTATCATCATTTTTATATCTTAAAGCTGCAGTCCGCAGTTTTCGCCATCTCTGTTCGAAATCTGCAATTGCAGTTATTCGCGGAATTATCAACTTTACGTGGGTTGTGTAATGAGGCAACCACTGGAGCCAGAAATCAAAACTTTGCCTTTTTATGTGTGTGTGTGTGTGTGTGTGTGTGTGTGTTGTCGTAGTAAAGAGAGAGAATGGGAGAAGGAAGTTTGTATGAGGTGGACCTGGTCACCACAGACCCAAATCTTCTCAGCTGTTGCTACTGTCATATGCTGCACTGTCTCTCCATGTGGCACATTATGTTTAGCACATTGTATGGGTCACTATATCATAACAAGGTAATACAACGTGTAATCAAGTGATGACTGATTAACAGTAATGTAAATGCTAAATGTCCTAATACCTGTTGCAAAGTAAATGCTCTTAACCTTGCAGTTTTTCACATATCATGTAATACTCAATTTCTCCATTTCTTTGCACAAAACTCTCCAGAAAGTGCTATTTAATGGTTTATTTTTCAAAAAAAAAAAAAAAATCCCGGGGGGGCATGCCCCCGGACCCCCCTAGGGAGAGCACCCCCACTTAATAAATCCCAATTTAACCACTGGTCATCGGGTATTTCAAGTGTAGCTATAACGGTCGTTAGGCATTAGTAATGACGTCAAAATCTTTATCGTTAAACGATGGATAGCCATTAATAAATACTTTAGTAATAGATCATTTGTGGACTTTAAATTACATGATTTATTTGGATTTTTCCTGCATCGAGAATTACGAGGCGGTCGCCTCCGTCAAATGTCGTGCCCCATCCGGCTGTCCAAAAAACTCTCGCATAGGCCTACTCAGATTAGGCCTGACGCGATAATTAAATAATCAGAGATGTGTTACTCAATCCCTCATAAATTCTATTATATTGATTAAAGTGGTCTAAAGCCATTTTATATCATCTTGTGAGGAACAGAAGGAATTTTACATCGTTAAATTAAAGTTCACTTAAATTCGTCTTCCCGCCGCTGCAGCTGTCAATCATTCTCCATTCAGCATTCAAACAGGGCGTCAGTACGGTAAGTTAAAACTCCTCGTCTACCAAATTTAATAATCGTGACAGCCCTAGCTCATGATTTTACCACCTTCACCTCATTTTGAGCCAGGAAAAGCCCTAGATAGTATATAATTGTTTCTATCGGTAGAGATTGTATACATTGCGTGTTGCGTTCATTGAATGGTTGCATAAACATTCTGACATTTGACTGATGAAGAAACATTGGTGAATGAGAAAAATAAAGAAGGAAGAGTGGTTTATACTTAAAAATGAGCCAAGTAACAGTTTAGTTAGTTGGTGTGATGTAACTAAAATTATTATATAATCAAAGGACAATTTTGCGTTCCATTTAGGTATGTGACCACTGACGCTAGTTTGGCTTGTGAAAAATCGTATCAGCCACCATCTTCTTTGTCTGCAGGATAACGTGGTTATCACAAAATTACATAAGGTGAGTAATCTTACAAATTATGTTGAGTTTGTTTCAACCGTGCATTTATAATCACGTAAGGATCAGTTAACTTAATGCAAGTGTTTTAGCAAATAATTGTATTTTTCAATTTATAAATTTAATTTGAATTAATATGATTCTGGAATAGATATTTCAAATTTCAAATCGATTTTTAAAACGTCACAAAATTGAGAAAGCTAGGTCAATCGATTTTTTTTTTTTCTCCCAGTTCAACAAATTACATTATTTTATGAAATCTGCATGACATGACATCTTTGCAGCTTTTAAAATAGTTACTGATAAGTGTTCAAATTACACCTCTTTATTTAATAAATGTATTTAAAAATAACAAAACTATCAAAACTTTTTGCTCTTAGGTGCAAAAGTATATCCATGCATTTTTATTTTCTTTATGAAAGTTGGTGATTGCTGTGTTTGTCTTTTTTTAAAGATAGAGATGTTGAATGACAACAGTTTTCGACATTGTAGTCCAGTCACAAGATAACATAAGTAAATTGGTCCTTTTTTTTTTGGTAAGAGCAGTTTAATTTATGAATTTGGTCTTGGAGTAAGAATTGTTTCTTTTTATTTTGCTAACTGTAGTTTAGATTTTTATAGCAACTATTTTTTTTTCAGTTCAGCTATTATTGAATGTGGAAATGCAAAGACTGTGGTGTCATCAAATGCAAGAGATCTGAACTTCTCAAGCATTATAAGCTTGACCACAGACATTTTGGACATCATCTTGCTTACCCTTGCACTTATTCAAGCTGTCCTTGTTCATTTAAAACCTGGACTGCCCTTAAGAGCCATTTGTCAAGAAGCCACTCTGAACATTATTCTCAAAAAGATAACTTGACAACATTTAAATGTGCACTGTGTGAATACAAACACACATCATCGTTCAAAGATTATCTTCATCACATTGTGCATCATCTGAAAAATCATGAAACTGTTACCTGCATTTTTCATGGTTGCATGTACAAGACCAATATTTATGGATCATTCAGAACGCACAAGTCAAGAAAACACAAGTCATTCTCTATAAAAGATTTGAAACCTGGCATTGTTGACGATGAAAGACCAGATGTTGAAGACTCAGTGGACAATGTTGAATCAGATGAAGATATTTTAGTTGATGAGACAACTACTTTTTACCATGACACAGAAATAACAGAAGATTTGCCCAAAGCTATAGAGCGTAAAATAGCCTCGGTTTTGTTAAAGTTAGAGCTTGTATTCCTTGTACCTGGCGTGGCCATCGATGATCTTCTGCAGGAATTGCAGTATTTAATTAGCAATGTGTCTATCCCAGTCATCAATCAAACCATAAACCAGCAACTGCAAGAACGCAATTTGGAGTTTGATCAAGCTCTTGTGCAGGAGTTAGCCTCTGTTATCTGCCAGTCACACCCAATTCAAACTGCGATAGGAGAGCAAGGTTCCCTTTCTTCTACGTGGAAAAGAAAGGCATACTATAAAGCTAATTTTTCAGTTGTAGAGCCTATAGAGTACGTGCTTGACCGAAAAGATGGAAGGACATTTCAGTACGTTCCCATACTCAAGTCTCTGCAGCAGATTTTAAATTGCCAGCCAATACTTAATAATACATTACATTTAAAATCTGTTTACAGAGGTGATAAATGTAAATATACATGCTTTTTTGATTCGAGTAACTTCCAACAGAATGCTCTGTTTTCAGACAGTGCTATTTCATTGATATTGTATGTTGATGAGTTTGAGATATGTAACCCCATTGGAACATCAAAGAAAAAACATACAATTTTTGCAGTTTATTGGAAATTAGGTCATTTACATGCAGGATGTCAGTCTTCCCTGTCTTCTATAAATTTAGCTGCATTGTGTAATAGCATTGATGTTAAGCATTATGGGTACAACAAAGTGCTGGAACCACTGATAGATGACCTTGTCACATTGGAGCAACACGGACTGTTTATTGCGAATCTGGGAAAGACAATAAAAGGCACAGTTCAGTGTATTGCTGCTGACAACCTTGGTGCTCATAGCCTTGCAGGATTTGTGGAAAATTTCTCAGGAAGATACGTGTGCAGATTTTGTACTGCAGAGAAAGAAGAATTTCAATCTACAGAAGTTGGATCAGGAACATTTTGTCTGAGAACTGAAGAAATTCATGCTGCTCATCTTCAGGTTGTCAGGCACAATGACTTAACACATCATTGTGGAGTGAAACGTGGTTGTGTGTTTTCAGAGAATTTATCACACTTCAAAATTACAACAGGCTTCCCCCCAGATATTGTCCATGACCTCTTTGAAGGCATTGTCCCTGTTGAGATAGCATTGTGCTTGACTGTATTTTTATATAAAAAATACTTTACTTTGGTATACCTCAATGAATCAATTCAGAAATTTCCTTTTAAATGGAACGATAAAACAAATCGTCCCCATGCTGTTCCGCTCACATTTTCAGCTAGAAAAACAATCGGTGGAAATGCCCACGAAAACTGGAGCTTGTTGAGGTTTTTACCTCTTTTGATTGGAGACAAAGTGCCTCCCAACGAACCTGCCTAGCAAGTTTTAAATGATTTGAAGGACATTGTAGATATTGTTGTCCCTAAGATATCGGATATCGGAGCATAGGCTAAGATTCCAGGAGGTTTTTCCTGGTGCCAGAATTTTGCCCAAACACCATTATTTGGAGCATTATCCGGAGCTCATTCTGCAGTTTGGACCTTTGGTTGCTCTCTGGACTATGCGCTTTGAGGCAAAGCATAGCTTTTTTAAAAGAGTTGTGCGTCATTCAAAATGCTTCAAAAATGTTCTCCAGTCATTATCACAGAGGCATCAGTACCATATGGCATATCATTTCTACCTGTGCAGCTCCCTCACATCAAAATTGGAAGTAACACATGTTTCTAATCTTCCCATCGATGTCCTGAATGAAGAAATATCACAAGCTATAAGGCAGAACCACCCAAACCTGGATATTGTGTGCCTGGCCAAGGAAGTGACATATGAAGGCTACACCTACAGAGAAAGCATGGTCATTGCTCATGGGGAGCTTTCAGGTCTTCCAGAGTCTGGGGAGATTATTCAGATTATTGTTCTACAAGACAAGCCATTATTTACTGTGAGAAGACTTGATGCATGGTACACTGAACATTATAGAGGCTATATCTTGATCCCATCATCTATCAAGAAAATTGAACTTCTAGAGCATCATAATCTGACAGACCCATATACCCACTGGTTCAGTACGCAATTGGAGGTAGACGCATGGTGATTCCAAAGCGATATATTCATGTGTGAGGTTAGGTTCTTAAACATATTATAAAGTGCCTGAGATGATTTTGTGAAAATTATGCTAAATGTATTGATCTCTATGGAAGCTTGATTCTGCCATTGAATAAGAAACTTCTCACAATTCTGACTTTTTTTTTTTTAAAAAGAATTGTGAGATATAAACTTAAAGGGTTAGTTCACCCAAAAATTAAAATTAAGTCATTAATTACTCACCCCCATGCTGTACCAACCCCGTAAGACCTTCGTTCATCTTCGGAACACAAATGAAGATATTTTTGATTAAATCTGAGAGGTGGATCACTGCTACATTGGCTGCCTAAGGGAATGAAACTTGACGGCCCAGAAAGTCATTAAAGAAATCGTTAAAAGAGTCCAACTGACTACAGTGGCTAGATCTTAGGTTTATCGAGCTACGAGAATACTTTTTGAGCGCAAAAAAACAAACAAAAATAGCGACTCTATTCAAGTATTCTCTTTTGGCCTGGAGATTTCACGCATTGTTATTGCGCAACGCTTCTGGTTGAACGTCACACGCATCACACACATGACCAGCGTCGGCCAATAGTGAGGCTACGTGTGACGTATAACACAGACGCGCTGCGCTGTTACACTACGTCAACAGCTTAGGAGAATGACACCGAAGAGAAGAGATGGTCGAATAAAGTCGTTATTTTTGTTTTTTTTTCCGCACAAAAAGTATTCTCGTCGCTTGATAAACTTATAGTGGAGCCACTGTAGGCACATTAAATATTTAAACATTTTCTTTAATGACTTTCTGGGCCGTCAAGTTTCATTCCCTTAGGCAGCCGATGTAGCAGTGATCCACCTCTCAGATTTAATAAAAAATATCTTCATTTGTGTTCCGAAAATGAACGAAGGTCTTAATGACTTAATTTTCATTTTTGGGTGAACTAACCCTTTAAAATTGTGAGTTATAAAGTCAGAATTGAGAGATGTAAACTTGAAATTGAGAAAAAAAAAGTCAGATATGAAATTTGAAACTATCTTTTATTTTTTTGTTAGATCTTGGAAATGTAGAACTAATAAATTCTATCCATTCCCCTCCCCCAGAACTTCTATCAACTATGGCAGGAAAAGAATCTGCTAAGCTGCTAAGCTACTAATTCTGAGTCCAGAAGTTTCAAGAAAGTTGTTGCTGCCAAATGGGATTCCAGAATCAGTGGAGGAGCTCAATGACAATGTGAAGAAAGCTTGTGGATTAAATGGTAAATTCAGACTCCAGTATCTGGACAGAGACTTTAGTGATGCATTTGTAAATTTGACACAAATTTGGCACTCTGAAGGTAATCTCTCAGCCAGATGTAGAGCCATCCACAACTCAAGCAAGTGAAATTTATTTAGTGATGATACTTTGTCCATTGGCTCTGGTAACACAGATACTACAGTCATACTGTCCTTGCTTCCTCAGAGTCAGTTTCCTCGCGTACTCAACAATGGCCAAAAGAATTTAAAATTCCTGGCTTTTGTCTTGATACCGAACTGCAATTAGAAAAGGGAAATGCTGCTTTCAAGGAGAATGGCACACGACTGTCCATCACTGCAAAAATGAAATCTGACATTTTAGAGAAGGTCTGCGATGAGATCTACAAGTATAAAGCTTACCCCAGCAGTGAAGACTTTAGTGAAGTATCAGAGGCACTGGTAAAAAAAACACCCCTGCTTGGCAGAAAGGATCTTTCAATGGTTGCTATGGGTGGACACAGAGACTTAAAATGAAGATGGGAAACCTTCATACACA
The DNA here is from genome assembly GCA_036326025.1 of Chrosomus eos. Lineage (NCBI taxonomy): Eukaryota > Metazoa > Chordata > Actinopteri > Cypriniformes > Leuciscidae > Chrosomus > Chrosomus eos. The sequence continues at coordinate 778,162 of CM070819.1, forward strand.
TTTGAAAGTCATTGGATGCTCTGAATATGCAGTCAATTCCTTGAAAAACAAAGCAACAGGTGATTTGTTACCAGCGAAAAATGTGAAACGGTCTAAACGTGGTGAGGCCAATCACATGCCATCCTTTCCAGCTGGAGAGTCAGCAGAGCAACTAGAAATGGAGCGCCTGATACTTTAGAAAGAGGTGAAAAAAAGAAACAACCTGGGCACTATTAAAGAAAAATGGCCCGGACATTTGCTCTACGAAGACAAGAAGTTGTGGAGAAACAACCAAGTGTGGAGGAGTTGCAAAATCGATGGCCAGCATTGTTTCGCGAAGAAGAGGTATTAGCTAAATCATGTCAAAACTAATACTATATAGAAAACGTTTTACTGTATTATGTGTCTTAAAGGAATAGTTCACCCAAAAATGAAAATTCTGTCAGTATTTACTCACCCTCATGTTGTTCCAACCCCATAAGACCTTCGTTCATATTCAGAACACAAATTAAGATATTTTTGAGCTGGATCACTCTTCCATAGGCTTCTTCAGGGACTGAAACTTGCCAGCCCCGAAAAGTTATTAAAGACATCGTTAAAATAGTCCAAGTGACTACTGTGGCTCAATCTTAATTTTATCAAGCGATGAGAATACTTTTTGTGCGCTAAAACAAACAAAAATAACGACTTTATTTAAACTATTCATTTCCTTCTCTGTTGGCCTCTAGTCAGTTAACTTAGTATGATTGCGTAGAGCTACGTCACGCGTAGGCTCACTATTGGCTGACGCTGGTCATGTGTGTGATGCGTGTGACGTACAACAACAGAAGCTTGCGCTGTTACACTAGTGAACTCACTCGAGGCCCACAGAGAAGGAAATGAATAGTTGAAATAAAGTCGTTATTTTTTTGGCGCACAAAAAGTATTCTCGTCGCTTGATAAACTTAAGATTGAGCCACAGTAGTCGCTTGGACTATTTAAATGATGTCTTTAATAACTTTTCGGGGCTGGCAAGTTTCATTCCCTGAAGAAGCCTATGGAGGAGTGATCCAGCTCAAAAATATCTTAATTTGTGTTCTGAAGATGAACGAAGGTCTACGGGGTTGGAACAACATGAGGGTGAGTAAATAATGACAGAATTGACATTTTTGGGTGAACTATCCCTTTAATACACCACTTTGAGATATGAGGCTTACAGTAATTATTGTGAGAAGTTTTTAAAAGGCTACAGTAATTACATTGCAGTAATTTATATTTAAGGAACTCGTATCAAAGTACTGCTGTGTATTTTGTGACATCTGAATTGTGAGATGAGTTTTTGACGTTCCATTGTTTGTATCTCTCTCATACAGATAAATGCAGAATTCTTGCGCATCATAACTGTGTCATTACAAGCAAGATTTTTGGCCTCTTTGGATGGGCTATGTGCTCCACTTATCCAAGTTATTAAAAGCAAAGGTGGAGCAGTACGTGAGAAAACCATCGACACTATTAAATTCATGGATCAGGTATTAGATACATCTGAATGGAATTGTTAATCCCAGTGGGACTTAATTTTCTCTGCTTACTCCCAGGTGTCCCTAGTTTAAAGAGAGTGAGTAGTTGTAAAATGGGTACAAAGTTAGCAAATGTTTGGAAATTGATTTGTTCTAATCAATTAAAGGGATAGTTCACCTAAAAATAAAAATTCTGTCATTTACTCACCCTCAAGTTGTTTCAACCCTGCATGGATTACTCTGTTGTGCTGAACACAAAATGCATGGCTTCACTTCAGAAGGCATTTATTAACCCTTGCAGAGCCGTATGGAACACTTTTATAATGGATAGATGCACTTTCTTCAGCTTCATACTCGTTTCCCATTCACTGCCATTTATAAAGCTTGGATGTGTCAGGATATTAATATAACTCCAATTGTGTTCATCAGGAATAAGTAAGTCATATTTACCTAGGATGGCTTGAGGATGAGTAAAGCTTGGGCTAATTTTCATTTTAAAGTGAACTAATTCTTTAAGATATTTCGATGAAATCCAATAAGTTTTTTTTATCCTTAATAGAAAGCAATAAAATGACCACATTCAAGGTCCAGAAATGTTGAACGACTCTTTTGTTTGACAAAACAAAAATAACTACTATATTCAACAATTTTTCGTCTTGTGCTGGTCTGCGACGCGCCAGGCATTACGTCCTCACGTTGGAAAGGTCAAGTGGAAGTACCGCCCCATTGTTTTTAAACATCCAGGATACGCACACGAAAGGGCCATTTTAAACAATTAAACTGACACAAAGACATAAATATGTCATTCAACATAAAATTTGAAACGATTCTCCGCACTTGCAAACAATGGGGCGGTACTTCCACTTGACCTTTCCAACGTGAGGACGTAATGCCTGGCGCGTCGCAGACCAGCACAAGACGAACAATTGTGGTTAAAAGTATATCAAATTTTTTTTTTAAGAAAATAACATCGTTTCGCATGATAAACATGATAAGACACTATTCCTCAGCTGGGATCGTGCAGAGCCCTTTGAAGCACTTTAAAGCCCTTTGAAACTGCATTGATTTGAACTTCAACAATTTGGTTACCGTTGAAGTCCATTGTGTGGAGAATAATCCAGAAATGTTTCCCTCAAAAAACTAATTTCTTTTCCACTAAAGAAAGAAAGACATGAACATCTTGGATTGCATTGGGGTGAGTAAATTATCAGGAAATTTTCATTTTGAGGTGAGCTAATCCTTAAATTATCCACAGCACCAAATAGTGGGAAACAGTTTATTGGGGGGTGGGGTTGATTTACTGTTGCACATGGATGTTCAATTTTCTTTCATGTCTTTTAATGAACTATCAATGCTGATGTTAAACTTTTCAATGAATTGATGTTACTGGATGATTTATCAACATATTAAGGGCTTTTTAATGTTTTCTGTTACATTTTTAAATTTAATGCAAGATAGTCTTAAATGTCTGAGTGACAATTTTACTCCAACAAATGGAATTGAGGTATACATTTATTGATGGATGTTTAAGTCATGAACTTAAACAGTTTCAGTATTGACTTTTGTAAATCAAATGAATTCTTCCTCAAATGTTTATAGAACAAGTGTAAATTCTGGTTTGTTTGAAGATTGCACTAAATAAACCGTTAAATGTTTGATTCCAGAGTGTAAAAGGCTTATTTTTTCAGACAAAATTTCAGTCATATTGTGTTATAATCATGTTGTGTTATTTTGTTTTGTATTTATTTTGATATTTAATATCTAAAAGTTTGAAAAATTAAGTTAATCCAAATTATTATTTATACTTTTAATGCTAATTAAAAAAATCTCGTTGGTTGAAAGAGTATTTTTACTTTCAACTGGTTATAGAAATGTGATTTGTGTAAATTACATTTTTTAAGTTGAGAAAAAGTAAACCGATTACTTGTAACAAGTTGAAGTAATTTTTTTACTTTGATCCAATGACAAATTTTTTTCAGTATGTTTGTGGAGTGTGGAGCGCGCACTGCATGTCACGGGGCACAGGCGCGAACACTTGCATTTTCCTATCAACAGTGGAAACAACTTAAAATACTCTATCATTTCTGGTCATACATTCGCAACTACTTTTTTATTTGTCCAAACTCACAATAACAAGAAAACGTTGTGCTTTTGTAAAATAAAATAATCAGGCGTGCTTTCATGATCTCCATGAACTGGAGCGTGTCATAAATTAACTGAAACAAAATATAGCGCTAATATATATATATATATATTAGAGATGCACCGATTGACCGGCTGGTAACCGGAATCGGACGATTTTCACGTGATCGGCCATGACCGGCGACCGGCCGGTCAGTCTGACATAATCCGATTTTATGCCGGTCAAATGCACTCCGGCGCCGCATGATTAACATCGCGCAACATCAGCATCACACGTGCACACGGAACGCACATACGAGGAAATCTCGTGAATTACGGTCGTTTCACACAGCAAGCGTGAGCAGTTTTCTTCGGCGTGCCTGTTAATCAATGAGCGCATTCACACCGGGAGCAGCGCGTGAGCGTCGAGCTGGAGAGTCGCGTGAGCAGAAGAGAAGCGCGGGTTTCGGCGACGAGTCTATTTTGCTGCGCTCAATTAAAGTGAAAGCACACTTTTGATGGACAAAATAAATATGATTTCACACAAAAAGTGTCTGGTGTATGTTAACAAGAACTAAAGTAGCCTAGGCTATGTCAGAAAAGAAAATTAAGACTCAAAAATATTTATACTTGTTTTTATTATTTCCCAATCGTTTTCCTGCACTTGCTCCACTTGTCCTGTTTAGCCTGGCTGGACATGTGTCAAATGAGAAAATAACTGTTTGAGAAATATAACTCGCCATTGATGTACAAGTGATTGCAGTGTGTGTGTGTGTGTGTGTGTGTGTGTGTGTGTGTGTGTGTGTGTGTGTGTGTGTGTTGAGAAATATCTTTATACTGCAAGGGTATATTTATTTTATTTTTATTTGTTATTTATATATTATTTTATTGCCATTACCTGTTTTCATACAGAAGTTTAGTTTGCTAAATCTATCACATTATTTTAGTTGGATATTGGATGTGAAAAGAAAGAAATCGTTCTTCCATAACACTACTCCTGTGGGAAATTCACACACATCTAAAGTGCAATTTATATAGGCTAGTTCTATTTTATAGCAATTATCTGTTTAAAACATGTTCTATGCAAAATATTCTATTAAAGAGAAGGTAGAAAATAAATATTTGTGTGTGCTGTAAAGTGGTTTAAAAAAAGGAAATCGGAATCGGCTAAAATCGGTATCGGCAAGTCAAACTCAAGAAAAATCGGAAATCGGAATCAGCCTAAAAAAATTGTAATCGGTGCATCTCTCTCTCTCTCTCTCTCTCTCTCTCTCTCTCTCTCTCTCTCTCTCTCTCTCTCTCTCTCTCTCTCTCTCTCTCTCTCTCTCTCTCTATATATATATATATATATATATATATATATATATATATATATACTTAAAGGTGCATAACGCAGGTCTCTGAGTTTTTGCAGAACTACACCCACTCTGGCAACAAGCGAAACTGCAACCAGAGGTGTGCACGCTCATGGAGCACACGCACGCGCACGCGCACGCTTGCACGAGCACGAGCTGTTCATAACCAAAGGAGCATCAGCCACACAAATCTTTTGTTTACAGTCATAATGTCTTCAGAGGTTATAAAGTTATAAATCTGCAAGTCATTTTACATATATGAAAGGAAAGGCATTTGAGTAAATTACACACTTATGTGTGAGGGGAAAACGGGGGTAGAAGAAAACAGTTTTTGTTTCCATCTATCTCCATGTTGAACTGTTTTATGTGTTTACTGTATCCACTTATGATTGTATTATTATGGAAACACGTTCATGAACAATATAAGTTATTAATTTGTAAAAGCTTAAAATAATAATCATACCATACACAGTTGGTCAACAAAGTACACTCAAATGTCTCAAGGTAATAAACAATCAAATGGCACTATATCCGCTTTCATAACAAGTAGTTATAGGAACTTAGTTATAGGAACTGTCCACTTCTAAACAGTTCTAAGAACTACTCTCCCCCAAACTCGGTTTTGCTGTTTGCGGTCGCACTGGCCAGTGGCCAGAACCGATGAGTAAGGGAGTGACGGGAGCACGGCGGTGGCGGCGGCACATACAACAACAACAAACCAGCATGGAGGAGGCTATCGCAATGTTCCTGTTCTGCCTCGCCGGGACCTTAATAACGGAGTACGAACGGCGGCGTTTAAAGACTATGGTGGAAAGTCTAAAGTAATATGATGGACAGAAGAGCAGAGCGCAGGCAAAGGACGTTAGCAAAGAACACAAGGCTACCGGTAGGCCATACATACACAAAAACATAGTTAGCATCTTTTATGGGACATGTTTTATGTTTCATGTTGTACTATTCTTCCGAAGACAATTCCTAGTTTATGAACCTGTTCACTGACAATGGTAACGTTAGTCAAATCAATTCTGATTGTACATTTATCTAGCTTAGGCTAAAGCATTACACATTTTACGCATCGTCATTTGTTGTCATAGATTTGCCGCATCAGACATTAGAGACTGGGGTATATCATACCGTTTTATCAAGAAAACAGCCAACTGAGGATCCGTTTGAGCCCTAGAGCAGACCGCAGATCTATCCATTTGTTGAAAGCCTTCCCGATGCTGACTCTCTTCTTATTCCGATGCCTGACTCCAATTTGGCCCTTTTGGTCAATAACTAGACAAAAGTTTTCTTTTCTTTGTCTTACGTGGAGTTTGCGTTGGGGTTTGGAATGAACTACAAGCCGGTCTCTTTGAATCCATCTTCTACTTTTGTGAAAAGTTGACTAAAGTTTTGTCGCTCGAGTTGTCTTCGCTGATACGGAGAATGGCGGCTAACAATAACAAACCTCCGAGACATCGCCTGGTGAGCGTGAACGCGCATGACGTCACGCCCAGTCTCAGATTCGAGCCCGAATCCCTCTTATTTATTTTACTGTACAGGACTATAGAGGCAATCTCAGTGATCAGAGAAGGGCTCATTCAGCCCATCAGGCAATTGTTTACGCATGTATGGGTTAAAAAACGGGTATTTTTAACATGAAATGTTGCGCAATGCACCTTTAAGTGGTTTAACAAAAAAAATATTAATAGCTCCACTCAAAAAAATTATATTCATTGGATGAACTCAATTAAGTTGTGGGCAGGATTTCCATCCAATAAATATATGTATCCCCAACTCAAACTGAGTACACCCATTTAACAGAATGTAAATAATTCAAATAGATGCAAAAGAATATAAAAGAGTGAGGCTAATTTCTTTTTATCAAATACTTATTACTACCAGACTGACTTTATTTCTGTTAGACATCTACAAAAGATTTATTGAGAATTAACAAAGGTTTAACTCTATTTTTTTTTTTCAGTTTAAGTCACCATAACAGTGATCAGTGTTTCAATTAGTTAGGCTCTTAACTCTTATTATATATATTGTCTTTTTTGGCTGGAGTGACAGTGTGTTTATTAAACACACTTACAGCAGCAGAGAAAGCTAAAGTGAAATGAGATCATCTGTTGATGGTTTTATAATCATCATGAAACAGACTGATTCACTGAGGTATTAAAATATAACAAATATGTTGTCACATGTTTTCTCATGTTTTTTTCACAACACATACCTTTTGTTACTGCAGCATGAGATCAAACAATAGTATAACAATAAGTTAGAAGACTTGAAAAAACATGAGCACAAAAAAGTTAGTTTATGACGACACACAGACATCATCAATCAGTGTATGAATCTCAACAATGGTGACACCACCTGATCAACTTGTCTCTTTGTTCATTTGAGAATTATAACTCAGATACAACAATCAAGCAAAATCTAAAGTTAAAGATTTAAGGGTAAAGAGCCCAACTAACGCAAACACTGATCACCATACGGTGACTTAAAAAATGTGGTTTTCTCCTTCAATGATTCTGCTTGTTAACATCAGGTGTCTTCAATAATGATCAATCATCACTGAATTATCTCATTAACTTTAACACTAATGAGTAAATATAAACTCGAGAGTTTATTTAACACTGGAGCTGCTGGATTATTTGTTTTGGTTGAATGTAAAAATATGAATCTTAGGATAATTTAACTTAATTGTTTTGGACAAAATTAAGATTGTTAACCGTATTCAACTAAACGGCATTGGCTTAGCCTTATGTAATTAACTTAAGTTAATTTAAATAACCAATGTTACATAAATCCAACGTAACCTAGTTATGTGGGACCTGTTGACATACAAAAAGTTAAAGTCAACACAGCATTTTTTAGAGTGAAATTATAATGTTGGATTTGTGATTCAGAATGGGAAAAGTAATTAGAATATTCTTGCAAGCCACTGTATATTACAAATTAGTCAGGAGTCTAAAATGAACATTTTCAAATTTCGTTACCCTTTATTTTTTTTAATTAAAAATTACAAAGTATTTTAGCTCATATTTATTGAGAGTATGCAAGAGTTGAATAAATGGATGAATGAGGCATTTATATAGCGCCTTCATATGCACTCAAAAAATGATGTGTTGGCTTTACTTAACTTTGTTTTGTAAACATGCACCACCGGTTCCACATAACTATGTTTCGTTAAACAAACATAATATGTTCATGTAACTTCAACATCATGGAATTTGGTCATTTTAAGCGACCCAATTAAACTCTGAGTTAATGAGTTAATTAAGTCAATAACTGAGTGATGATTGAGCATTATTGAAGACACCTGATGTTAACAAGCAGAATCTCTGAAGGAGAAAACCAGAATTTTTAAGTCACCATTATGGAGATAAGTATTTGTTTTAGTTGGGCTCTTGACCATTAACTTATTAACTTTAGATTTTTTTTGGTTGCTGTACGTGAGTTACAACAGTCGAATGAACAATGAATTGAGGAGATCTGATGGTGTTGGTTGTGTTTTAACGTAATCAGTATTTCACAATCATTTGACCTTAATCACTGAACTCATATTGAACCCAATTTCTGAGTTAAGTTTACCTTACTGTCATTGTAGAGCATACTATTTTTAGCCTTTTCAATGAATTTCAAATGACCAAATCAAGAAATAAAAAATAAATGTCTTAAAAATATTTTGAGTAGGCACACACAGACATCAGGAATCAACATATGAATCTCAGCAATGGTGACAAACAGATCATAAGCTCATTATTTATTCATGCAGCAATGCATGATGGGAGCCATGAATGAGTTTTGATTGGTGGCACCCAGAATGCACTGCAACATGCTTTATAATTGTCACCATTGTTGAGATTCATAGGCTGATTCTTGATGTCTGTGTGTGCCTACTCAAAATATTTTTTAGGAAGTTTCTTTTTTGTTTATTGATTTGATCATTTGATTTCATTAAGTCTAAATAGTATGCTCTACAATGACAGTGCTGCTATCATCCGTAAGGTGAAGTTAACTCAGAAATTCAGTTTAATATAAGTTCAGTGACTCAGGTCAAATGATTGTGAAATAATGATTATGTTAAAACACAACCAACACCATCAGATGACCTTTGTTTATTGTTCATCCGGCTGTTATAACTCATGTACAGCAACCAAACAAAATCTAAAGTTAATAAGTTAATGGTCAAGAGCCCAACTAAAACAAATACTTACCTCCATTATGGTGACTTAAAAATTCTGGTTTTCTCCTTCAGAGATTCTGCTTGTTAACATCAGGTGTCTTCAGTAATGCTCAATCATCACTCAATTATTCACTTAATTAACTCATTAACTCAGAGCTTAATTGGGTCGCTTAAAATGACCAAATTCCATGATGTTGAAGTTACATGAACATATTATGTTTGTTTAACGAAACATAGTTATGTGGAACCGGTGGTGCATGTTTACAAAACAAAGTTAAGTAAAGCCAACACATCATTTTTTTGAGTGTGTACTACTGTACAGCCAAAGCGGTTTACAATCATGTCAGGGAATCTCTCCTCAATGATGTTTTATTTCCTGTAATCATCAAATGTATAATTATGTAGCACATCCATTTATGAGGAGGCTATCCTGAAGTGCAGAGATGCCGATGTACTGCTCCTTGTATTCTCCAGTTTGACTTTCCTCTCTTGTCGGCCAGTATTCAACCCAGGTCTCCTCTCCAAAGGTGTACTGCAGACTAAAACAACACAATACAATTACAGAGTTAACTACACTGTGCATTTACATGCATCATTTCTAGTATAAGGGTCAATGTAAAATATGGATGTTGACAGTGATAAAAGAAGAATTATATGCATTCATGTTGGTTTTTATACATTTGACAAATTCAGTTTCATCAGAACAAAACATTTTAATAACAGGTCAAAATACGTGATAGTGATATAATTGTATATTGGAGTATTCTCAGTTTTATGTTTTTTTTTTTTCTCAATTAGATTCCAGCATAATGCTTACATCATGCTGTCTTTGTAAAATACTAATATGAAAAACAATTGCCTGAAAAAACAAACAAAATAGCTTTTTTTGTCTTGTATTAAAATTAACTTGTGCCAATATTGATATTTCTAAGATTTACTGCCTTATAATCACTGTTTTTTCCCATTTAACGTTTTACCTGCCACAGGTAAATCTGAACATGCAATATATCGAAATACCAGAACCTGCTTTATTTAAAAAATAAATAAATGAAATGGCATAAGCAATGCTTCTATCGCTTGTTTTTTGATCTGGAGTTGGGCTGCAATAGTATAGTCCGTTTAACAGTGAAAACATCCATTACCAGACATCTTAATTTTCACAGGGGAAGTGGTGCGTCATAAATGACAGAAAAATCTGTCAATGGCGGGGAAAGAGTTAATCACTGGACAGTTACATCACCTAGACATTTTTGACTTTTAACCTCACATAAACTTAAGTTTATCACAGATGATTTGTATTCAAATCATTTAGTATTTGTTATTTGTCCTATTTTTTCAAGTGTATTTTAGGTTATTTAAAATGTATTTTGACATTTTGTCCCATCATTGAGCCATGAACAACCTTGTAAAGTATTTAAATACATAAATCTCAGGCAAATCATGTTATTTTTAGACACAGAGTGACACTTACATTCCTCCGAGCCTTGGCAGGTCAGTGGATTTGCCCATGATGAGGTACGACTTGCCTTCTTTCAATCCCAAACTCTCTCTGCAACTGGGACGGCCCCAAAATGGTCTGATTTTCCCCTCAACATCCTCATCAGTGCCTGCAGGACAGAACAGTGTTTAGGAAACACTTTTACTGCAATGCACATTAGCCTCGTGCTGAACATGTATTTGAGAGAAAAAACTGCATTTAACAAGAATCAGACAAAAGTTCATATTGAAGGGTTACAAATTTAAGAATATGTTTAATTTAGGTTCCAATGCCAAAGTATATAAACTGAGAATATTCTGTTTGTTGAATTCAGGTTAAGATGGTAATGATATCAGATCTGAAACAGTTTCCAGCAAGAGAATCTGGCAAATCCTGTTTTTCTGTATTTGTCAGATTACTGAAACTCTTAAAGTCCCTGTAAAGGCAATTTAAAAAAAATAAACACATTATAAATGTTAGAAATGTATTGCTAAAACATATTACAAAGACTGTGAACTGTGAAGTACTGAATTGTTGAGTTAGACCGTTAAACAGTTTTTCACCATTGCTATTTTCCGGATTTTCTGGGCGGGGCTAAAACAGGGTTTGATGATGCACTGAAGCCCTTGAGCTCCTGGACACGCCCCTACTTGATGACGCACTGAAGCCCTTGAGCTCCTGGACACGCCCCTACTTGATGACGCACTGAAGCCCTTGAGCTCCTGGACACGCCCCTACTTGATGATGCACTGAAGCCCTTGAGCTCCTGGACACGCCCCTACTTGATGACGCACTGGAGCCGCTGAGGCTGGCCGCTCCTAACAATATTAATAGAGCACATTCACATCAGTTTGTCGCTCAATCGTGAGTTACTGTCAGTACTATTATTAGTAACAGCCTACAGATTGCTAGCTAGCTATGCCTTCGTCACGGAAATGCGTACTACCTGGATGCAATCACCGGATCACGTAGGCTACAAAACAGATCGGTGTCCTTATTTAAATTTCCGAAAAAACGATTAGCTGCTACATTAAGAAGAAGTGGATTAATTTTGTGAAGAGCCACCTTAATGGAGAGCTGAGGATCACTGCCAAAACCCACCTCTGTAAGTGATCATTTTACACGAGATAGTTTTATAAACTTTCGTCGGAGAAAACTGGGAATCACTGATAATCCGCAGTTACCTGTGAATGGGGCCGAACCGACTCCCGCCTCAGCATTCATCCTCCCGTCGCTCGACAACTGGTGCCATCATCGGTAGTGCATGCCCCCCGAGCATCCATTCCGGCTGTAGAGTTGAGTGTGGCGACGGGTGGCGACGGCAGCTTTCCCGCGAGTGGGCGTGGTTTCAGTGCAGCCAGCAGACACGCCCCCAGCGTTTGAGAGCAGAGAATACTGCTCATTTTTTCAAGATTTTGATAGCTTATTTTATGTACTTGCTGGCTTTTTTTATCATTCAAATTTGGCTGGGTGACTAATAACACGTTTTTCTGTGGTGTGACAAACTCAGAACACATACTTAATTTTGACTTTACAGGGACTTTAATTGCTTCTTCTTGAGATTCCTGTTTCTCTCTATTGTAAACAGTTTACTGAAACTCTTGGTCCTGTTCTTGAATCTCACTCTCTGAATAGGTATGCTGATTGGATTAGAAGGGGCAACACTCTCAGAACTGGTTTCCTAAACTTGTTTACATAATTTACATGCTATGCCCCTTGGAATGTATATTTAGGTACAATGTATAATGTTTTGTTAGACTCGCGACGAGCTTGAAGACTACAGCAACGCCAGCTTGTGTGCTCAATAAAGAATCCTGTATAAGATACAAACCCGAGTCTCCTGGTCTCCGCTTCTGAGTTTCCTAAACTTTAGAAGGAAACAGATTACAACAATATGCATTTCATGATCTGTGGAGCATGGAGAGAACTTTGAACCTTTTTCCAGCACTTGCTCCACCTTCAAGTGATAGATGTCAGTGTCCTGTGCCAGATCCATCCCCACCACTGAGACTTTATAAACTGTCAAACATAAGTGTTATATTGTTATCTACATGTAGAGCTGTAAGGCTCAGGTCAAACTTTTTAAAATTGCATTTACACAAGGGTTTAAAGGAAGTCCACACAAAAACAAAAAAAATTGTATAATTTACTCCCATCATGTTGTTCCAGCCTTTCTTCTGTTGAGCAAAAAACTAATGCTTTCCCCACAAAATGAAACAGATTCAGTAAATAAAACAGATTCAGTAAAAAAAAAAGAAAACATGTTCACTGCTCACTGATGACTCAGTTACAGAGATTGTTGAACAGAGCTCAGTGGAAGGGAGTATATTCAGTGAACAACATAGATTTGTGTCTGCTCTTTAGTACACAAGTCAAATGTATGTGTTTGCCATTTTTAGAGCATAACAGACATGGTCATTATAAAAAGAGCATCAGATAACAGCATTAAATAGGATTTTGCAATGTTTATTCCATTTTTTCTTAAACAAATTGGCCGATTCTGGATACCAATTGTCGATTTTGTCAATTGTCGGAAAAAAAAAAGTTCTTTGTTTAAGCAAATTTATTTATTGTTTATTTGCTCTATAATGATCCAAACCGGCCTTAAACAAAAAATTATGTATCTGTAGCCATTTGAAATTAGAGACAACCACTGAATTTAATCATGATCCAAACAAAGATGCATGAGCAATTGTCTTTATGTTTAAGCATTAAAGGGGACATATCATGCTTTTAAATCGTTCCTTTTTACATATAAATCATACATTTGTGGTCTATATAAAGCGGAACTGCAATGCTTGGGTCCTCATTATTATAGCTCCACGGGCCCCTTTTCTACCCCTTTTCTGATGTGCGTCTGAGAGCAACTCGTTTTGTTGCGGTCTCTTTAAATGCGAATGAGACACTTCATACCCCGCCCCCTCTCCAGGCTGCAGAGGTGACACTCGGTTCAACTCCACCCGTTTGGCCATTTTTGTAGTTTGATAGCAGAGATACGATTATCTAGCGGCACATAAACTTTTTATTCACACGTTAACAAAATCGTTATTAACGTCACGCTCTTTAAGATCACTAAATTCGAGGCTTAGGATATCCAGATCCACCAAAGGAGGGAGGGCGTTCTCACATTTAGCTCCTAAACTCTGGAATGCCTTCCTGATATTGTTCGAGGCTCAGACTGTGCCCAGTTTAAAACTAGATTAAAGACTCATCTCTTTAACCAAGCATTCACATTAATATATGCATATACTCTTCTAATACCATGCCGAATCAGATCGCACAGTTGTCATTAAGAGACTTCAAGCAACACCAGTGAAGAGACGACTCAACGCCGGTGATATGTTATGCCCTAAATTAATACATAATTAACTAACTGTATTTTTCTATGTACATTTCTGAAATGCACTTTCTGTAAAGCTGCTTTGAAACAATGTGTATTGTGAAAAGCGCTATACAAATAAATTTGAATTGAATTGAATTGAAAATGTCAACAACGGAAGACTTGTCCATCAAGCCTTACATGTTCGAGCAGAGTCGGAGCAGATGAAAATAAAGAGACGAACCTGCAGAACAACGTCTTTATATGAATGTATCGTAATGTGTGTACGTATGTATGTATATTCCATCCATGCCCACTACTACAATACTGCATGTTTTACAACGACTATTTAACACTCACAAAACAAAATAAAAGTTTTATTATAAACAATTAAAGAAAAGCACTAAAGTAATAGTGAACTTTTTGTGTTAATTTATCATCTAAAGTTTATAGTCCAGGGATACAATTTTAGATGATTTTTTCTGTTCTGAACATGCTGAACACATACAATCTGTTAACAGTTTTGTTTTTATCTTTATTCCAATCATGTGTCTACAAATGACTACGGCCTAATCTTACCACTAAAAATCTGTATTGATAATATGCTACGTTTAGAAAAGCATCAGAAAACACAGCAGCTAAATGACCATTGTCATGATGAAACTCAACAACAGTAATACTGCTACAGACGTGTACTTAAAAAAAAAAGACAAAGGTACTGCTAAACCATGACCACAGTGTGTTTAAAGAAAGTAAAAGTACTTTATTTTTATTAAAGTTATTTACAGCTTACCGAAGTGCTCTGCTCAGCAAAATCCCCAGTGTACATATGAACACTCTCGGTGTACATATAGGTCCAACTACAGAGTGTTAAAAATGAACACTGAAGCAGTGTTGAAGTTATACTTAGGATAATTAAGTGATGATTGGCCATTAGTGGTGACACCTGATGTTTAAAAAGAAATCATTGAAGGAAAGAGAAACAACAAGAACAGAAAAAAGAGAAACACAAGAACTACTGACTTCGAGCCATTACACATTATTGCACTTATTATTACCAGTGTGACTTTATTTCTGTCATACATCTACACACAGTCTTATTTATATTTAACACAAGTTTAGATGGTAATGTTTTATGGAATGTTTTGTTTCATGTCACCATTATGGTGGCGGTGTTTGATTTAGTTGGGCTCTTGACCCTGATCTTTTATACATTAGATTATCTCCTTTGCTCCAACTCTGTTTATAAAGCACAATGTTACTGTAAGAGAAGCTGTGAGCTGGGCTGTGATTCACGAAAGCAATGAAATGAAATTATATATTTACTCTACAATCAATATAATTAATTAATCAAATATTTATTCATATTTTAGATTTTATAGTAGTTAATTCCAGCAGTGCTTTAATAATCGTACAGTTTTAAAGTCACACACAGATATCAAGAATCTACATATGAATCTCAACAATGGTGACAATCACACAAATGCTTCATGTTGCAGTGCATGATGGGAGCCACCAATCAAAATGCATCCATGGCTCCCATCATGCATTGCAGCATGAATAAATTATGCAGCTGAATTGTCCTGTAATTTACATTGGTTTTTCCTGCTTGCTTTTATTTTGCTTTGTTTTGTTAGGACTTTAATGGCTTGTTTTGTGATGTGCAGAATTTATCTGTTTGTCACTAGTTTGTTTATTGTCATCATGTTGAGATTCCTATGCTGATTCTTGATGTGTGTGTGTGTGTGTGTCTAAACACAAAAGCTTAAGTGCACAGAGACTTTTCAAAATGGTTGATATTACTGTTGGATCTTCAACTGTACACTTTCAAGACTACACTAACCAATATTAAAATGCAACATCAACTTATAGTCAAAGACTTAGACTCTAAATCACATCAATGATGATCACTTCATGATGATTAAGTCATTTATCACAACATATTGTTAGCAGGTTTTTTATGCAGTAATAGATGTGTTTTATAATCACAATGTTGAAAGTCATAGAAAAACTTCTTCTTCTTCTGCTTAATGGCAGATCATATCTTTACGATATATACCCCACCTACTGGACTACTACACAGGAGTGTGTAAAAAGGACGTTGGCAAAAGATACATCAAATCATATAAAAAAAGAGCCCAACTAAAGCAAACACTGACCACCATAATGGTGACATGAAACGAAACATTCCATAAAACATTTACCGTCTAAACTTCTGTAAATCTAAATAACTTCTGTAGATGTATGACAGAAATAAAGTCACACTGTAATAATAAGTGCAATAATGTGTAATGGCTCAAGTCAGTAGTTGTTCTTGTTGTTTCTCTTTCCTTCAATAATTCTTCTTATTAACATTAGGTGTCACCACTAATGGCCAATCAAACACTTAATTAATCACTTAATTATCTCATTAACTTCAACACTGCTTCAGTGTTCATTTTTAACACTCTGTAGTTGGACCTATATGTACACCATGAGTGTTCATTTAACACTGGGGATTTTGCTGTGTGTTCGTCGTCTCCAAAGTTAGAAGGAATTGAGCCCTCAATCAGACGAAGTCTATCGGTAAATCCTTCTTTATACTGGCGGAGGTTGCTAAAGTAACGTTAGTTATCCTTGAAGTGCTTCGCTCACACAAAAATTACATTACCCACAGATGTGGGTACGTTTCCGTGAAAAATAAAACTCAACTAGGCACTTTGTAAGAGGTCCTGATGCTGGGAGACGGTTAATGAAGGTGTGGGTTACTACATCCAACAACCGAACATTTTGACTTGCCCTCTCGTAACTTCTGCATCCTTGAGCTTGGACTACAAAATCGCAGCGAGAAATAAAAATGGCGGATTGCTTGCAAATACTGTGACGTAATTGAAACAACGTCATAGAGAATAGAAAAATTGGAACAGGTTGCAAAATATGACCAAAACAGAATATAAAGATATCAACGAAAGTTCCTGAAGAGACTAATTTAAACTTTTCTGTACTTATAAACACACCAAATATACAACAACATGCATTTAAGGGCTAAAAAAGTGGATTTAGCATGATATGTCCCTTTAAATGATACAAACCTAAATCAAATCAAGCATCGCAGCTCTTAAACAGGTATTATACGGAGGCAAAGTATAAATGCCAATGAAACTTCAGAAACTGAAGACAGTTAGTTCCCTTTGGAGATACATTCATATAAACCCCCAATTCAGTAAATTTTTCTTCCAATATTTTCAGGGGTCGTGAACAGTGAGTTTTCTTTGTGTCTGATACAAAATTTTTTATCTCTTTGCATCCGTCTTCAGTGTTTTCCGGCTCTGACCGGTGTTAACGACCTGTTTACAGACTTTTTACATTTTGGGAAATTATTGCAATGCAGTTTTTGAACAAGTCTGGAATGGAGAACGGCCAAAATAAATCGAAAAACTGTCAAGGTGCCGATGTGCCTTTGTAGGAAAAACCATCTGGTTCCAATTTATGTCCGGTCGACCGGTGCATATCTAGCATTAAATGTTTCCTAAGATTTGCATTTTTTGGCCGTGCAACTGATTTTTGTTATTTTTTTATTGTAAAAGCTTTCTACATCCGTTAACTTTGTAAAGAGCAGTGTCAATAAATGTATTTATGCATTTCAATGAAACAAGGAACATTAAGGATTTGAACAACATGAGGGCGTGTAAATAATAAAAACACATTTACCATAATCCATGCCAGCTTCACAGGCATTATTAAAACGCTCCCCATCTTTGACATCGTTTTTCTTCTGGTAACTGCAGTTTTCTGGGTTCAGAGAAGTTAACAGTTCATAGCCTACTGTTATTTTTCACTTTCAAGAGTAAATTATTACAGAATTATTAACACTTTTTCCAAGGGTTAAATCTAGATGTAGAGGAGATGATTTCAGTCATAACCTCAACCATCTGTTCAGCAAATTAAAGGCCAGACTGTTTTAAGTTCTAAATTTAGCAGATTTTTCTGAGACTTTGACTGGCATTACAAGTGGACAGTATGGAATAAAAATAATGAAAATCTACAACGCTACAGGATATGGTCGTATTGTGCTATTATGTGTGTGTGATAATACCTTCTGCACATTGGCACATGTCTCCCTTACACAGTCTGTATATAGCGCCATCTTCCCGCTTAGGGTGAAAGTACTTTGTACAGCGTGCATCTGGAAAAGAAACACATTCATGAGTTTAAGTAATTTCATGAAATGCAATTTTGATCAGGTGTGACAGTCAGGTGCGACTTATTTCCTGGAAAATGTGTTAAAATTGAAGATTATTCAAAGGCATTATTGAGGCAGATGACTAAATCATTGAATGGACTTTGTGCAGCATATAGAACTGAGAAATAATTTGAGAGCTCCAGTTTAATTAAACAGAAGTTTGTGTGTGTGTGTGTGTTGTGTGTGTGTGTGTGTGTGTGTGTGTGTGTGTGTGTGTGTGTGTGTTTGTGTGTGTGTGTGTGTGTGTGTGTGTGTGTGTGTGTGTGTTTATGCACGTGCAAAAAAAACTTACTGGGTGAGTAATATTCATATATTGTGACAGTGGCAGGTTGAAGCAGACCCACATCAAGCATCTTGTGCATTCTGAAGGTGAGACTTTGTTTTTTTGTACGCAAAACCTAATAATAAAAAAAAAATAAAAAAAATGCATGATTACATATATCATACAAGCAACAAATCGTTAAAAAATATCCAATAAAAAAAATAAATCTATAGCTACATTTACACTGCAAAGACAGTCGCTTGTCGTATAGTTGTACATCCTCTTAAATTTACTCTATTTTTACTAATATTTTTACTCTTAAAATATTGAGTCTCATTCATGAAACATTTGTAAATATGTGAGTGATTTGCGCGTAAAGAGACCTTCCCGAAAACTCTTTTCCTGATTCACAAATACTTCGTAAATGTCAGATGTGATAGTGAAATGTGTGTGTGTGTGTGTGTGTTAATGAATTCCAACCAGTCGTAAATGGGACGCGCGTGCACGCTCATTCTCAATTACCATAAATCCCGCCCATTATATCAGACTGACAACTATATATGGGCATCATATTATGACACCAAACGAAGGATATCAACATGTCTTGTCTTCTCAAAAGCGAATGAAAAAGAAAAATTTCTCAAATGCAGAAACTGAAGTTTTATTATCATAAGTTCATTCAAAACGGCACATTTTATTTTCAAGCGTAGCCTACATGGCGTATCAGGTCCTAAAAAAAGGAAGCTTGGCAGCATTACAGATGAAGTTAATGGAGTTTCATCTGTTAATCGAACAGTCCCAGAAATGAAAAGAAAATGGTTCGACATGAAGCTTGACTGCAAAAAACAATTAGTTCACTTAGAAAAAAATGCTATTTTTGGCTCTCATAATAAAAGTAAAAAGAAAACCCGTATGTAATTACTAGCCTATATATAATATATTTTTCAAAATGCTGTGTAAATGTACCCGATTAAGGGGAATTAAAATGCAGCCTTATTAATGAGCAAACCGTTCGGATGTTACACGTGGCTCGGAGCAGGTGTAGATTTCTTTCGTACCAACTTACATTTGGAAGGCCCATTGTGTGAAATATACATTTTATACTCATAAATGAAATAATGAGCACTTTGGAACATCTGTCAGCCAATCAGAATCAAGAATTCAACAATGCCTTATAGAAAGCAAAGCACATGGTTTTCAGGTCCAAAAACATTGTTGAAATGATCAGGCAACACAGTCTACTGAAATACCGTATCCAAGTAGAGGATGAGGGATCCTCGCTCTGACAGCACTTTGTCCATCTCAAATTTCTGAATGTATCTCTCCTTCCCTGTAGACAACTGAGGACAAGAAAATGCTCTCTGATCAAATGTCCTGTCTGTAGATGTTTATTAGATTCCTCTTATTTACATATAAGCTACTGACATGCTCCACAGGGCTCGTGAATTTTTGTTTCTAGAATGAAATCATTTACACACGAGGCATCAGTTTATCAGCGTAATACCTCTTCAAGATCTTTGCTCTCCACTTCAAATCCCGTCGGTATGCCAATGTCCAGAATTGTCATGGTGGCATCGGTTTTATCGCTTTTGTAGCTGTGAAGGACAGATCCAGAACAAATTTTATTAACAGGTTTTGAAGGTTTTTCCTCCATCAACTGATTATGTGTTTAAGGTTGCTTTCACACTAGAGCTTTTGGTGCAATCCCGAGTGCGCTTGATGTGAGAATTAATCTAATGTCTCTAAAATGTCTCTGAATTATGTGTCTTTGAAGACCAAGTTGCATCGCGTCAGAAATCAGTGAAGTTTGAATCTCCGATTTTTCTGATTTTGTTTGAGTCGCCGATTAAGTCATAATCTAGTCATCACTAGCAACGTTCATGACGCAAACATACCACGCACTGTGGTTGTGGGAAGAAGTAGTGAAGGATTGAACTCGGACCAAGCAAACAAATCAAGTGTGAAAACAGCCCAAATGAGCACATGCTGATTAATTACAAATAAAAATGGTTTCTTGACATAAAAATAAACATATTAGGAAATTTGTTCACATACAAGAATTCCATAGTGAGCCTGTAAGTTGCAATGGCTCCTTCTTGTTTAGCTAAAGACAAAAAAATGTTTTATAATTAACATAAAAATCCAACACACATGGGTATTTTGAAGATTTCACTTTCTAAATAAATGGAAAGTGAAAAAACTCTTTGTCAATCTTACTTTCTAAGTCTTGCACCATTTTAACAGTCAGATCAAATAATGTACAGTCAGACTTCTTCTCAACAGGTCTGGCGTAGTACAGCGTCAGAACCTGAAAAGAGCAGCACGTCTCAGATTAGATGTTCGGTTTCACTTTATTTGGATGGTCCCCTTAACACATTCTGTTGTCTATAAGTAACATTGCTCCTACATGTCTACTATCTCTCATTAGAGTGTTAGTTGAGTATTAGTAGACTGGTAGGGTTAGGGTTAGATTAAGTCGACATGTAGTTGCAAAATTACTTATAGTCAGTAGAGTGTCTGTTGGAGGAGCATCACAATAAAGTATATGCAGATATAAAGCAGACAGTACTAATACTCTAATGAGAGTTAGTTGACATATAGTTGCAAAGTTACTTATAGTCAATAGTACGTTTAAAAGGGACCATCAAAATAAAGTGTTACCAGATGTTCAAACGCTTGCTATTGACCATATAAACGCTCATGAACACTCACTGAGAGAGTGGCTGTTCCAGTTCCTCTAGCCGTCACATTGAAGTCCTTGTTGATCTCCACCTGTTGAGTGAACGCAGATGTTATCAGAATAATCAAATCCATGATGTAGCAGAGATACCTGAAGACTTTATTGACCAAAGACAAAACATTTGATGTAGACAATTAAATATGATGGATAACAAATAACAAAACTCCCAAAATTCCTCACTTACTATGATACAAAATCATTCAATTGACATGAGCAACACACACTTTGAAGCAGGTCGATTGGTTTAATTCTCACCTTGTCTGACCGTGTAAGATGCACATTGTCTCTTTTAATAATATATTTGGCAGGTCTGCTTCTTCCTTCCACTGACAGTTCCACGTCCAGATTGATGTTTTGTCGGTCCTTCACCTGCGTGCGATACTCTGCCACGGCCTGAAACACCATGATGGTCGCCTGGAAAGCACCGAAAAGCATTCAAAGTTGCTGTTTAACACTGTTAATCACAGTCAGATGATGAGATGTCAGTGCACCTGTGTGGTGCCAGATCCACCATAATGAGACTGTTGTGAACGCAGCCAGAAAACTGCCTCTCCTGCTTTATCAAACTCTTTGGCCTTCACAAGAGCCAGCACAGCGTAGGCCGTCGCCTCCAGAGAGTGATGATGCTGTCCAGCGACAGTCCAAAGCCTTCCGGCTGATGCAAACACAAAGCAGGAATAGAAACAGGACTGTGTTCCATTACTGTTATTCACACCAACAAGCAGCGATAATTATGCTACAAAATGTGATACATTTTCCATTATTTACCCTGGGTTTGGATTAGAATTATTCCATGTTGTATAAAGCAAAACACTTTTTAATGACTTGTTACTCACATGTTTCTTGGGTGGAATGTTTCATCAAGATGTCTTTATTGAGTTTTTCAGCATTGGCCATGGCGTAGGACGTCATCGCAACAGCGTAAGGATTGGTCAGTTGTGGAAGTCGAACTTCTATGAATGCAACAGCTTTCCTGATACTTTCATGCAGACTCTATAAAAGTGTGTGTAAGAGGATAAAAGTTCTTAGATCTGCATCCTACAACATACTGTATAATTGACCAACTCTTCAAGGTTAATTTATGTTTTTATCTGTATGATTTCACCCATCACGATTCTTTAGATTAACTTTGTCATAAGGGTCCATAAATGACAGTGGAATGGCATAAAAAAAAGGTTTTAGACTGTAATGAAGTCATATATAGATATTTTGAATCATTTAACCCCTCTGATATCTACTATTTTTGACCAAATTAAAATTAGCAGCCAAAAACTTGTTCTGTCCAGCTCGTTTTTACTAAACCACCTTTGATTTGCTTAATTATGTTTATGATATAATTGTTTTTATTTTCACTACTGAATTTTTGGTGCCTGTAATGAATGAATGAACTGTGTGTGCATTGAACAGAATTAAGCACTAAACGATGAAGTGACATCCAGGTTTAGCTGCATTTACATTGATTCAGGAGGAAATAAGAGTCTGAAGCACTAAACCTTCACATGGTGAACAGTGAACAACTGAACAACTCTTCAGGAGAGGCAAGGGCACCACAGCCAAAATGTTGAGGTAGAGATGGACGATTTAATGTTAATAAAATTCTCTGTTATTCATTTCATTTCATATCTCAGAATGTTGTTTGTAAATTCATCATTACAACACCATAAAATAAAACTGAAGTCTGAAGCACCGCACCACTGCTCTTCCCTGAATGTTCAATTCAGAAAACTGTACAATAAGGCGAGTCTGAGGAGATAGAGACGCGGAGGCATATCCATAGGAGACTTTCCGTCCGTTACTAAAAAAAATATCCAATCACAATCAATGTTGTTATGGGTTATGTGTTGTTCTTATTTTGGACCATTGAGTGGCACTGTGATATTAGTGTACGCTCACCTAAAGGATATTGGAACACCATACTAATACTGTGTTTGACCCCCTTTCACCTTCAGAACTGCCTTAATTCTACGTGGCATCGATTCAACAAGGTGCTGAAAGCATTCTTTAGAAATGTTGGCCCATATTGATAGGATAGCATCTTGCAGTTGATGGAGATTTGTGGGATGCACATCCAGGGCACGAAGCTCCCGTTCCACCACATCCCAAAGATGCTCTATTGGGTTGAGATCTGGTGACTGTGGGGGCCATTTTAGTACAGTGAACTCATTGTCATGTTCAAGAAACCAATTTGAAATGATTTGAGCTTTGTGACATGGTGCATTATCCTGCTGGAAGTAGCCATCAGAGCCCACCAGGCACAGTACGTCAATGTGACGTCAGGAAGACGTTGGCCTCCAACTAATCCAACGTCAGTCAGACGTCATATTTTGGTTGAAAATGAAAATCAGGTTGACGTCTAAACCCAACGTTTGTTTGACGTCAAGCTCCAACGTCAGACAGATGTTGAATTTTGGTTGGAATAAGCACCGCAAAAAAATGTGACATGCATGGCAGCACATTAAATCTGTGAAGATCTCAGCAGAGGAGGATTAAACAACTCAAACAGCATTACCAGCTTCACTTATTACTAACCAGATATACTTTATTTCATTTCCGGTTTAATGAAATTAATAGTTGTATTTTAAAGTCACCATTATAGTGGTTAGTGTTTGCTTTAGTTGGACTCCTGCCCCTTGACTTTTTATTAAAAAAATTTCTCTGCTGCTTTTATTGTGTGTTTATAAAGCACACTTATTGTGGCAAATAAGCCATGAGATCATACTTAATCAATACTTAATAGTATTCAAAAAACAAGTATATTATTTGATATCAAATTTCTATTTAGAATAAAACAGTACTAAATCCAATAGTAAAAAAGTATTTTTTAATCAAAGCATTAGACACTGAATAAGATCAGGGATTCAAGCAAATACATGATGATATCATCATCATCAATAAACAGCCAACACCACCTGATCTCATGACTTTTCTTAGCTTCAACAATTGTGCTTTATAAACACACTCTTGAAGCAGCCAGAGAACATTTAATAATAAAGTCTCAAAGGTCAAGAGCACAACTAAAGCAAACGCTAACCACCACCATGGTGACTTTAAAATACAAAATATGATTTCATTAAACCGGAAATTAAATGAAGTAAATCTGGTTCGTTTTAAGTTAAGCTGGTAATAAGTGTACGGCCATGCATTTCACCTTTTTGTTTGGTTTATTCCAACCAAAATACTATGACTGCCCAACGTTGGAGCTTGACGTCAAACAAACATTGGATTTAGACGTCAACCCAACTTTCATTTTCAACCAAAATCCAACGTCTGACTGACGTTGTGGACTATATCCTGTGCCTGCTGGGAGGATGGGTACATGGTGGCCATAAAGGGATGGACATGATCAGAAACAAAGCTCAGGTAGGCCGTGGCATTTAAACGATGCCCAATTGGCACTAAGGGGCCTAAAGTGTGCCAAGAAAACATCCCACACTATTACACCACCACCACCACCAGCCTGCACAGTGCACAAGGCATGTTCTCGTTCTTTTTATGCCAAATTCTGACTCTACCATCTGAATGTCTCAATAGAAATCGAAACTCATCAGACCAGGCAAAATTGTTCCAGTCTTTAACTGTCCAATTTTGGTGAGCTCTTGCAAATTGTAGCCTCTTTTTCCTATTTGTAGTGGAGATGAGTGGTACCCGGTGGGGTCTTCTGCTGTTGTAACTTGAATCAGTCGGCCCATTCTCCTCTGACCTCTAGCATTAACAAGGCATTTTCGCCCACAGGACTGCCGCATACTGGATGTTTTTCCCTTTTCACGCCATTCTTTGTAAACCATAGAAATGGTTGTGCGTGAAAATCCCAGTAACTGAGCAGATTGTGAAATACTCAACCATGCCATGCTCAAAATTGCTTAAATCACCTTTCTTTCCCATTCCCATTCCCCAAAGTTCAGGAGATTGTCTTGACCAGGACCACACCTCTAAATGCAGTGAAGCAAATGCCATGTGATTGGTTGATTAGATAATTGCATTAATGAGAAATTGAACAGGTGTTCCTAATAATCCTTTAGGTGAGTGTAGATATGTAGCCTTCCTTATGTTGTAGGCAGGTGTGTTGACACGGAAGGGCAAAAAGGTTTTGACTACGAAACCAAAAGAGGTGAATCAATGTAATCTTCTCTCTAATACAAAGAAAAAGCTAAATTGAACATTATGCACAATGGCGTTGTGGAGTCAAGGTGAGGCAACGAAAGAATGGTCTTCTCTTTTCTTATGGAGGAAGTAAATAATGTAACCTCTGTCACGGCCTTGCCTGGCTCCTCCTCCTGGCTGTGTGCTGTGTCTGTCTCCTACAGGTGAGCTGGGCTCTGGTGTTTGGAGTTGTGCTAATTAGTTCCTGGTCTGGGCCTTTAAAGACCGTTTAGGATTTTGTTTTGCTTATTCATTTCATACTGATTGCTTACAATTTTATTTTTGTCAAAGCCAAATTCAGTACTGGCTGTATAAATTTTATTCTGTTAAAATTCTATTAATTTAATAAATCTATTATATTACTATATTCCGTGTGTGGCCTTTCCCTACTCTGTTGCTTGCAATGAGCCAGGCTCGTAACAGATTTGGGTATCTCGTCCGGGATTTTGAACCATCGATCGGTAATATGCGTTTTTTTTTTGTTTGTGTTTTTTTTGGTCCGGGTTTTTTGATTTTTTTTTTTAAAAATAAACCACTTCTGGAGAGTTTTGTGCAAAGAAATATAGAAAAAAGTAGGTCTAGCAAGTCTTATATTTCCGTAATTCACACAGATCAAACACAAATATGCTGACTGAATAGATTGCTAGTTGAGAAACACTGCTTAAATTAATGTTTTTATGATGACTTTGTGAAAGGTTAACTAAACAGCATGAGCCGTCTTCCTGCTGGCAAGTAAGTTATTTGGCAAATTTCATTCTGTAACATACTGATCTGTATTATGCTATTGTTTTTGATAGTGTTATACATTTCTTACAGATAATCACGATGATCATTGCATTTGTCTTACTGAATGTGGTAGCTTTATGCAATTACAGTTTGTCTATAAGCTTTTTTTTTTATTAATGCAGACAGTAAAATGTTGCCAGATATTGCTACGAAAAACAAGAAAAACAAAGCAAAATAATAATAATAATATAATAATATAAAATAATCTGAAATAAGTTCAAAGCTTGTGTTTTAGAAATAAGATTAATATATCACTAACCCTAACATGCAACTTTCTACTTTAATAACTTCCTAAAGTGTCCCATTAAATCAGAAAAACAGGTCCAGAAGACTACTGCCACCTTTCCATTATGTGGATCTGGCTACACTGGATCTGGCAACCGCACGCCCTCACTCACAGCGCGCTCTCAAGCCCCGTTCACTACGCTAGCAACAGCTTCTCGCAGCAACATAAATTGCAAACACTCATATGGGTGGTTTAAACGGCTAATTAATCATTCAGAGAGCTTGACATTTTATTTTTGAATGTAAAAAAATTACCGAGGTCCGGACCTCAGTGACCTCATAGCTGGCTACGGCCATGACTGCAGGTGGCCGCACTTACATTGATAAATGTGCTTAAAAAAAAAAAAAAATTCTTTTTTTTTTGTTTAGGGGTTAAAGCAAAAGGGCAGAGTAAATAAATGGATACTTTGGATAATTTTTTCGCTGCTCCATCAGATCAGGTTTTAGATACGTTGACTAAGGAGCAGTTGTGTGACGTTAGTGAACATTATAATTTTGAATTGGGCTTGAGAAAAAAGGCAAAATTGGCGCAGATAAGGCAGGCTGTCAGAACTAAATTGGCTGAAAGAAAAATTCTCCCATCAATAGCTTCAATGGATGAGTTGGATCCTGAAGGTGCTTCAACGCCATTGGCAACATTGGGTGAGTCTCGCAGTAATTTTGGTCTTACCTTTGAACAACAAAAAGAGTTGTTAGACATGCAACAAAGAGAGAGAGAGAAGCTGAACGTGAAGCCGAACGTAGAGAGAGAGAAGCTGTACGTCAACTAGAATTTGATAAAATCAGAAGTGATAGAGAAATTGCCTTAGAACGTCTTAGGTTGATTGCAGAAGGGAAAATTACGGGTGATACCGGTGGCGATGTTCCGACTGGACCAGCGCGCACTCCTGATATCTCTAATATGGCCAGATTGCTTCCAAGGTTTAGTGAGAAAGATCCGGATGTGTTCTTTTCACTGTTTGAAAGTGTGGCAGATGATCGTGGTTGGAGTGATCCTGAACGAATATTGTTACTCCAGAGCGTTCTAGTTGGAAAAGCGCAGGAGGCTTTTATTGCTTTATCGGTGCCTGAAAGAAGGATTTATAAAAGCGTGAAAGATGTTGTGCTTGAAGTATATGAGTTAGTTCTAGAAGCATATAGACTGCGATTTTGTAATTGGAGGAAGGGAGAAAAGCAGACTTACAGAGGTAGTAAGAGAGCTGAATTGTCATTTCAATCGTTGGTGTGCTGCAGGCGTTTCTACCTTTGAAGAGTTGTTATTTAATTGTTTTAGAGCAATTTAGAAACATCTTCCATGATCGAATTGCGGTATATATACATAAGCGGAAGGTAAAAACAGCAGCAGATGCCGCAGTTTTATCTGATGAATACGTTTTAACCCACAGGCAAAATTTTAAAGAACACAATTCAGGAAGGGGCTACCGCGAGCAGCGCTTTGGACGTTTCAGTGAGCGTTCAGTGTTTTCTAATACTCTCGTTAGTCAGTCTGCTGCCAAAGAACAGTCTCGTGGTAAGGCAGATCCGGATGCTTGTCATTACTGCTTAGAGAAGGGGCATTGGAAGAATGAGTGTCCGGTCTTGAGAGCAAGGGGCCAGAGGAGCAAATCTGGCGTGGCAAGACCTGTTGCTCTTGCCGTTTCGGATGTGCGCGCACGGTCCGAGTTCATCCACACAGAGATTAGGTCAAACCCTGAAGGGGGTGTGGCCTACTCTAACTTGTCTGCAGACAGCCTTGTGGGATCTAGCCAGTATAGCGGGTCTGATGTAATTGAATGCCAATGTCAATGATTACTCTCCTTTCATTACAGATGGTTTAGTATCATTGGTGGGCAGTTCTGCAAAGGTGCCAGTTAAAATTCTTAGAGATATGGGGGCTTGTGAATCTTTTCTTCTAGAGTCTGTTTTGCCTCTTTCTAGTGGGTCCAGCATGGGTAATGTTTTGGTGAGGGGAATTGGGTTGCAGGTTGTAACTGTTCCTCTGCATAGGATTGAGCTACAGTCAGACCTGGTTCGTGGTGAGGTTGTCATTGCCGTGCGCCATTTGTTGCCTATAGATGGTGTACATCTTATCTTGGGTAATAACTTGGCTGGAGAGTGTGTTTGGCGTGATGTACCGCCTCCTGTGGGTGTTAAGAGTGTTCCATCTATCCCATCAGGTACTGATTGTAGCCTGCAGAGCTTACATGAGGTGTTTACTGCTTGTGCAGTAACACGTGCCATGAACCGTGCCTCTGGAACTGAGGTTCTAGAGAAAAATCGTAAGCCTGATTTACAGCCTATTGGTTTTCCGGATTTGCCGTCTTTTCTGTCATTTAGTGATTTTGTTGTAGCTCAGAAGAGGATTCAACATTGAGTGAACTGTTTGCTGGGGTTTTGCCTGTTGAGGAGCGAGATAGTGCAGCGAGGGGTTATTTTGTTCAAGATGGGCTGTTGGTTCGTAAGTGGATGCCTCAGACTAAAGAGATGTTTGAGGATCCTGTTTTCCAGATAATAGTGCCGGTGAAGTTTAGAGACTTGATACTACAGATGTCTCATGGTGATATAGCAGGCCATTTGGGTGTGCAGAAAATGTATGACAGACTTATTAAGTACTTCTATTGGCCTTACCTAAAGAAGGATGTGGCATGCTTCATTAAGACCTGTCATACATGTCAGATAACGGGAAAAGCCTAATCAGGTGATCAAGCCAGCTCCACTTTACCCTATTCCGGCTTTAGGGAACCCATTTGAGCATTTGCTAATCGACTGTGTTGGACCATTGCCTCCATCGAAGTCAGGGTGTGTTTACCTATTGACTGTGATGTGTCAGGCCACCCGTTACCCCGCTGCCTATGCATTAAGTATAGGTTTCTACCAAGTCGGTGGTGAAGGCACTCTCTCAGTTTATTTCCATCTCAGATTATTCAGAGTGACAGAGGCTCTAATTTTGCATCGCGTATGTTTTCAGAAGTGCTTGAGCAGCTGCGTGTTAAACATAAGCTTAGTAGCGCTTATCACGCCCAGAGTCAAGGCTCTCTGGAGCGTTTTCACCAGACGCTCAAGTCATTGCTTAGAGGTTACTGTGTTCAGCTCAGCAAAGACTGGGAGGAAGGGCTTCCATGGTTGTTGCTTGCAGCACGTGAGGTAACACAGGAAAGTACAGGTTTCTCACCTAATTATTTGGTGTTCGGCCATGGAGTTCGTGGGCCATTAGCTGTCCTGAGGGATAACCTGAAGTGTCCTGAGAGTCCCTCTAACTTGTTGGAGTATGTGAACGGCTTCCGCCGGAAATTGTTCTTAGCTTGTGAGATGGCTGTAGAAAATCTGACTAAGGCTCAGAAGAAAATGAAGAGTTGGTATGACCGCCGGGCTGAGCCGAGAGTGTTCAGTCCTGGAGATCAGATTCTGGCACTGTTGCCGATAGCCGGTTCACCCTTTATTCCTAAATACGCAGGTCCCTATTCGGGTGTTCGGCAGGTGTCGGACATGAATTATCTAGTTTCAACTGCTGACCGTAGGCGTAATCGCAACTCTGTCACATTAATCTTTTGAAACCTTATTACAGTAGGTCTCCGGTTTCTGGGACAGCAGAGACTGGTGATCAGGTTAAGTCAGTTGCTTTGGCTGCAGTTGCTGGGATATTTAGCTTCTCTCCCCACATGGTGGCAGCGTGTGGTGATGAGGATGTGGTTAGCCCAGATGACTGTGTGCTCCAGCCTCAGTTGAAGAACTCAGAGAAGTTGTCTGATTTGGACACACTACTTGGGCATTTGTCCAAGGAGAGGGCATTAGCAGTTAAGTCGTTGATTTTTAACTTTCCTGCTTTGTTTTCAGACAAAACAAACCGTCGTGTACTCATTTGATCAAGCACGACATCGATGTGGATGATTCTGAGCCGATAAGGCAGAGGTTCTATCGAGTGTCACTCGAGAAACAGCAGCACCTAGAGGCAGAGGTGAAGTATCTTCTGAATAATGGTTTGGCAGAACCCTCTTATTCTATTTGGGCTTCGCCTTGCTTTCTAGTTAGTAAACCTGACGGGACGTATAGATTTTGTACCGATTATCGGAAGTTAAATAACATCACAAAGCCAGATTCTTTTCCGCTCCCAAGGGTTGAAGACTGTGTTGACTGGGTAGGTTCGGCCAGGTTCGTAAGCAAGTTTGATTTACTTAAAGGCTACTATCAGGTTCCTTTGACACCTCTGGCTCAGGAGGTTTCAGCCTTCATAACGCCGTCTGGCCTGTATTCGTACTCTGTGATGAGCTTTGGGTTACGAAATGTGCACGCCACATTTCAGAGACTAATGAACCGCGTAGTCTCTGGTTTATAGGGCTGGGGTGGTTATTTGGACGATGTGGTCATGTATAGTGACGGGTGGTCTGAACATCTTGAGCGTATCCAGGCTCTTTTTAAACGGCTAGATGAAGCTCGCCTCACTGTAAACCTCGCTAAGTGCGAGTTTGCCCAGGCGACAGTTGTTTATTTGGGGAAGGTGGTGGGGCAGGGCCAGGTGAGGCCTGTGCACGCTAAGGTGGTGGCTATTGATAATTTCCCTGTTCCAGCTACCAAACCTGAGCTCAGACGCTTTTTAGGAATGGTGGGGTACTATCGTGGT
This sequence comes from Chrosomus eos, assembly GCA_036326025.1. NCBI lineage: Eukaryota > Metazoa > Chordata > Actinopteri > Cypriniformes > Leuciscidae > Chrosomus > Chrosomus eos. Next base: position 809,118 of record CM070819.1, read on the forward strand.
TTTTGTGCTAACTTTTACACTGTTGTTGCCCCATTGACCGACCTTTTGAAGGGCCGTATTAAATTTGATTGGACTGCGATATGTCAGGCCGCATTTGATAATGTGAAGTTGTTGTTAACATCTGCTCCTGTGTTAAGGGCTCCCCGCATGGACCAGTCATTCCAGATGCAGGTCGACACTAGCCACGTGGGTGCTGGGGCCGTACTCCTGCAGGGGGATGAGCAAGGTGTAGACCGGCCATGTGTTTTTTTTTTCACAAAAGTTTTAGTCTATTGGTCTATTGGTATAAAGCAAAAAAGCTTTAATATGGGGATTACAACACTTTGATGTTTATTTAAGTGGGGGTGCTGTTTCGGTTACCATTTATTCTGATCATAACCCACTAACGTTCTTATATTCTCTAAAGAGCCCAAGTCAGCGCCTTATGCGCTGGGTGTTATGTTTACAACCGTATAGCTTACTTATCCGGCACATTCGGGGTGTGGACAACGTCATGGCTGACACCTTGTCCCGTGCCCTGTGTGAGCCGGAGTGAGTAGGTGTCTTGTCCTGTCTGTCTCTCTCTCTCTTGCATCTCATCTCTTTCCTGCCTAGTCTCCTTAAAATTTGGCTTTCCAGGTACCGGGACTTGCTGGAGCCTAGGGTTCGAGGGAGGGATTGAGTGGAGGGGTGGGGGCCTGTTGGACTCAAGTGACCATTTTACATCTGTTTTGCAGGCTTGGGCGGAGTGTCCAAGACATAACCCCTAGCCTAGACAAAGTTGAGTATTTTTAACATCTGATGTTTATTCATATATGTTTTTTTTTACATGTATGTATTTATTAAGATGTGATATGTATGTTAGTTATTTGCTAGGTTTGTTCGATGTTTGGGTGCTGGGGGGGGAAAGGAGTGTGTCATTTTTCCAGAGTCTCTCTTTGAGAGGCCTCTGTCGTAAGGAGGGGGGTGTCGTAACACATCAAAACGCAAGAAAGTGAGTCAACCTAGTTACTCCGGGACCAAACAACTCAGTAGCTTGAAGTAATAGATTTAGCTCCTACACCAACAAATTTAACAAGATTACATTCTAGCGGAAGCTGCAAATTATAAATGAAGGAAAACCCCAAGCCTAAGTTACTACAGGCAGTCAGCTTCAATAAAAGGTCTAACACAGACATTACAAAAGAACAGAAGGATGGATTTTTCTTCAGGTGATAGGCAAAGTGAGTGAAATGATATTTATATTTCCTTGCTGCACGTTTCATTTTTTACATTTTATGTCTAAAAGTCATTCAAAAAGACATTTTAAAGCAGTTAATAATATTTCAAAAATCTTTTGGAAAAGGATCCCAAGACCGCTACAATTACTTTGGCTTCCTCTATTTTAGAAATCCACAAGCCGCCACTGGATGTGAAACAAATGGACTTACTTCAACTGATCCAGCACAGATCTCTCTACACTCTTGCATCGCAATCACAACAAAGGCTGTCAGAGAGACATCAGCATCTCTGCCCTGTACACCACCCTGAAATAAAGCACACATAAACAGACTATATCACAAAACAATCATATGTGTGTGTTTTAATCATTCAATAACAATTTGAGTGACGATTGAGCATTATTGAAGACACCCAATGCAAACAAGCAGAATAAGCAGAATCAGCAAAGGATTAATCACTTGTTATCCTCAGGTGTCTTCAATAATGCTCAATCATCAGTCAATGAATCACTTAATTATCTCAAATATATTACTTTATAACGCTCTTGAGTGTGGACTCATATAAACACTGGAGCAGTGTTAATTTAAAGGGTACCTATTATGGATTTTTGAAAATTGCCCTTCATGTAGTGTGTAACATAGATCTAAGTGAACAAAAACATCCTGCAAAGTTTTAAACATGAAAGTTCACCGTATACAAAGTTATTGTCTCTCAAAAGTAAGAGTCGACTCTGAGTCACTGATATGAATCGTTCGACGAACGATGCTTTTTCTCTAACTTTATGACGTCACTTGTACAAGTTATTTGAATAAGATACGCCCACTTATTGCGTTCGGAGACGGCAGGGAAAACTAACATCATGTCGACGAGACGCTGTGTTTTGAAGTGCGACGCAAAAGCAAACTTTTTTCATCTGCCCAGTGAGGAGCATTTGAAGACTAAGTGGCTACAGTTCATATATACAACTATACCACAGAAGCCGAACCTGCCTAAAAGGACTTTGACCTTGTTCTGTGTTCGCATCATTTTGAAGATGATTGCTTCACAAACCTAAATGCTATAAAGTATGGATTTGCGAGCCGGCTGATACTGAATGAAGGTTCAGTACCGAGTTTATTTGGATCAGCTTCCTTCTCTGAATCACAACCTGTAAGTATTGTTAATATTAATTGTTGCTTTTATGGGTTTTGTAGAGTCGGGGGCGCGATGAGGGAAGCCGCAGTAAGTGTGTGTGTGTGTGTGTGTGTGTGTGTGTGTGTGTGTGTGTGTGTTGTGTGTGTGTGTGTGTGTGTGTGTGTGTGTGTGTGTGTGTGTGTGTGTGTAAGTTACGCTCAGCACAGCTTCTAGGTCTCCAATGTCAATTTTTTTTAAATATGTGAAATGTTTGTCGCTGTTATTGGAGTTATCATAAAGAGTAGAGCAATACCTTGTAGTACTGCATTTTAGGGCTAACACAAACAATAACTGACTGGGTCATATCATATGATCTGACCAATCACCGCAGATTAGCGTCACGCAAAGGAAGGGTTTGAAAAATGAGTCATTAGGGAGTCTTTAAATGCCATAATAGGTACCCTTTAAAGGTCCCCTGACATGGGGTTATTTTATTATTTTATAATGTTTCCTGGGTTGCCCATATAATGTTAGTATGTTTTTTAGATCAAAATTAGTCAAAATTTTGAAATAAAAGGCATTTTTCCTAGCCTGATTTTAGTCTCTGATTTGAACACTCTGTTTGAAGGGGCGTGTCTGCTGTGAGCCTTCAGTGTAACCGCCCACTGCTGTGATTGGCTGACATGCTTGCATATGAAATAGCTACATGTGAAAGTCTCTCGAATACTTTTACTACTGCTATTATACGTTTTTACTAATACAGCTATCGAGATTAACGAATTGTGAGAAGTTTTAAAAGTATTTTGATCTATTCCCATCACATAAAATGTGTGATGAGCATTGAGCAAGCAGATGACAGTCTGTTGATCGCGAGACAACGCAATTTCTGCACTCTCTCTAATGCTTTCACTAATGCAAATTCAAACACGATGATGTAAATACAGTAAGAGCTTCGTTGTGCAGTAACGTGCGTCATTGATTTCATAACGAGTTGTACTGATAAACTCGCGGTGTGTGGAAAAATGTTCTTTAATTGATTTCTGTATATAATTTGTTCACAATTTAAATAAGATTATTTTCATCCTACTAAAAGAAACGATGTGAAGGTGATATTTTAGTCACTGGCTTGACTTACTGATGCATTAACAGTATTGAACGGTTTTGAGAGAAAGATTACCTGTCTGAACTTGAACTTGATTTGTTGCTTGGTAGCTCGATGATTTATTTTCAGACGTTCATCGAGGCCAGCTCTGTATTGGCCCAAGTTGAGGAAACAGTCGTCGGTGAAATGTTTGGACCATCCAAAACTTTGGGAAGTTGTGTCGGCGAATTTCCAGAGAAAATAAAATTGACCCATTGTTTCTTCAGAGGCTCGGATGAAGGAACTAAAAAATACTGTTCATTTGTACATCCGAACACTGATCAACTGCCATGCTTCGCTCGTTTGTAAGCCTTATATCTCTCTATTCAACTTTTGTGCTTTGATCGGTCACACGCCATGATATCTCTCCAGGATAAACTAAAATCGCGCGCGCGTTCGTACTTCCTAGCTCGTTTTCTCATGGGCGGATCAAACCCACATAGCAACATTGTGTCGGCCCAGATCCGGCCAAAATCTGGCGCTTGTGGAATGCGGATCTGGCCCACATGCAGCGAGGAATGACGGCCCTTGGGTGGCCCACTCCTGTTTGCCAGATCTGGGCCACAAGCAGGCCATAGCAATGCCACATGTCAGCCAAGAGAAAAGAAATAAACCAGAACTGGACTTTATCTGAGCCACAAAATCTGTGTATATTAAATATGAAGTAAGTTCAGCCATAATAAGCCTGCTAACAAGCAGAATGACTGAAGGAAAGAAGAGAACAGAAAAAGAGACGAGCAGAAACACAAGAACTACAACTGACTTCAGACACAGCCTTAGATGAAATCTGCTGAAGAGAAAAGAAGACATTAAATATGTGAAGATCTCAGCAGAGGAGGATTAAACAACTCCACAAACAGCATTACCAGCTTCACTTATTACTAACCAGACTCACTTTATTTCTGTCAGACTTCTACAAAAGTTTTATTGAGAATTAACAGAGGTTTAAATCTTTCATTTGAAGTTACCATAACAGTGATCAGCGTTTCCATTAGTTGGTCTCTTAACTCTTACCATGTCTTCTGACTTTTTTGTCTCCTGTGACAGTGTGTGTATGTCAAACACATTTGCAGTAGCAAAGAAAGCTAAAGTGAAATGAGATGAAGGTTTCCTGTTAATTATTTTAAAATCATTGTTAAATAGACTGATTTATTAATGTCTTTTGAATCTAACAATTGTGCTGTTCCATTAATATATTCATATCTTAAACCCTGTGTGTCTGCTGCTTGTGATATGGCAATATAACAACAATCAGTTAGAAAATTTTAACAAAAGATTTGATCTACCACGACACACACAGACATCAACAATCTGCGTATGAACCTCAACAATGGTGACAATCAAAAGTACTGTGCTGCATGCATTGCAACATGAATAAATAATGCAGCTGAATTGTCCTATTTGTTTAATTTGAGATATTTGCTTTTATTTTTGGCTGTTGTTTTTGTTGTGAGCTTTCCAGTGCTGTTCTGAATTGATGTTTACCTAAATATTTTTGATTGTCACCATTGTTGAGATTCATGTGCTGATTTTTGATATCTGTGAGTGTCATGGTAGATTAGTTTTTTGTGCTCGTTTTTGTTAAAATCTTCTAACTGATTGTTATAATATTGCTGTGTCTCATGCTGCAGTGTGGGGGTTGTGATATAAATAGTTTAATGGAATAACACAATTCTTAGATTCAATAGACATCAGTAAATCAGTCTATTTAACGATGATTATAAAACCATCAACATATGACATCATCAACAGATCGCACTGTACTTTAGCTTTTTTTTTTTTTTTTTGCTGCTGCAAATGTGTTTGACTCGCACACCGGCATAGCAGCCAATAAAAGACAAGTGACATAAGGGGAGTTAAGAGACCAACTAATGGAAACGCTAATCTCTGTTATGGTGACTTCAAATGAAAGTTTTAAAGCGTTTTAAACACAGTTAAACCTCTGTTAATTCTCAATAAAAACTTGTGTAGACGTCTAACAGAAATAAAGTCAGTCTGGTTAGTAATAAGTGAAGCTGGTAATGCTGTTTGTGGAGTTGTTTATTCCTCCTCTGCTGAGATCTTTACAGATTTAATGTCTTCTTTTCTCTTCAGTGGATTTCATCTAAGGCTGTGTCTGAAGTCAGTTATAGTTCTTGTGTTTCTGCTCGTCTCTTTTTCTGTTCTCTTCTTTCCTTCAGTGATTCTGCTTGTTAACAGGCATATTATGGCTGAACTTACTTCATATTTAATATACACAGATTTTGTGGCTCAGATAAAGTCCAGTTCTGGTTTATTTCTTTACTCTTGGCTGACATGTGGCATTGCTATGGCCTGCTTGTGGCCCAGATCTGGCAAACAGGAGTGGGCCACCCAAGGGCCGTCATTCCTCGCTGCATGTGGGCCAGATCCGCATTCCACAAGCGCCAGATTTGGGCCGGATCTGGGCCGACACAATGTTGCTATGTGGGAAGTCTCTTTGCGGGCAAAGCAGAGAAGGGGGAGGTAACATTCCCCCCATATGACGTCATATAGGGGAGATTCAAGATCAGCTCGTCTGAGATATCCTTTTCTCACAGGCAGAGAAAGATAGCCAAAACTCGGTTTACACCGACTGAAATTTCTAGACAAGAGGGGACCAAATACAGGCTAGGGGAACTAATATTAATGTTAAAAAACCTCAGAAAGTGAAAATTTCATGTCAGGGGACCTTTTAACACTGGGTATATATATATATATATATATATATATATATATATATATATATATATATATATATATATATATATATATAAGATAAACCGAAAACCTTTATTTGAAAAACAATAATTTCAAAACAGATTTGCAACACATTTGTTTTTCCTGCTTTGCTTCCACCTCCATTGTCTATCGTGGGGGGCTCTGAGAGAGTTCACGGGATCGCCACGACGCATCCGCGATAACTGAGAAGATGACGGGTCTCGATGTAGTGTTTAAAATGGTTCTAAAGTGTGTATTTCCTGGATGTGTGCCTATTTCAGGGATGGGCAAGTCATTCTGCTGAGATCTTGAGCGATTTATTGTCTTTTATTTGGAGTTAACTTCAGGTTGTGTGGCTTTAAGTCAGTTATAGTTGTTCTGTTTCATTTTCTGAGAGTGTAAACATGATGTTGAACCAACATCACATTGTAACATTGACTCAATGCCATTACCATTGATTTTTGGATGAAAAAAAAAAAATAATTATGGGAGAAGAAGTGATGTTGAGTCAAAACTGTACACATTAACATTGACAAATTAACATTATTTTGATGGTTGCTATCTATCTGGACCCTAATCAAACAGTCCTGGACCAGCTCATCAATGTCTTCAGGATTACTAGAAAGCTACAGACAGGAGAGTTTATCAGGGTTGGAGACAGTGGCCCATATGATCTCGTCAAAACATTTTCTGTACGACGACTTCATAAAATCGTTCAGAGTATCACATCAGTATTGGCATGTAAAATTAACAACTAATATTTAACGACTTAATCAGATATTAGACTTACTAACAATAAATCGGGCCATTACATGAAGACTATCATCACTAAAAAATAACTAACATCCCGTGTGTCTCTGAAACATGGCAAAGAATGCAATAGTGTTGCCATGTTTCAGAGACACACAGTTAAAGCAGCCGGAGAAAAAGACTTTTGCACTTTATTTAAATTAAGATATTTTACTTTCATTTTACGTTTTTTGTATTGCAACCATTGCTGACATTCATTTTACAGTTTTTTACGCTCTAGAGCGTCAAAATGCACTCCCCTTACAAATCTACTAATAACTTCAGAATGCATCAAGGTATTAACTTACTTTTTTTGACTCTGACTGTGTTGACTTCCACGAATGATACGCCTTCCGTATTTGAGTGCAAATCTATAGCATTTTACCGCAAAACAGAGAAATTGTACTTAACCCTATCTATTGATATAAAGTGCTGTTGTGTGTGTGTGTGTGTGTGTGTGTGTGTGTGTGTGTGTGTGTGTGTGTGTGTGTGTGTGTGTGTGTGTGTGTGTGTGTGTGTGTGTGTGTGTGTGTGTGTGTGTGTGTGTGTGTGTGTGTGTGTGTGAACCAATGACAGATGTGTGTGTGAACCAATGACAGATCTGTGTGTGAACCAATGACAGATCTGTGTGTGAACCAATGACAGATCTGTGTGTGAACCAATCACAGACCTGTGTGTGAACCAATCACACACTAAAAACAAAAAATGACGTCGTCTGGAACGTAAAAAGGGGGAGGGGTTTGGAATCAATCCCACGTGGGATTCCTTTTCTACATGATATTTAACTCTCGACCCCAAAGAGCACCTTCCAATACTTTTTTGAACTCCTTGAGCACCCTGGACATTTTTTCTCTTTCCAATCCCACGTGGGATTCGCAAACGGTCTTTGGACACAACACATTTGGAGATACACGTATTTGTACTAGATTATTTTCAAAGAAAACATGGCCAAACGAAGATTCACTGCCGAGCAAGCTGCTGAAATGATTTTTGCCGAGAGCGGATCTGATACATATCGATTTGATTCGGATGAAGATGATCAAATTCTGGACGGTATCGATCCATTTGAGGAGTAAGTAATGAATGCAATATTGCTGATAATGCATTTTCTAATATATATTGTATGATTTTTTAGCAAAATTATTTTTGTAGCTTTTCAGAAATAACGGAGCAGTAATCAAATAATGTGCGCCATCAAATAATGTGGCCGCATGTAGTCTCTCTTTATTTACAAACTATTTCGTTTACTTTGCTTGTCTATTTTATTGTACTGTTTTTTTTAGGAACATTTTATTGTAGCTTTTCAGAAATAATGGTGCAGTAAGCCTTATCTAAGGCCTGTACCAGAGCCATAGAGAGAAAGAGTTCCGACACGTGCATAGACCGCTATAGGAATTTAGGAATGTGGAAGTAACGCGTGTCGTGGAGCAGCCGTTAGTTCCAAAACACTGATAGTTCCAGGATTGAACCCCATTCATTTTCAGTGCTTCCGAAATACGCTCGCTGGTAAATTAATGAAATTACTGTATTTTTTTTTACTTTTACACACATTAGCCGACCTCTCGTGAATCTAGTCTGTAGTTATATGTTATGTAGCCAGGTTTAGTAAATGTTTATTGGAAGATAATAGGTTAATTGCAGCGATAGCTTACGTGACCAACACTTCACTAACGTTAGCTAACTTACGGTAACCTGATGTAAATAATATATATTTTATATAATATTTTATATATATATTAGGGGTGGAACGGTACATGTATTCGTATCGAACCGAAACGGTACACTCAAAAAAATAATTCATTGGATGAACATGATTTAATCATGCCACCTATATTCCATCTAAACAAACCAAGTAAACTTGAACTACTTTGAATATTTTAAATGAACACAATATACATTTGTAGATTCAACATGATTGTAATATGTCAATGTAACTTCTTTACAACTAATTGAATGAAAATGTTTGTATTGTGTTAGTCTAATCAAATTTATTCTTATCCACTGAATGTCAGTAAAGCACTTCAATTCAACAAGATTCTGCTTTGTTACATAAACTAGTTAATGTCTTGTTTTGGTAGTTGATTGAGCATTATTAAAGACACCTGGTGTTAACAAGCAGAATCACTGAAGGAGAAAACCATAATTTTTAATTCACCAGTATGGAGATGAGTGTTTGCTTTAGTTGGGCTCTTGACCCTTATATCATTTACTTTAGATTTTGTTTGGCTGCTGTACGTGTGTTGTAACAGCTAGATGAACAAATGGTCATGGTCAACTGATGGTAGTCACTGAACTAATATAGAGCCCAATTTAGGTTTATTTTTATTAATTATAGCAACATTGTCCATATTCAGCATCATATTTTCATCCTTTACAATGTAATCTAAAGATTTTTTTTAAATGTGTCTTATATACAAAAAAAGTATCATTTTGATTCTACATAGTTTGTGGACACACAGACATCAATAATCAGCCTGTGAATCTCAACAATGGTGACAATAATAAAGCATGTTGCAGTGCATTCTGTGCCACCAATCAAAACTCATTCATGGCTCCCATCATGCATTGCTGCATGAATAAATAATGAGCTTATGTTCAGAGGTGATCTGTTTGTCACCATTGCTGAGACTCATACGCTAATTATTGATGTCTGTGTGTGCCTATATAAAGAATTTTCGAAGTTTTTTTTTTATTGACTTGATCATTTGGATTTCATTGAAGAGGTCAAAAATATTTTGGTGAACAAGGCCAGTGCTGCTATAATTAATAAAGTAAACCGCATATTTGGCTCTATGTTAGTTCAGTGATTCAGGTCAAATGATTGTGAAATAATGATTATGTTTAAACACAACCAATACTATCAGATGAACTGTTTATTGTTCATCCGACTGTTATAACTCATGCACAGCAACCAAACAAAATCTAAAGTTAGTAAGTTAATGGTCAAGAGCCCAACTAAAACAAATACTTACCTCCATAATGGTGACTTAAAAATTCTGGTTTTCTCCTTCAGTGATTCTGCTTGTTAACATTAGGTGTCTTTAATAATGCTCAATCAACTACCAAAACAAGACATTAACTAGTTTATCTAACAAGGCAGAATCTTGTTGAATTGAAGTGCTTTACTGACATTCAGTGGATAAGAATAAATTTGATTAGACTAACACAATACAAACATTTTCATTCAATTAGTTGTAAAGAAGTTACATTGACATATTACAATCATGTTGAATCTACAAATGTATATTGTGTTCATTTAAAATATTCAAAGTAGTTCAAGTTTACTTGGTTTGTTTAGATGGAATATAGGTGGCATGATTAAATCATGTTCATCCAATGAATTATTTTTTTGAGTGTACGGGCGTCACGGTTCGGTGCACGAATTTGCATGTAGAATACACAGTACAAAAATGCCGCGCGCGCGCGGAGAGAGAGAGAGAGAGAGAGAGAGAGAGAGAGAGAGAGAGAGAGAGAGAGAGAAGAGAGAGAGAGAAGAGAGAGAGAGAGAGAGAAGAGAGAGAGGCGCGATGAACATTGTGTGTGTCTGCGCGCGCGTGTGCGAGAGAGAGGTGCGATGAACAGTCAGTGTGTGTGTGTGTGTGTGTGTGTTGCGCGCGTGCGAGAGAGATCTCTCGTGCGCGATCCAACAGTGGAAACATACTCCGTCATTTTTTCATACCGAACATCATTAAAACTGCAAAGTGTTTACTGTTTACTTTTGTGTACACTTGCAATAAAACACAACATTGTGCTGTTGTCACACTCTAAACTCGTGTCAAACTGTAACCTACAAATGTTAACAAAAGTTTTTAAAGGTAGTATTATTTTTTACGGAAATCAATTATTTATAATTCAGATGAGAATAAAGTTAGGGTTAACTAAAAATGAAGGAAAACAAATATATTGATCTGAAAGAGCAAATTAATTTTAAATTCATTCAGGTACAATTACCAAACATATCTCAAGGTCTTTTCAAATTTTTAATAATTTAATAAATAAACTAATTATATAAAACTCCTGTCAGTGCACTACAAATAAACTGGTTCTATGCCTTTATTAATAAAACTTATTTAAAAAATACAAGGCTTAATGCCTTCTGCATTTTTGTTTTGCTTTTCACTCCATTGTACCGAAATCGTACCGAACCGTGACGTCTGAACCGAGGTATGAACCGAACCGTGACTTCTGTGTACCGTTCCACCCCTAATATATATATATATGGGTGCGTGGGTGGGTTAGGATTAGTTATGCGTGACTGAACACTACACAGTACTTACATGTATTTGTGTGTTTTCTGATGAATGGTAGTCTAAGATTAGGGTAGGATGAAGGGGTACATTAGCCATACTGAATTTAGGAACATAGTTAATTCACTCATTAACTATCTCTCCGGTTTCATTTTATGAAGATAATATTTACCGAAGATTGCTGTAAATATAGTTGTTGCTTTCTACGTTATGGGAGCAGTCTATTTCCCTCCCAAATCATTCATTTGTACATACACAGCGTAATTATTTATATTTTATGCTGGTTGTAATTCTGAACAGACTGCCGACCTTTTTGCGTGATCACGAAGGTAGGCTAATGGCTGAATCGGAATTTATAAGCAAGATCACGGGATTCAAAAGCCTAGTACAGCCCAGTTGTGCTAAAATAAATATCATGAGACGTCCATCATCAGATGAATGACATGGAAAAGTTAAGTTAGAGCTGCTAAAGCCAGTGCTACTACCCATGCGAACATGAACACTAAGCTTTTCCTTCCAAAAACATAGCCTAAAACTTATCTAAGTTGTCACCCTGCCTCTACAAATGCAAAACTGAAATTAAGAAAATGCAATAACAGCTTAAAAAGTACTTGGGTGTGTGTTTTATTTTATATTTACCGTTTAATAATGCAATCGCTGCTGTCTGTCCATAGAAGAACATGACAGCTCCGCGTATGTTTTGGAACTATTGGGGCTTACATGAACCACGTGACAGCCGTCGCGGCGACATCAAAGCATGTCGCGACTCTCTCTGTATACGACTCTGGCCTGTACTATTTGTCTACATAGGAGGGGGTTTGCAAGACATTGTATGCTCAGTGCGTAATGATGAACGCTCCAGTAATAATAGTTAGATTCTTGTAGTTAGACGTTCTATGACTTGGATTTAAAAATACACACATGATGATGAATAGCTAGTCTTTATTTACCACATTTGTGTGTTTTAGAACAGCCCCAGAACAGACGATTGCATCATTGCGCAACCCAGGACCCTGAACGCGTGCGCGCCCTTGTGTGGACTGATGTGCAAATGCAGTGCACAGTGACATCTAGAGGTTGTTTTTGGATGTGTTTGGTAAATTGAGAGAATATTCAATTCAAAATTAACATTGTTCCATTTACATCTTATAATTGCTGTGTTTTTTTTAAAAAAACGTATGGTGACTACATTCGCAGAAATCTAAATAGTTAATTTGTTTCTTTATATTTTTTCACCAATATTTTTTTTTCTAAAGCCTTTGACGAATCAATATTTGTTGTAAAATCTCTTATCACTCTGCTATGAAAATTGACCATTCCAGAAGCCAAAATATCAACATAGTGCCAGGCGGGCATAAAACCCCTTAGGCTTTGAAGGGTTAAGTGTTTGATAGTAATAATTCAGGAAATAGCTGTAAAATAAGTGTTTTTCTGTCAAACATTTAAGGTAAATGTATGTTTAAGTTTTGTGCACTATATTTCAATTAGGATATTGTGGATTTTGTTTGGTAGCCATAACTGACAGTAATTTACCATTTCTTTTAAAGATTACATGTTTTACAGTGTTAGTTCACTATGCTGAGTATTTCATGTGTTGACAACCACAGAGAAATAAATAGCTAGTTCTGGATTATTTCATCATTCTTTTCTGAACACAAACAGGCCACATTCAATTTACCGCCATCTCTCCATGAATTACAGGTGAATCCTCTTTGAAGGAGCCGTCTGCCAGTTGTTTGTGGAGAGCCAGCCACTTGACGGCGCTGCAGATCACTTGTTCCTCTATAGCAATTAAGTTACTGGCCATGGTGAAGACTTTAGCCACATATGCAGTCAGCCTAAAACGGACAAACAGAAAGATATTAAAAAAATCTAATAAAAAACAAGTAATAATTATTTTTTACTATTAAAATAATGTTAAATAATAAAATATTTAAGACAAGAGAAATCAGGCATGTAACGTAACAAAACCGACTTTACCATGTGCTGCTCAGCCTGGATGCAAAGCCAGCGTAGGATCCATCTGATTTACGGTCACCCAGCTGGCGTTGATAACCTTAATACAAACAATATAAAAAAATAATATTTATTAACATATATTTCCCGCATTTTTCATAACAGCATCTTTGAGAGTGCTTCTTGAATTGATTTTCTTTAGTGGTAAATTCAGGTTGATTGGGAGACATTTTTCTAGTCATCTAAATGGCTAAATGTGTCCCAGTCAACCTGAACTGACCATATATTTGTCCTGCTGACCTGTGCTGATATGTTTAATGGCTTCATTACGGCGGTGTATTCCAACAGTGTCCCACTGATTGGTGCTGTCTAGATAATGAGTGGCAATGACAGGTAGAGTCATAATGATCATGTTTGCCTCTCCATCACCGCTGGGCTGGACAATAAACTGACCCATGAAGTCTCCACTGATGGCCCGCTCGACTGTCTGAGAGATCGCTTCACCTGGAAGGAGGAAAGAGGGAACGCAGGCTGAGAATTCAGTTTTTATCATCTTTGTCAAGATTAAATATTTAGTATGCAACATGTTGACACTATTTGGTTTTGTTTCTGCACAGTTTCAAATTCTTTATGTTTAACGCAGGATACACAGTGTGTTTGATCATTTCCCCCAAAATTGTAGCTTCATGCATTATTTTTTATCAACATTTGAATGTGGGTAAGTTTCATAAAAAAGCCATATTTAGATTTTTTTTTTTGTCAATGATTACATTCAGATTGAATTCAATGATCTAAACACAGATGAGTAGATCGAGTCCATCAACACCCCTAAAGCCTCACAGTCCTGGAGCTCATCCTGGGTTGACATTTCATTCAGTAACATTAGGCAGGTTTGATTAATTTGCTGTTTCATGTTGATGATCATTTTATTTTAAATATGCATATGAAATGAGATTGCATGTTTCAGCATCTTTCTCGCATGTTTTGATCAGGATATTGAGTATTCTTTCAGAAGATGTGTAATAGCGCTCCCTACCATATAACAGTGAAAACACGGAAAGCTGGAAATTTCACCCTTCACAGGAGTTTGATTGACAGGCGATCTGCTTGGAAACCAGCTTGATGTGTGTGGGCCAAATACGGCCCATTTGACCCTTCCCACTGACAGAAACAGAGCCGTCGCAAGGGCTGTGCGAACTGTGCAACCGCACAGGGCCTCGCAGCTGGGTTTTTTTTTTTTCCTTTTTTTTTTTCAACAAATTAAGCGGGTTTTTACGGGCTGTAATCTCCCAGTCGATAAGTTGATTTATTGGCCGATACGTTCTGAATCAACAACAATTTCAACAGGTGGAAAGCACTAATTGCTAATGGGGGTGTTTTCAGAGCACCCCTGTTTCACAGGTAACAGCCTCTCTTCAGAACACCCCCCTTGTTTTCACTTTTTTGGATTAGCCCAACCCACTGGAGACAGATTGAAAACAGTACTAGAAGGCATTGGTATGGAGGTTTGCTGAATTTTAATTTATTTGCGAGCGTTTAATTGACTGTCAGTCCTCCTTTACCATGTCAAAGACAGCGACAGTGTGGCATCATTTTACGAAAACAGATAGAAAAAAAGCAAAAAGTTTGCAAGCAACAGTTTGCATATCACAGCTCGACTACAAACATGGCATAGCCTATCACCTAAAAACGGTGAGCTAACTTGTCTGTGTTAGGTTGCCCCGTCTGTTTTGAGTAGGCTATATGAATGAACATATAAGAATTGGCATTTAAATATGCCGATTAGTAATAATCGTTTTTATAACTGCAGGTGCACCCGCACGCAACTACGGTATTGCTTAATTGTGTTGTATTTGTTTTGAGCCAGTAAAAAAAATTAAGTAATGATCTCCATACGGGTGATCATCCGCTTATCATTATTTAATCTACCCACGAATTAAATGTAGGCTACACACTATTCAACAGATTTCAATGAAATACCTTTTAAACATTTGAAACATCTATTCGTGTCTCAGCCGCGAAGCTGAGCTTCAGCCTCAGTCTGTGCGAGGACATGCACAGCGGCTGAAATGAAAGTGTCTGTCAGTTATTATTAAATTATGACAAAAACAATTGTCTAAATTATGTTGCATATTCCTCAACAGTTCTTGTGCTGATGTCACTAGTTGACATAGTACTATTTTCGGAAATCATGGCTATATTGCGCAGGTGCACGTGATGCAACGCCGTCAGAGACAGAGTGTGTAATTTCAGTGCCAAATAATTAGGTCAAAAACGATTTAATATAGGCCTATTGCAAATAGCCTATTCATTTTTTATGTTTGTTTATAAATAATTTAAATGGACAAGGCTTACAAGTAGGCTGCGCAGCCAATTATACTAACGTCCCGAGCCTGGAAGGGGCCTCGCATTTCAAGTTCGCACAGGGCCTCGCACCCCACCTGCGACGGCACTGGCCAGAAATGAGCCATATGTGCCAGTGTTGTCAAAAATATCGATATTTCGATAAATATCGATACTGAAATATGTGAACGGTACCAATACAAATTTCCCGAAGTATCGATACTAGCCGAATGGTCACTTTCACTTCTCTCCAAAGGCGCGTTGACAAACACCACACGTGACGCACTCTCATTCGCTCTGGTTAAATAGCAAAAGTGAAGTTAATGGAAAGATGGCGAGGGTGGCGCCCCTGCGACTGGCTTTGGTTGATTGATAAAGAACACCGCGATCGGGCATTTCGGAGAATAGCGCGGACACGCGCTACACACCACGAGCGAGCATGTCGGAGAACAACGCGGACACGCATTAAAAACACACCGCGAGCAGGCATGTTGGAGAATAGCGTGGACACGCATTAAAAACACACCGCGAGCAGGCATGTTGGAGAATAGCGCGGACACGCATTAAAAACACACCGCGAGCAGGCATGTTGGAGAATAGCGCGGACACGCATTAAAAAGACACCGCGAGCAGGCATGTTGGAGAATAGCGCGGACACGCATTAAAAAGACACCGCGAGCAGGCATGTTGGAGAATAGCGTGGACACGCATTAAAAACACACCGCGAGCAGGCATGTTGGAGAATAGCGCGGACACGCATTAAAAACACACCGCGAGCAGGCATGTTGGAGAATAGCGCGGACACGCATTAAAAAGACACCGCGAGCAGGCATGTTGGAGAATAGCGCGGACACGCATTAAAAACACACCGCGAGCAGGCATGTTGGAGAATAGCGTGGACACGCATTAAAAACACACCGCGAGCAGGCATGTTGGAGAATAGCGCGGACACGCATTAAAAACACACCGCGAGCAGGCATGTTGGAGAATAGCGCGGACACGCATTAAAAAGACACCGCGAGCAGGCATGTTGGAGAATAGCGCGGACACGCATTAAAAACACACCGCGAGCAGGCATGTTGGAGAATAGCGTGGACACGCATTAAAAACACACCGCGAGCAGGCATGTTGGAGAATAGCGTGGACACGCATTAAAAACACACCGCGAGCAGGCATGTTGGAGAATAGCGTGGACACGCATTAAAAACACACCGCGAGCAGGCATGTCGGAGAATAGCGCGGACACGCATTAAAAACACACCGCGAGCAGGCATGTCGGAGAATAGCGTGGACACGCATTAAAAAACACACCGCGAGCAGGCATGTTGGAGAATAGCGTGGACACGCATTAAAAACACACCGCGAGCAGGCATGTTGGAGAATAGCGCGGACACGCATTAAAAACACACCGCGAGCAGGCATGTTGGAGAATAGCGCGGACACGCATTAAAAACACACCGCGAGCAGGCATGTCGGAGAATAGCGTGGACACGCATTAAAAACACACCGCGAGCAGGCATGTCGGAGAATAGCGCGGACACGCATTAAAAACACACCGCGAGCAGGCATGTTGGAGAATAGCGCGGACACGCATTAAAAACACACCGCGAGCAGGCATGTTGGAGAATAGCGCGGACACGCATTAAAAACACACCGCGAGCAGGCATGTCGGAGAATAGCGCGGACACGCATTAAAAACACACTGCGAGCGAGCATGTCGGAGAATAGCACAGACACGCGCTTCACACTGTGAGCGTGCTGGGGGCACCCAAAAGATTGTTTGACTATATCAATATCCCTCACAACACTATTTTAGAAGTGAAAACAGACTTACGGAACAGGCTACAGGGGTACCATTTAGCAGCACATATGCTCAGCATCAGGAGTGTTTGTTGTTTGGACAGACCTGCCCCCACTGCTAATTAAAATCCTAAAGGAAACACTGTAACTCTTCTCATTTTAACTTTTCTGAAACATTAACCAAGATGGCCTAGTATTGTTGTTGATATGAGTCTGTCGAGTTTTTTCACAGTTTTCTTAAAGTTAACATAATCTGACTGAGGAATCTTAGACAAGTAAATATTGTAACTGTGTTCAAATGTAAATTAGCTTGTGCCTATTTAACTTTATTCAAAATTATTATTTAATTCAGATACTAATTAAACTAAACAGACAATGGCATCTATGATCAAATAGATCCTTTAACTAAAAACTGAATGTTTAATCTTATTACTATACATTACTGACACTCTATCCTCCAATTTGATACTGTTAAGTGCTTTTATGTTACAGTATATTTTAATCTTTGATAACAGTAGGTAATAAAAATACAATGGATCATGTTAGCTCTGGTCCAATTAAAAAATATTAACAAATAGAACTCTTGAAATAGGACATTTTTGTTCATGTAAAATATACCTCATTGTCATGTTCTAGACTTGTTATATTTAGCTTTAAATAAAAAAATTCCCCCTTAATATTGTGGCAGTTTTTTTCTCTGTAGTTTCGAAAATGGTATCGAATATCGATATTTTTCAAGGTATCGTATCGAAGTTAGAAATTCTAGTATCGTGACAACATTAATATGTGCCATAGTTGGCCCAGATGAGGCCCATGTATGCCATATGGGAAACTGGTGCTGATTTTCGCGCACAATAAAATAGCTTAGAAACTGAAAAGTTCTGAAATATATTTCTTTGTAACTAAAACCCACAGCTTCACTATTAGTAGAGAGACGCTTGCCAGGTAAAATGTTTCACACACAATAGCTCTCTTGCACACTAATGCATTAATTTATATGTACACGATAAAATCCCTGGTGTTAAATTTAACACCACTCGGTGTTCATATGGGAACCACCAGCAGGGTTTTAAAGTAACACGGAATCAGTGTTAGAGTTAATGAGATTACTAAATGATTAATTGAGCATTATTGAAGACACCTGATGATAACAAGCAGAATTGCTGAAGAAAAGAAAAACAAGAATTACAAATGACTTCCAGACATAGCCTTAGATGAAATCCACTGAAGAGAAAAGAAGACATTAAATCTGTGAAGATCTCAGCAGAGGAGGATTAAACACAAACAGCATTACCAGCTTCACTTATTACCAAATAGTTATTGAGAAATAATAGAGGTGTAGATGTTGATGTTTTATTGGAAATAATAGGTTTTATAGGTCACCAATATGGTGATCAGTGTTTGCATTATTTGGGCAGTTTGACTCTTGGCTTTTTTATGCATGTGTGTGGTCTTTATAACAGTGTTTACCAAAACACATCAGTTGATGTAAAGGAAGCCAGCAACAAAGATTATCAGGTTATATGATTTGAATCATCATGAAGATGAATGACTCTCTCGTCTCATAACTGACCTAAAATGGCTATTTGTTCTTAATAGATTATTTTCATGAATGAGAATTTCTTGCCACATATCAGACATCCTAAACTGTGATTTATAAAATTATCTGCAGGTAAAAGAAAAACACAGACATCAAGCACTAGCATATGAATCTCAACAACGGTGACATGCTTAATGCAGCAATGCATTCTGGGAGCCACCATATTATAAAACAAATGGCTCCTAGCATGCATTGCAGCATGTCACCATTGTTGAGATTCATAAACTGAATCTTAATGTTAGTGTGTGTGTGTGAGTCTATACATTTTCTTTTATACTCTCTCTCAAAATTCATCGATCGAAAAATTCAGAATTTTTAATTTAGGCAAAAAAAATGTAGGTGGTAAAAATCTGTTAATAACAAATAACCTCTTTTGGTCAGTGATTGCATTTGACAAAACTTTTGTCTTCATGATGATGAAATAAATATCACCTGATCATCTTTGTTTTTAGTTTCCTTTATTACAAATTATATGTTTTGGTAAACACTGTAACAAAGAAATATGTTTAACATGTTAAAAGTTTAAGTCTCAAACTGCCCAATTAAATGAAACACTGATCACCACAATGGTGACCAAACATTTTTAATAATACATCAACATCTAAATCTCTGTTAATTCTCAAGAATAATTTCTGTAGATGAATGACAGAAATAAGGTCATAACTGGTTTGTAATAAGAGAGATTTCATAAGGCTGTTTCTGGAAGTCAGTTGTAGTTCTTTTGTTTCTCTTTTCTTTAGTGCAGGGGTGTCAAACTCAGTTCCTGGAGGGCCACAGCCCTGCAGAGTTTAGTTCCAACCAGCTCCAACAAACATACCTGTAGTTTTTAAATAAGCCTGAAGGACTTGATTATCTGGATCAGGTGTGTTTAAAGGGTACCTATCATGGAATTTTGAAAATTACCTTTCATGTAGTGTGTAACATAGATCTAAGTGAACGAAAACATCCTGCAAAGTTTTAAATATGAAAGTTCACCATATACAAAGTTATTGTCTCTCAAAAGTAAGAGTCGACTCTGAGTCGCTGATATGAATCGATAGACGAACGATGCATTTTCTTTAACTTTCATACGTCACTTGTACAAGTTATTTGAATAAGACACGCCCACTCATTGCGCGCGCCAGAAAACAGTGAAAACAACCTGTCGACGAGCTGTTCTGAAGCGCGAATCAAAAGCGAACTTTTTTTTCACTGCCCAGGGACGAGCATGTGAAGAATCTGGCTAGAGTTTATATTTACAACTATACCACACAAGTATAGCCACCTTGAGCTGTGATCACGTTATTTTAATGAGGATTCCTTTACAAACATAAATGCTTTCAAGTCGCATTCATTCGCGAGTCGGTTGATACTGAAGGAACGTTCAATACCAAGTTTATTTGGATCGGCTTCATCCTCCGAATCACAACCTGTAAGTACTGTTAATAATTGTTGCTTTTAATGGGTTTTGTAGCATGCTCAATAAGCGTGTGTGTGTGTGTGTGTGTGTGTGTGTGTGTCAGTTAAGTTACGCTCAACGCAGCTTAGGTCTCCAAGCTGTGTGTGTGTGTGTATGTGTGTGTGTGTGTGTGTGTGTCAGTCAGTTACGCTCAGCGCTTAGGTCTCCAAGCTGTGTGTGTGTGTGTTTTTTGAAATATGTAAAATGTTTGTCGTTGTTATTGGAGTTGTCATAAAGAATAGAGCGTATTGTAGTACTGCAGTGCTTTATCAATATGTTTAAGCTTTGGGTTAACGCGAAAAATAACTGACTGGGTCGTCTGACCAATCACCGCAGATTAGTGTCACACAAAGGCGGGGTTTGAAAAATGAGTCGTCAAACGAATCATTTGGGAATCGCTGAGCAAATCAGGTAAAAATAAATGCATATTATAAGACAACAAAAGTGTTTTTTGTCATTGCATGCATGTAAAACTGTTGTTGGGGACTCCCAGAACAACATTAGGAACATTTTAAATGCCATAATAGGTACCCTTTAATTAGAGTTGAAGCTAAACTCTGCAGCGCTGTGACCCTCCAGGACTGAGTTTGACACCCCTGCAAGAGTGTTAAAGTTAATGAGATAATTAAGTGATTCATTGAGTGATGATTGACCATTATTGAAGACACCTGATGTTAACAAGCAGAATCACTGAAGGAGAAAATCTTTTTTTAAGCCACCATTATGATGATCAGTGTTTGCTTTAGTTGGGCTTGTGACCCTTAAACTGTTAACATTAGATTTTCTTTGGCTGTTGTATCTGAGCTATAACCGCCAGATGATCAAAGAGAACAGGTGATCAGATGGTGTTGGTTGTGTTTTGACACAATCATCACATGCCCTGCATCCCAAACCTTATTTTGAGAGATTTTACCTTGTTGAGAACAGCAGTCCTGTGATTCTATAACAAACGATGTTCAGCATTTTCAATACAATCCAAAATATTTCTTAAAAGTTGTTCTGATAAAAAAAAAAATCTTTAATTTAGGCACGCACAGACATCAACAATCAGTGTATGAATCTCAACAATGGTGACAAACAGTAATTTCCTTTTCCTATTTGAATATACTAAGACATTTCAGATCATAATTTATTCATACCACAATGCATGATGGGAGCCATGCATGAGTTTTGATTTGTGGCACCCAGAATGCACTGCAACATGCTTTTTTATCACCATTGTTGAGAATCACAGGCTGATTATTGATGTCAGTGTGTCAGTGAGTATAACATAATTCTTCCAACTTTTTTTATAAGTACAACTTTCAAGAAATATTTTGGATAATATTGAAAATGCTGAATATCAGTTGTTATAGAATCACAGACTGCTGTAATCAACAAGGTAAAATCTCTTTAAACAAGGTTTGTGATGCAGGGCATGTGATGATTGTGCCAAAACATAACCAACACCATTGGATCACCTGTTCTCTTTGATCATCTGGCAGTCATAAGTCAGATACAACAGCCAAAGAAAATCTAATGTTCACAGTTTAAGGGTCACAAGCACAACTAAAGCAAACACTGATCACCATAATGGTGGCTTAAAAAGTAGATTTTCTCCTTCGGTGATTCTGCTTGTTAACATCAGGTGTCTTCAATAATGGTCAATCATCACTCAATGAATCACTTAATTATCTCATTAACTTTAACACTCTTGAGCAGGGGTGTTTAGCAGAGTTTAGCTTCAACTCTAATTAAACACACCTGATCCAGCTAATCAAGTCCTTCAGGCTTATTTGAAAACTACATGTATGTGTGTTGGAGCTGGTTGGAACTAAACTCTGCAGGGCTGTGGCCCTCCAGGAACTGAGTTTTACACCCCTGCTTTAGTGCTTGTTATCCTCAGATGTCTTCAATAATCAAACAATCACCACTCAAATAATTACTTAGTTATCTAATTAACTCTAAAACTGCTTCAGTGTTACTCTTAACACCCTGCTGGTGGTTATCATATGAACACCGATCGGTGTTAATTTAACACCGGTGAATTTACTGTGTCTTTACTGTGCTACTTTATCTATATCTGATTTAGAATGAACAGAAATCTGTGATAAACATAATGACCCCAAAAGACAAAGGAACTGATCAAAATACAGAGGTGTAAAGTCCAGGTTCAGAAAGTAAAAGTCCTCCTCAGTATTTTGTTCCAATCACCTGGATTTTCTAATTCAGACAGAAGAGAGAACTATTGAGTGAAATCAGCTTCTGCACAGCAAAAACTCCAGCCTTAAATCAACTCTCCTGGGAGTTTATATGGCTCCAGACTCATGAGTGTTAAAGGGGGCTTTCACACTGGCAGTTTAGTTCGGACTGGGGGCGCGGTTCGCATGAAAAATCACTAGTGGTAGTCATGGGACCCGGTGCGCACTGGGGTACCGAACCCGAGACTACCTGGAGGATGTCTGAGTTCGGTTGCTCCATAAACAGTATAAGGAGTGGACAGAGCCATCTCATTGGAACTCAGTTGAGACAATTGAAGCCCATTTTTAGCGATTTTTAGCACTTCCGTTCCTGACGCGCAGACTCAAACCGACTCAAACTAAGCCTCAAATCATCTTTCCATCCATGTTCTCATTCTATTTACGCCAAATTTTGACTCTACCATCTGAATGTTCTCAACAGAAATCGAGACTCATCAGACCAGGCAACATTTTTCAGTCTTCCACTGTCCAATTTTGGTGAGCTCTTGCAAATTGTAGCCTTCCTATTTGTAGTGGAGATGAGTGGTACCCGGTGGGGCCTTGTGCGTGTTGTGGCTTCACAAATGCTTTGCTGCATTCCTCGGTTGTAACGAGTCGTTATTTCAGTGAAAGTCGCTCTTCTATCAGCTTGAATCAGTCGGCCCATTCTCCTAGCATCAACAAGGCATTTTCGCCCACAGGACTGCCGCATACTGGATGTTTTTCCCTTTTCACACCATTCTTTGTAAACCCTAGAAAGGGTTGTGCGTGAAAATCCCAGTAACTGAGCAGATTGTGAAATACTCAGACCGGCCCGTCTGGCACCAACTACCATGCCACACTCAAATTGCTTATATCACCTTTCTTTACCATTCTGACATTCAGTTTGGAGTTCAGGAGATTGTCTTGACCAGAACCACACCCTTAAATGCATTGAAGCAAATGCCATGTGATTGGTTGATTAGATAATTGCATTAATGAGAAATTGAACAGGTGTTCCTAATAATCCTTTAGGTGAGTGTATGTCATGTTATAGCCAGATATGACCAGGGCGGATTTAGTCATTTCGGGGCTCAAGGCAAACACAGACATGGGTCCCTGTACATCTCTTGTTTCCCCCCTTTTGTTAATCCTTATTTTTCTAAGAAAGCCCTACTTGAAACTATCTGAGAGAGGGGACGAGTATTGCGTAGCCACCGGCCGTACTATATAGTAACCTGGCGAGTTGTCGCTGAAGGAGTAAAATCTGCTATAATGACGAATTCAGGGCTCAGGCCACGCCCCCTTACTCTGATGTGTAATGACGTAAGGCTAGCTCATTGGTCGCATTGGATGTGCAGTTGCCGCAGCACAGCCTATGAGCGAGCCAGGCGCTCAGTGTGCTAGCTATGCAGCTGCGAATGCGCTTTACATATAAGCTTCAGTAAATCACAGCGACCCCATTGATTTCAACGGAGATAATTGAAGCCCAATAGAAGCACTAACTTCTGATAGCCAAGCGTACTGCGCAAGGCTCACACTGAGCTTGACGGCGTAGATGTGATGTGAGCAACCTGACTGACAGTTGTAAATCTTCTAGTAGCTGTGCCAAGACAAATCTGAATCACCTAATCTTGGAGAGATGGCGAAGCGTGACCTGAAGCAATTTAACCACCTATAACACTATACTTGTATTGAATGATGATCAGAAGTTTCCAAGGTCGAAGTATGAGCTGACTTTAGACAGTAAAAGATTGCCTGCGAGCTTCTCCTCCTGTTTATACGGTTTTTTGGTGCATTTCGCAGATGCGCAGTAAGTGAGATAATGGAATAGTCCAATGTAGTGAGGTGGGGGGCCCCTTCCTGTCTGCGACAGTAATGATTTGATGCCATTTTCGCAAATGGATTTTTTTTTTAAATATAACGTTAATTTGCGAACAAACCTTAAGCATAAGTTAATGGGCCATTTTGGGGGCCCCTAGGTAGCTCGGGGCACAAGGCAATTGCCGACCTTTGCCTATGGTAAAGTCCGCCCTGGATATGACAACGCTACTGCAACATGCATCGCCGCAGATGAGCATCTCTTCATCAAGCCAACGTGCAAACTATCGCAAATCAAAGTGAAAGTGATTCGCAGACGCTTAACACACAATCATCTTCATTAAAAGTAAAGAAACTAAATGATCTTACCAGGGCTGTTTGCCGCTCTCTCATTGCAGTCTTTGATTAAAAAATTTTAGCTGACGATCAATAAAATGCAGTCATATCTGTTGCTTTCAGTGACGTGAACTCCTTAAATCTGTATTTAGTGCGGGAATTGAAGAACGGATTTATTCCGTTTTACAAAAACACATTTATGTGACCAGGTGTAGGCTACATGGAATCGTTTTGATCAATCAGACATTTATCGATCTGAGAAAACCACGAAGTGGCCAGGTGTAAACAGAAGCTTTTAAAACAAAACTCATATTAATGTTTCATAAGGTTTTATTTATTTGACAAGTAATTTTCTATTGTAGCGTGATATAATGATCAATAATGATAACACATTTTTAGCATCTAAACACATCTAGGCACTTTTTACATCTGTAAACTATGACATCGCAATAACAAAAAAAAAACATATCAACAAATCAACTTAGGCAGTCATCTGAAAATGTGTTTATGATAATCTTCTCTAACATTATCATGTATTCATCTTTATTCTGCGTTTTTTTGTGATTCCTTGCAAACACATCAACAAATTCTTCACATTCAAATATTTCAGTGAATTTTCAAATTGGATAAGGTTATTCCTTTAATCTAAATTCTGGACTATAAAACCTCAATCATTGAGTCATTAACATTTGTATTAATAAAAGACTTTGCACAGTCGAGTCTGCTTCATACCACCTACTAAAAGGAAAGAAATTAATGTAGGGCAAAACTAGACGATACAACTTAGATATTGACATCTACATTTCTTTAAAGTGTTAACGTTACATATGTTCTCTGGAAGCTGCTGACTCTTTGCTAAGACATCAAGTAATCATGATTCATGACTAATATGCAATGTAGTTTTATAAAGTATAATATAAGCAACAGCGGACACTTGGATAGTTTAATATTATTTCTCACTATGTGAACATGACTGAAAGTAAATATTTTCATTACTTGTATCTTTTTGTTGGTGTAGCTCGCTTCTGATGAACATGTAAAGCTCCTTCTCGACTAAAGTGCGCAATCTCGCTTTGAGTAATTTCCTCTTGACATAAAAGTTACGGCACAACAAATTATTTTCCCATTACTGCCACCCACAGGACAAAATACGCATTGCACCCAATGTTGTTTGGCGTGATTATACAATTCCAAATTTAGGGGGGGCCAGGAGGGGGCAAGCTTGTTGACATGGGGGCAACCCCCCCCCCCCAAGTAAAATTCTTACTGGGAGGGGGTTTGTTGGCTAGTGTAGACTGGCCGGAGCCGGGATTTTATGGTTGGAATGTTGATGTGAGGTCTGGAGTGTTGAATTCTGTTTGATTGAATCACATGGAAGATTCATTTGTGTTTGGTTCACCCTCAAATCCTACATCATTAACAATTTGAGAACAAAGTATAATTTGCACGGTTTGACATGATAAGCTATCGTTAGATTTAATCAGCATAGTTTCCCCCTTAGTTGGTCAGAACAAAAGTGGATGTCACTTACTTGTTCAGATGACATTTTCTAGTGAAAATTCTTATCTTGGTCATACTTTGTCATTCAGAATCACAGATTCTACTTTTTGAGTCTCCACAGCAGCGCGGCGACTGACAGCACATTCTCCTCAAAACATTGGATTCATCCGCACTGTGCCGTGCAGACACACAACCCGCGTAAAGTTGATAAGTTGATTTCGAACAGAGATGGCGATAAAGAGGAAAAGCTACGGACTGCAGCTTACCTTTAAGTAGCCTACTGTGGGACAATCTTCATACAAGTAGCCTACTACAAAAACTCCCGGAGAAGAATATGGATGTTACACATTCATGAAGTATTTTCATATTTTTCCTTACCAGTAATTGAGATGTAGGTGTTAGCAGGAGTGTCTGGAACGCGATCAGCTGGTATTTCAGCTTTAAAAAATATAAGTTTCTCCCCTGGGATGAGAAACAGAGACAAAGAAGAAGATGGAGGAAGAGTAATGAGTTGGTTAAATTGTGTACGCTTTTGGGGAGTAAGAGTAGGAGTAGCTACAAAAAAGAATAGGAGTTCATTCTGGTGTCTTGATTAACGCAAACTATAATGATATTCAGAAACTTTTTTTTTCTTCATATGTGGCTGAAAGTACAATGTGTGTAATGTTGTATAATCGAAGTACATATAACAAAAGTAATGTAATTGTATGGTTCACAGTAAATCTCACCATTCTTAACAGGATTGAGCTCCACGTTTGGTCTGTGTAATGGAGTCAGCACACCCTCAGACTGAAGGAGAGAAAGAGAGAGTTTATATTCAAATATGACAAACATCTATTGATTATTATATTAATGAATGACCAAATCAAAATTGACAGGAATGCTATCAGACGTACCACCACCTTCAGTGTCTTTCTCACTCCATCAGTGTGGACAGAATCATATGTTGAAACTTTCACCTCAATCATGTGATTTCCCAGCGTCATGGGAATAATCACATATGAAACCGCTATGCTGGAGTCTTTGTCAATGTTTACTATTGTTCTGTATTTGCCTTTCTTACTGGCGAAGCTGCAAACATCTGCTGTCTCCATAAACTCTACACGCACCTGTGAAAACAGGAGAGACACAAATCACTTCAATATCTAGAGGACACGTCCTCTAAAGTAAATGCATTTCAACTGAATATGAAATGTGTGATGACAGAAGATATTTCTGATATGTCTATGATTTGACTCCAGAAATAGTTATTACACATGGGTTTAATGAATGACATAAATATTAAAATATTTTTTAAATATAAAATCATATCTACCTTCTGCTTCTTTGGTGTGTAGTTGTGAATAATGGCCCTGATTTCCAGTTGTTCACCGCGTACAGCTGAATAAGGGATCTTGAGGTCAATGAATAACCTATTAAAAACAATAATCTCCTCAGGTTCTGCCACACAGATGCCTTTGAGGAGGAACACAGACACACAGAAGGGTTTGAATCAGAAGCTCCTGGATGATAATGATTTTATTCAGACCATGTATCGTGTGTTTGCAGCTTCATCTTACCAAGTGTTGGTGACAGACTGACAGCCAAGATCTGCCAGGTAGTGATAGAGTCTTTCAGGGGGATCACTTTATCTGTGACTGGTGCTGGACTGGGATTTAAGGAAAATACAAGAGGACTGTTGAAGTACTCATCTAATGGTTGTTTACCATCAAAAACACACACACACACACACACACACACACACACACACACACACACACACACACACACACACACACACACACACACACACACACACACACACACACACACACACACAACTAAGGAACGGTGCTCAACTCACAGCTTTTGTCTCCTACTCACCAATTCTCACACAGATCAATCTCTTCCCAAAACCAACTCTCAGGGAACTGAGTATGTGACACAATCTCATCAAAGTCTGTATAATAGTCATCATCATCTGTTGCAAAAGATAAAAATGTGACAGAATACACCTAATACAGCAAAATGACAAACAATCAAGTCAATTAAAAATGTATTAGGGTTGCAAGCCCAGATGGTGCTAGAACCCTATATTGTATTTGCACTGTTTAATCAATTATTTATTTTCTGAAAGTTTCTCGGGGGAATGTGAGAGAAGGCAAAAGTATTGACATAATATCTGTAGCTTCTGGATGAATCATGCTTCGTCCAGCAGAACACAAATAATGCACATTCTTTCTAAAACCCAAAAGCTTTCAGACTCTGAGCTCGTGGATGTAAATCAGAACGCACACACACACACACACACACACACACACACACACACACACACACACACACACACACACACACACACACACACACACACACACACATTCCTATTGAAATATATAATTTGAGTAATTCTGGAAAGAATACGATATATTCACGTACACCTGTGTATTTCTGTGTCAAGCCTAGTTATGATTGTATAATAGTGTAGACAAACTCTGAGTGCTCATATAAAGAGTTTAAGAGTATATATCCACCTTTATACTATGCCAAACATAAAGTTATTGGTACTGAATTGAGCCTCTCTGTCCCCAGCTAAATGTATATATTAGCAGGGTTGGGGAGTAACGGAATACATGTAACGGCGTTATGTAATCAGGATACAAAAATCCAGTAACTGTAATTAGTTACAGTTACGTCAAAAAACGTAGTAATCAGATTATAGTTACTTTTTGAAAAAAGGTGGGATACTTTCAGGATTACAATGGTTTCATTTAAAACTAAATAAATCTGTATTTTGGCATAATAACTCTATTAAACGTTGCTTGATTAATGACTCACGAGTCCCACCCGCCGCTGGTGCATGCGCAAAATAACAGCTCTCTACAACAATCTCCTCAGACACCAGTGATGCGCAGGTTGATCCAAAATGAGCGAGTTACCCGTAGTCATCCAAAAGTATTTTATACGTCTGAAATAAAGATGCCAATTAAATCTTTGTAATTTATATATTGGCACTAGCATACTAGACACAATTTTCTGCGTGAAGATGACGCACGAGCTCTGTAGAGATGGACGCGGCAAGAGAAAAGATGAAGACTGGACATGCAAAGCTCCGCAAATAGCCTAATACAAGTGGGAAATCCTTATTTAGGCTATACCTTTTGAATGTTGAGCGTTATTAACTTTTGAATAAATGCTGGCGCGGGACAAAATTCCCGATTCTCCAACACGTTGAACTGAGAAATGCCATTGTACCATTTTAATAGGCTACTTTTAATAATGCATATAGCTCAGTAATGTCAGTTTTATGTATTTTCTGAAAGGGGGCGGGATTTAAGTCGGGGGAGAGATGCACACTTCGATTAGACTGGATAAACACATGCAGAATCTTAATCGTTAAGAAAATGAAGCGAAATAAATAAATAGC
Organism: Chrosomus eos; assembly: GCA_036326025.1. Taxonomy (NCBI): domain Eukaryota; kingdom Metazoa; phylum Chordata; class Actinopteri; order Cypriniformes; family Leuciscidae; genus Chrosomus; species Chrosomus eos. Next base: position 838,721 of record CM070819.1, read on the forward strand.
CTAAATCAAGCCTTTATTACATAACACTAGGCTATATTATACAGCATTTAGAAAAAGAACAGTTTTCACTCCTAAGGGCAAAAAATGCGGGTCAGGATCAGGAAGCGGGTTGGGTAGCTACAATAGCCTATTTGTTTTTTTTCGGTCCGAGTTGCGGGCGGGTTAGTTGAAAGCGTCGGTCGGGTGCGGGTTGTTTATACATTGACCCGCGCATCACTGTCAGACACAATCACTGCTGCTAGAAACGATGCTGCCCACGGGTAAAAATGCTTGCATTTCTTGGAAATTCCGCTGATATTTTGTTTTTAAAGAAGAAAATGCCAACAACATGGTTAGCTACAGTGCAAACTGTGCCTTCCAGCAATGAAAACACTTTCTTTATCGAAGGACTCGACATCTAACCTTAAGAAGCATTTGCATTCTCTATTTTCCTGTTGAAGAAACATTTCCATTTTATTTTTTCCTTGTCAAGTTAAAAATAAAACAAAATAATCTGTAATACCATACTGTAGCCACTAAATGTCTGTATAGTCCTTTACATAAATATTTATTCAGGGTTATTCAATATTCATTTATTCAATGATTTATTCTTTAATAAATAAAAGTTTTTTTTTTTTTTTAATAACATCTGTCCTTGAAGTAATCCAAAAGTAATCAGTTACATTACTTTCATATTGTGGCACTTGGATTACGTTACTGAATACTTTTTTTATAAAGTAATTTGTAACTGTAACGGAATACATTTTTAAAGTAACCCTCCCAAGCCTGTATATTAGTTTATGATAAAATGTATTTATCTATGTTTTACCATCTTTGGAGTGGAACTGACCACAGTTCGGTCACCACTATAAAACATGCAAATTAAGCTGTCAGGATAAGACAAAGAAACTTTCCTGCTCAATGTTTGCTGAACGATTATTGGACAGTTCGCCCCAAAGAGGCGTGGACTGGGTTTTCCTTAAAGGTCCTCTGACATGGGGTTATTTTATTATTTTATAATGTTTCCTGGGTTGCCCTTGAAATGTTAGTATGTTTTTTAGATCAAAAATAGTCATAATTTAGAAATAAAAGGCATTTTTCCTAGCCTGATTTTAGCCTCTGATTTGAACACTCTGTTTGAAGGGGCGTGTCTGACGTGGGATTCAGTGTAGCCGGCCACTGCTGTGATTGGCTGACATGCTTGCATATGAAATAGCTACATATTACATGTGAAACTCTCTCGAATACCTTTACTACAGCTATTATACTTTTTACTAATACAGCTATCGAGAATAAGAAATTGTGAGTTCTCTTACGAGAGTATCTCTCGTACTGCGTAATATCTTACGCTATGGGGGAAAACTCTTTTCCTCGAGATATTGAAGCCAAAAATTATCCTTAATTTTTAAAAATGCAAAACGCTTTGCAGCAGCAAGCAGACAAGGGCGAGACAGCTCGCGCGCCCATTGGCTGCCTTGCTGGAAAAGCTGCAGCCTATCGAGTGAGGCACTGCGTGACGTAATGACGAATGGGGACGCTTCGCGCCCATTTCGTCATGTCCCGCCAGTAGAGGCGTGGTCTCGCCCTATAAATACCCCCTCGATAGCTGTATTTCCTCTGATTTTTCTACTCTTCACGCGAAGCTCACGCATCGCTGGATCCAGAGTGAGAAGCCGCGCCGTTGACTTGTAGCCTTATCAGCGGGACGTGCCATCTTCTGAAGTCGCTGGCCCAGCCGCCTTCAACCGCCGTACCTGCTGCGCTTTCCGGCGTACTATATCCTTTTACTCTGCTAAGTGTGTGTGTGTTTGCTTACGTGACGCAACACCCATTTCTCTGTTCTAAAAGAGCTGCGTCTTTTTAAAGATGCCTTTCTGTGGCTCGTGCCGCTCCCAACTCAGTGATGAGGACCGTCACGTCATCTGTGTGTCCTGCCTGGGTCATGAGCACGCGGCTATCGCGCTCGCGGATGGTGGATGCCCGCACTGTGAACTTCTGCCCATTGTGACTCTGAGGACTCGCCTGGCGTCGTTCTCTGAGCCCGCGTCCCAGCCTTCTGTGCCGCGCCGCAAGAAGCGTCGCGCCCAGCGCGCTCCCGAGCCTTCTCCAGCCCGCCAAAGCTCGCCGGTTCGCCCGCCTGCTTCGCCGGCTTCACTTGAGTCGCTCCCGGACGGACAGCGCCCGCCGTCTGCCGCCGCTTCCGCTCCCGAGTTGGACGAACCTGCTGAGGTATGCTCTCTTGTGGCTTCTGATAGCGAGGATTGGGCGAGCTCTGTGGACCTCCCCCCCGCTGACGTGTCTAGCCAACCCTCTGGAAAGAGACCCGGCATTGAGGCTGAGCTGATGCATCTGCTCACCCAGGCCGTGGAGTGCATCGGCCTCGAGTGGGAGGCGCCTATTTTGCCGCCGCGCAACAGACTCGACGGGCGCTTTCTCCAGAAGGACGAAGCCCCGTCTAGGTCTAGGGCCGCCCCCTTCCTCCCTGAGCTCCACGACGAAGTCGCCAAGTCATGGACCGCCCCTTTCTCTGCCAGGCTGCGCACTTCCACCTCTGCGGCTTTTTCCTCTGTCGTCGGCGCGGGAGATAAAGGATATCTCTCCATTCCTCCTGTGGAGGCGGCGGTCGCGTCGCATCTCTGCCCGCCCTCTGCGAGACGGGCGCGCGCAGACGACGCTTCCTTCCAAAGCCTGCCGGGTGACTTCATAGCTGCACGGGCGGGACAGGCGGTCTCAGCGCTGCATACTATGGCGGTCTTGCAGATTTACCAGGCTGACCTTCTCCTTAAATTGGACGAGGAAGGGCCGGGTGCTGTCAGTGTGGCAAAGCTACCCGGGGTATCAGACTGGGTGCTGAACACTATAAAGAGAGGCTACTCGCTACAATTCGCACGACGTCCCCCGCCGTTATACGGCGCGCGTCGAGACTACGGTGAGAAACGAAGTATCTCATCTACTTCGAGCCGAGATAGCGAAACTGCTGAGCAAGGGGGCCATAGAGCCCCTTTCTCAGGCTCAGAGCGAAGGGGGCTTATACAGCAGATATTTTCTGGTACCGAAAAAAGATGGGGGCTTCAGACCCATTCTAGATCTGAGACAGCTAAACAAAGCGCTTGTGAAGCACCAGTTCAGGATGCTTACGACCAGGGGAATCCTTGCGCAAGTGCGCCAAGGGGACTGGTTTATGTCAATAGATCTGAAAGACGCCTATTTCCAAATACAAATAGCGTCCCATCACAGGCGATTCTTGAGATTCGCGTTCAAGGGCCAGGCATATCAATACACAGTCCTGCCGTTCGGCCTGTCCTTGGCACCCCGTACAAGTGCATGGACGCGGCTCTCGCACCCCTGAGACTTCAGGGCATGCGAGTTATGAACTACTTGGACGATTGGCTGATTCTAGCTCGATCACGGTCAGAGCTCATAGAACACAGGGCCACACTGCTCGAGCACCTCGAGAAACTGGGCCTGACAGTCAACTGGGAAAAGAGCTCGCTGTGTCCCAGCCAGAGAATTTCTTTCCTGGGAACAGTGTTAGACTCGCTATCCATGACGGCACGCCTGTCACCGGAGCGCGTACTAAGTATTCAGCGCGTCGCGGAATCCTTCCGCCACGGCTCTATAGTCCCGCTCAGACGGGTTCAGAAAATGCTGGGCCTGATGGCCTCAGCATCCTCTGTACTCCAGCTGGGCCTGCTTCGCATGCGCCCACTGCAGAGGTGGCTGAAAGCACGGGTCCCACCCCGGGCATGGACCACGGGCCGGTGTCGCCTCAGGGTCGACCAATGGTGCGTTTCGGCTCTGGAACCCTGGAAAGTAACCAGCTGGTATCAGTCTGGTGTGAGTCTGGGGACCGCCTCAAGGGTGAAAGTGGTGTCTACGGACGCCTCCACCACGGGGTGGGGAGCGCTGCTCGAGGGCAGACCGCTGGCTGGCCTATGGTCAGAGTGGGAGAAGCTCCTTCACATAAACTGCTTGGAAATGATAGCAGTCGACAAAGCGCTACGGCGCTTCCGTCCCCTGATAAAAGGCCACCACGTCTTGGTCCGGTCGGACAACACGTCAGTGGTGGCGTACATAAATCGCCAGGGCGGCGTCGGGTCCAGAAGCCTTTGCAGGCTGACGGAACCCCTCTTGGTCTGGGCCCAGCGCAACCTCCTTTCTCTGAAAGCGGCGCACGTGCCTGGGCACCTGAATGCGTGTCCAGACAAGCTGTCCAGAGACAACGTCCCGACAGGAGAATGGTCGCTGCATCCGCAGACGGTCCAGCTGCTGTGGGAAACGTTTGGCAGAGCGCAGGTGGACCTGTTTGCGTCCCGCGAGAACGCTCACTGCCCAGTATTCTTCTCGAAAAGCAGGGACACGCTGGCCCATGCTTGGCCCAGCGGTCCCCTGTATGCTTTTCCCCACGTCTCGCTCCTGCCTCAGGTGTTGGAGCGGATCAGGGAAAATGGATGCCCAGTGCTGCTTGTAGCTCCGCTCTGGACGAACCAGGCTTGGTTTCCGGTCCTGATGCGGCTGGCCAGCACTGCCCCGTGGCCTGTACCATTGAGGAAAGATCTCCTCTCTCAGGCGGAGGGCTCGATTTGGCATCCTCGCCCGGATCTGTGGTCCCTGCACGCATGGGCCATCAACGGGTACCCGCTAGCCTCCCGGAAGGAGTGCTAAACACGATCGCGCAGGCTAGAGCTCCGTCTACCAGACGGCTCTATGCCTCGAAATGGTCGGTGTTCTCTACTTGGTGTCGAGCCCGTGGCTTTTCACCTGTGGACTGCGGGGTTACGGAAGTGCTTGCCTTCCTTCAGGAGCTGATGGATAAGGGTAGGACCCCATCCACGCTCAAAGTTTATGTGGCGGCCATAGCAACGTTTGCTAAACCGGTGTCTGGCCAGTCACTGGGGGAAAACGACTTAGTCGTGCGTTTCCTACGAGGAGCTCGGAGGTTAAACCCTCCCAGGCCCCCTTCAGTCCCGGCTTGGGACCTTCCCACGGTCTTGGAGGCCATGAAAGGCGCCCCGTTTGAGCCGATCCAGCTGTCGGACATGAAGCACCTGTCCCTTAAGACGGTGTTTCTATTGGCTCTCGCTTCAGTGAAGCGTGTAGGGGACTTACAGGCGCTTTCTGTAAGCGCGTCATGTCTGGAGTTTGGGCCTAACGACTCAAAGGTCGTACTCAAACCGAAGCACGGCTACGTGCCGAAATCCCTCAATACACCGTTTAGGGCCCAGGTAATTTCCCTGTCTGCCCTTCCGGTTCTCAATGAGGAGAGGGACGCGAGTCTCCTTTGCCCTGTCAGGGCGTTAAGGGCTTATGTGTCCCGCTCGGCTGGGTTCAGACAGACCGAGCAGCTTTTCGTGTTGTTTGGCGGCCGTTCTAAGGGACTTGCCGCTTCAAAACAGAGCCTATCCAGATGGATAGTGGATGCCATAGCGCTGGCTTACACTTCCAAGGGCCTGCAGTGCCCATTGGGTGTCAAAGCGCACTCCACGAGAGGCGTGGCCTCGTCGTGGGCATGGTATAGCGGGGTCTCCCTGCAGGATATCTGTACGGCTGCGGGCTGGGCCTCGCCGTCTACATTTATCAAGTACTATAACCTGGAGGTGCCCGCCTTACAAGCTAAGCTTCTGGCGGTCTGAACTTCGGGCTTATCGGCCGCCATGCGGCTTATGTGTGGAGTGTTAGCCTGTGCATCGCTCAGTCCGATGCGGCAGCCCCATGAGTGTGGTACCCCTACGGGTCTGTTACCCCTACGGGACTTTTATGAAGGAGTGATGCTTCTAGCCTCTCCTCCTCTACTCTGTGTGAGTTGTGGTGATTGTGCACTAGATGCGCCCCGGGCTTGGCCCCGGGACTCTGGTGTTGGATCCCTGTCCGCACGGCGTGTTGCATGGTGTTCCCCATAGCGTAAGATATTACGCAGTACGAGAGATACTCTCGTAAGAGAACGTACTCGGTTACTAACGTAACCTCGGTTCTCTCTAGAGAGGGAACGAGTACTGCGTATCTTGCCGTGCTTGGAATACGCTCTGGTTCGCTTCGGCGTTGAAAAATCAGAGGAAATACAGCTATCGAGGGGGTATTTATAGGGCGAGACCACGCCTCTACTGGCGGGACATGACGAAATGGGCGCGAAGCGTCCCCATTCGTCATTACGTCACGCAGTGCCTCACTCGATAGGCTGCAGCTTTTCCAGCAAGGCAGCCAATGGGCGCGCGAGCTGTCTCGACCTTGTCTGCTTGCTGCTGCAAAGCGTTTTGCATTTTTAAAAATTAAGGATAATTTTTGGCTTCAATATCTCGAGGAAAAGAGTTTTCCCCCATAGCGTAAGATATTACGCAGTACTCGTTCCCTCTCTAGAGAGAACCGAGGTTACGTTAGTAACCGAGTACGTTTTTAAAGTATTTCGATATATTTAAAGTTTTTAAAGTATTTAGATCTATTCCCATCACGTAAAATGTTGCTGTGATGAGCATTGAGCAAGCAGATGACAGTCTGTTGATCGCGAGACAACGCAGTTTCTGCACTCTTTCTAATACTTTCACTAATGCAAACACAATGATGTACATACAGTAAGAGCTTTGTTGTGCAGTCATGTGCGTCATTGATTTCATGCGCTGTGTGAAAAATTGTTCTTTGATTGATTTCTGTATATAATTTGTTCACAATTTAAATAAGATTATCTTCATCCTACTAAAAGAAACGATGTGAAGGTGATATTTTAGTCACTGGCTTGACTTACTGATGCATTTAGTATTGAACGATTTTGAGAGAAAGATTACCTGTCTGAACTTGAACTTGAATTGTTGCTTGGTAGCTCGATCGATTTATTTTCAGACGTTCATCGAGGCCAGCTCTATATTGGCCCAAGTTGAGGAAACAGTCGTCGGTGAAATGTTTGGACCAGCCAAAACTTTGGGAAGTTGTGTCGGCGCATTTCCAGAGAAAATAAAATTAACCCATTGTTTCTTCAGAGGCTCGGATGAAGGAACTAAAAAATACTGTTCATTTGTACATCCGAACACTGATCAACTGCCATGCTTCGCTCGTTTGCAAGCCATATCTCTCTATTCAACTTTTGTGCTTCGATCGGTCACACGCCATGATATCTCTCGAGGATAAACTAAAATCGCGTGTGCGCGTTCGTACTTCCTAGCTCATTTTCTCATGGGCAGGTCAAATTCTCTGGGCGGGCAAAGCAGAGAAGGGGGAGGTAACCTTTCCCCCGTATGACATCATATAGGGGAGATTCAAGATCAGCCCATCTGAGATCGCAATGCATGATGGGAGTCATGAATGAGTTTTGATTGGTGGAACCCAGTATGCACTGCAACATGCTTTATTATTGTCACCATTGTTCAGATTCACAGGCTGATTATTGATGTCTGTGTGTGCCTACATAAAGTACGTTTCAAAGTCTTTTGTTCAAAACAACTTTAAATAAATATTTGTGAGTATATTGTAAGTGCTGCTATGTGATTTTTTTTTCCTTCAGTGATTCTGTTGGTTAACGTCAGGTGTCTCAATTAATCACTTAATTATCTCATTAACGTTGAATGTAAAAATATAAATTTTAGGATAAATTACCTTTATTACCTTACTTGTTTTGGACTAAATTAAGACTGTTAACCTTAATCAACTAAACAGCATGGATTAACATTGTGTCATTAACTTAAGTCAATTGAAATAAATAATGTTACATAAATCAAACATAACCTAGTTATGTGGGACCTGTTAAGAAAAGAGTTAATTAAAAACAACACATAATTTTTTAGAGTGATGTTACAAAGACAACAACTAACATAAGAAATACGTAAATTGTCAAACCACCCAACTAGATGAAACACTGATCACCGTAACGATGACCACATATTTTCAATAAAACTTCTACAAACATCTAAAAATGTGTTCATTCTCAAAAAGAACTTCTGTAGATGACAGAAATAAGGTCAAACTGGTTTGTAATAAGAGAGATTATGTATTTTCAGTTTCAGTGAACTTTCTGTTCAGTTTCATATAAGGCTGTGTCTGGAAGTCAGTTGTAGTTCTTGTTTCTCTTTCCTTCAGTGATTCTACTTGTTAACATCAGGTGTTCATCACTAATGCTCAATCATCACTCAATTAATCACTTAATTATCTCATTAACTCTAACACTGTATCAGTGTTACTTTTAACACCCTGCTGGTGGTTCCCATATGGACACCGAGCGATGTTAAATTAACACTGGGGAATTTACTGTGCAGCTCTTGGCAGTAGTGCGGTAGATTATTTCATTAGAGATCTAGATCCAGTGTCTCTCAGAGCTTTCACAGTCAGTCTCCTCACACCCCTCTCAGACCACAATATATCTGAAAAGGGCCCAACCCAAGTCTGGAGCCCCTAGTGCTTGTGAACTGTTTAACAACACATACTCATACAGATGGACCCCAGACAGCATGGGGGCATACCAAAAGGCACTGGAAAATCAAAAAAAAAAACATTTGATTTAACTGATTTATTTCTAAATGAAAAATTTCCCCAGAATAATTCTCGTGTAAATTCAGCTGTGGACAAAATCAATTCAATATTTCAACATTTGGCTTCGTCTAATTTGAAAACCTCCATAACAAAACCTCAACAAATGAACAGTAACAAATGGTTTGACACTGAATGCAAAAACATAAGGAAAACTTTAAGGAAATTATCAAATGAAAAGCATAGAGACCCAGATAATCACAATATACGCACAGTACGTCAATATGATGTCAGGAAGATTTAACACTACCAAATTTAACACTGGGAATTTTGCTGTGCCCCAATAAAAAACTCTTGAAACAAATATGATTCCTAACCTTTTCATTTATACATTTAATTTTAAATGTAGTATATTTTTACTTACACAGTAGGCCTACATAAGTTTGGACACATTAGCTACTATTTTTAATGTTTTTGAAAGAAGTCTCTTATGCTCATCAAGCCTGGATTTTTTTGATAAAAAATAGGCTACAGAAAAATAATATATAGTGATACCTGTAAGTACGGATTATATTGTTTTAGTTCATTGGAACGTTAATGGATGGACGCCTGCAAATAGTACGCTAAGAGCGCAACTGCTTCTTTCGTTTGAGCCAGGAATTATTTCATTAAATGAGACTCATTTGTCCGCTCTTATACCTGAGCTTCATGGATACAGTTGGATTGGACATAATCGTGTGGCTCATAAAAGAGCTGTCAAAGCCTCCGGGGGTGTGGGTGTATTTATTAAAAAAACGATTCTGGACAATTTTTCAGTAACGATTGAGGACAAGACTTATGATGGAATTCTGTGTTTGCGGTTTGAGCACCTGAGCTCACAATACTCATTTATTTTGATTTCATGTTATTTGTCTCCTGAAACTTCGACATGGGGCCGTAATGCTGACCTTTTTTATGCACACTTATTGTCTTTGATTTTTATGGTGGAGGCTGATTCTGTTTATATTTGTGGGGATCTGAATAGTCGTGTTGCGCAGCACAGAGACTATGTCGATGAGGATGATATTAGTCCTAGAGTGGTGTTGGACTCGGGCTTGAATAAGCATGGGGAAAGTTTGATTGATTTCCTTAAAGAGTCGAAATGCTGTGTGGTTAATGGAAGAATAAACCCGGAGTATGATAATTTCACATCTATTTCTGTTAGGGGTAAGGCGGTTGTTGATTATATTGTGACGAGACATGAAGATTTAAGAACATGTAGTGAATTTAAAGTATTCACCCCATTTGAGTTATTGGAAAGAACTGGGTCGCAAGGGTTAATAGATGAGAGGAGTAGACCCCCTGATCATTCTATGCTTTATTTACGTTTTCAAACAGCAGAGATGTTTATAAATAGTGCTGATATTACATCACTTTGTAAACTACCAATAAGAAACATCAAGGATAATTTTCTTTCTTCCGAAACTTCTGATGAAGCTCTAAAAAATGTTATAGTACAATTAGACAAGGCCAGGGAAGCACAGGATAATGTTGATTGTTGTTAAGAACTTTTCTGTGGGGTTTTGTACGGGGAAATGAGTCAATATGAGTCAAAACTGCATGTAAAACGGGCCCACAGGAAATGGTATCGAATTAAACAACCGTTTTGGAATAATGAATTACATAATATTTGGTCAAATCTTCGTGTGGCAGAGAAAAGGTAATTAAAATGCAAGGAGCCTGTTTTAAGGAAGAATTTGCACGGTATATTTAAAACCTGTCAATATGATTTTGATAAAAAAAACTTAGAATGTATAAAAGGCGTTATAGGAGAGGTAAAGCTCTTGAAATAAATAAATATTTCAAAATACTAATCCACAGCATTTTTGGAAAGAAATAAACAAGCTTGGCCCAAAGAGAAATATATTAATTCCATTTGAAATAGTCACGGAAAGTGGGGGGTCAGTATTCGAGACTAGCTGAGATATGTAAATTGAAAAATTTAATTGAAGCTGGATCTGTTATGTTGGAAACACTATCTTGGTAGTGTGCTAAACAATGATATTTCCTTAGAAGAAGTTCAGAAGGTAATTGATAGAACCAAACCTTATAAAGCTGTGGGCGTGGATGAACTTTCTAATGAGGTTCTTAAATGCCCAAGCTGTTAAATACTCTCCACATGTTATTCCAATATTGTTTTAAGAGTGGGACTGTTCCCTCGGTGTGGTATAATTCGATCATTAAGCCTATTCCAAAGACCGCACAGGCTGACCCAAGAGTACCTTTGAATTATAGAGGAATAAGTTTGCTAAGTACAGCATGTAAAGTGTTTTCTGGAATTCTTAACAACCGACTAAGTGAATATATTGAAACTAATGGAATTTTGGTGGATGAACAGAATGGGTTTAGAAAACACAGAGCATGTATTGACCATATTTATGTTTTATCATCTGTCATTAGAGCAAGGTTGCAGGAAAATAAAAGTAATTTTGTTTGTTTTGTTGACTTTAAAAAAGCTTTTGATTGGATTAATAGAGATTTGTTGAAATATAAGTTACTTTCTATTGGTATTACAGGTCACCTGTATAATTCCATCAGAGCTCTGTACAAGGCTCCAGTGGCCTGTGTGCAGATTAATGACATGAGGACAGGATGGTTTCCCACTCCATTTGGGGTTAAGCAGGGAGATGTTCTTTCACCCACTCTTTTTGCACTTTTTGTGAATGATCTGGCTCAAGAGATAAAGTTAGCAAATCTGGGTATAGACATTGATGGTTTTAACCTTAGCATTTTATTATATGCAGATGATATTGTTGTTTGCGCAGATGAAGAAACTAAACTTCAAACAATGTTGGGCATCATGAAGGATTGGTGTAATAAATGGAGACTTTCTATAAATGGGGATAAAACACAAGTTGTCCATTTTAGGAAACCATCTGTGTTACGCAGTGAATTTGAGTTCTTTTTTGGACAAACACAGCTTATGTATTCCAGAACTTATAAATATCTTGGTTTCCTTTTCATGAAAATATGACATTCTCAGAGGGAGAAGGGTTTTGTCTGAGTCCGCAGGGAGGGCCCTGGGAGCCGTTATTAATAGGATGAAGTTTTGCCCAGAAATAGGTTATGCAACATTTACCCAGCTGTTTGATAGTATGGTGGGATCTATTTTGTTTTATGCAGCTGGGGTCTGGGGCTTTGAAGATGCCCTGAATGTAATAGATTGCAGAGCAGGGCCATGAGGTATTTCCTTGGAGTGCACAGGTTCACTACTAGAGCTGCGCTAGAGGGAGATATGGGCTGGGAGCCTTGTATGGTGAAACAAAAGGTGGAAGTAATAAGATTATGGAATCGTTTTTTAAGATTACCTGAAGATAGACTTACACGGAAAGTTTTTGATTGGGATAAAGCTCACAATTATCCTTGGTCAATGGAGGTCCTTGGAATAATCTCATCAGTAAAAACACAGTATATATTTACAAATACTTTACAATGTGATATATCTCAGGTCAGGCAGTTTTTGTTTAATTCTTATAAAGAGCAATGGCAATGGCAGGTGTTAAATAAGCCTAAATTGAGAAGTTATGTTCACTTTAAAGAATGAATACTCCACAGAGCCTTATGTCAAATGCTGGTTAACTAGATCACAGAGGTCTTTGTGTGCCCAGCTCAGAGCTGGGGTGTTGCCCTTGCAGATTGAGGTGGGGCGCTATAAAGGTATCCCAGAAGAGGGCGTGGAAGCTTAGGCAAAGGAATTTATATCCTGACCTAAATTGATGGTGTCTTGTCTTGTTTTGTTTTGTTTGTTTATACTGTGAAAATGATGGTGATGTATTTTTTATGATGATCGTCTTCCTATGTGCTTGGTATGATGGTCATCTTTGTGTATCATGTTTGTCCTATGTCATTAGTGTCTTTTAAGCCTAAGGGCTGGGCATGTAAGTGCAAGACACTTTAATAAAAAAAAAAATTATAAAAAAAAATAAAAAATAAAAAAAATAATATATATATAGTGAAATATTATTAAAATTTAAATAATGGTTTTCATATTTTACTATACTTTAAAATATATTTCTGTGATGCAAAGCTGATTTTAGTGTGACCAGATCCTTTAGAAAACTTAATATTCTGATTTATTATCAAATGCTAGAAATTGTGCTTAATATTTATTTTATAACCTGTGATACTTTTTGTGGTATCTTCAGTAATATAGGAACTGAGTCACGCACTATATCTGTAATAGCACTTTGTTGTCTTCCAAGCTTACAAATTCTACATGTGACAGGAATACTGGGTGTTTCTCAAAACCAAGAATGCAAAGAATGGACTTGTGTTCTTGGGGAGAACGCTCTTGCTAGTTCTTCTCGGAAGAATGAACTTACAAGGTGACGAGCACACAGAACGCTGCTGACAATTTGAGACGATGTGTTCTTGCGGGTATTGCGCAATACCCTCATACAGAACTCAAACATTTACGACTCGCCATACATTTTCGTAAAATGCCAATATTTGATATCTTCACCGTTGATTTCTCGCATTAAATGTTCTCAGAAGTGACTTGAGTGATGAAATAGCATACGAAATTGTATATTTTAGGCAACAATCAAACGAAATATGCTACAACTCTGCCTCTTTTCGTCAATAATAAAACAAAATTTTTAGAAAACACCACTCTGCCTCTTTTCATAAAAAAAAAAAAAAATCTTAAACATATTACCTAAATGGCCACACACTTGTGGTTCAGGCAACGTGTACATTAATTATCTTCACTGCATATTCATAACAACATGAAATATTAAAACACAACCCTGCTTTTTTTATTTTATTTTAAAAATATGAAACATTCTTGATTTTTATTGCCATTTGTCAAAGAGACACAGGGTTGTGTCATTTTATTTTACATATAGTGAAGAGAATGTTAAAATAAATATAAAAAAATATATCTATTTTAAAGTAGGCCTATATAAAATATATAGGACACCTGCCATTTGACAGGTAGAGACAGAGCTGCACTTTCTAACCTCATGCCAAAAAGACAAAAACACTTTGCAAACATTTCCCAAATATACCCTGAATTTGAATCCATATCAGACACACAGAAACTCCCATATTTAGAGAAATGCCCAAATGTGAAATAATTGCTGCAAAATATGTCTCCTCATGCCATGAAATAATGACAACCGGTGGAATGGATAAATAATTGTACAAATTTAAAAAAAATATTAATTTGATTGTTTCATATTTTAGTAATTGTTTTGTTTTTTACATTTGATACTGATTTTATTTATTTATTATTGTTCACTTTTATTTATCTACATGTTGTATATGTCTATTGCTTTACACATCTCTCTCTCTCTCTCTCTCTCTCTCTCTCTCCTCTCTCTCTCTCTCTCTCTCTCTCTCTCTCTCTCTCTCTCTCTCTCTCTCTCCTCCTTCTCTCTCTCTCTATTGACATCCATGCCAATAAAGCTCATTTGAATTGAATTGATAAACAACACATTTAACAGCAGAGATGAACTTTAAAAACATGTTTAATCTTTAAAATGGTTGAATCATAAGAGCAGATTCTCACCCATTGATCTCCGTCTTCTCTTTGAAAGGAAGGGACACTCCGGCGCTAAAGGGAATTTAATTAGAATGAAATTAGCATATGGCACTCGAATGTGTGAGAGGGAATTCACTACAATTGAACTTGGTGCAGTGCTATTCCAGCGCCGATCATAACAACTTAAATTAGTTAACATATAGACACTCGAGACATTCAGGGGCACTGCCCCTATGGATTAATTTTAGTGAAATATACAATAAAATATACTTGTATTTTTATTAAAATTGAAGAAATTACAAATATATGTACTTGTTCTGGTGTTGGTTCCTCCTGCAGTGCTGGACTCAAACATCAGACCTGCATCACTGAAAACCCCCATACCGTCCCTTCCACCTCCTGCCGTACAGCCGGTGTCATGCTTCTCTATGACGTCCCAGATCTAGAGGTGCGAAAAAGACACCAGTTACAAGTGGTTTAAATCAGAGCTGATTGTGCCATGACGCCTGAAGAAGGTCCTTCACCTGAGTCTGAGTGAGTCTGTTCTTGTTCAGGACATTCACAGCCTTATCAACCATAACCAGCCCAACTCTAGCTCCAGGATCTCCAGTTATCTGCAGCGTGACCTTTTCTCCTGTGCCATAGATAATCATCTTGTTCTTCACCTGAACCTTGAGCTGTTAAAACGAGAGACACTGAATCAGATCTAGTTGATTAGCACATCAACCATTTCTTGTGATGGTTGACCCACCGTTCCCATGCACGTGTCCTTCACGTCGACCCAGACTGAATCAGACACCACCTCAGACGGGCCCACATGGTAATAAGCCACAAAGCGGAAGGACGGCACCATGTCTTTGGTTACAGTTAGAGACAAAGTCACTAGAGATTGTCCTCTCCTCTTAAATCTGCTTGCTTGAACAATCTGACCTTTACTCAAGATCTGGAAATGAGGGAGAGTTATGAACAGAATTTAAACATTCATATGGTTTCAAACACAAGCTTTGGTAGTTAATCAAATTTTGACCAATAAGTAAACTTGTGGTTCAGCTTTATTTAGAAATAACCATAATCTTTACCATGTATGTGTACTCTTGATCTTTGACTCCTGGACTTTGTCCAGTGTACAGAATGACTTTCATTTGATCACCGATCTGAAGCTCTACATCATAAATGCTGATGTGTAGATAGTTCTTGGCGCTGTCTACTTTGGGAATGTAAGCGAGAGCCGTCATCGTCTTCACTGCCTGCTGTTTATCTCTTAATTGTGGATCTTTGGTCTTTGCCTGAAATGAACAAATACACTGTTTTCTGATGTGCTGTGTAGTACATGCTCCATTGCTTGTTCAACATTTGTTAACTGACATATGTTAACTGATCTATTCTCCACTAGTTCACCAAACTGACTGAACATTAGTTGAGTTCCCTTACGAAAGGAAAATATATTTACCAATATATTACTTGAAATATATTGTAATATGTTGTAATATATTATTTTTCCAATATATTATGAATTGGAAATACGTGGAATAATACATTAATGATGCATATATTATACAATATTATATATCCATGTAATATATTGCAATATATTGCAAAATATACAAATGATTGCCGCTTTCCATATATTGCAATATATTGAACATGAATATATAATATATGTGTTTATTTATCGTAAAATATGCAATTTTATATTTATGAATAACCACCATTTTTGTGATTTATATGGGAAGATGTATCGATAATATATGTAAATATATAGTGTCACATGTATGTTTAATATATGGTAGAATATATTTTAAATATATGTAAACTTATATGGAAATATATGTACATATATTGTAATATGTATGCACAATATATGTGTATATGTGAATATGTACATATAATGTATGCACATACATGGAGATATATACATGTAACATCTAAAATATATGAATACTTAAATATGCAACCTGCAATATATGTGCAAACCTTTAAACCACTTAATATCGTGCTCAAAGTAATTATTATTCAAATATAGTAATTATAGTCTACTCTTAATGATCTTCAGCCAATCGTCAACATAACCACAGGGTCTACTCTTCAGCACAATGGTGACCCAAAAACTCAGACATACCAGAAAACATTTTAAATTCTAAAATAATAGAACATTAAACACTAAAAGATCTCCCACGATATTAATATTAGTTTTCCGTTATTCTCTCAGGATCCAGCGATGCGAAGAGTTTCGCTGAAGAGATGAAAATCAGGATTTCAGCTTACCACCCCCGCTTATACATATATACGCGGAGCCACGCCCATTCTGGCGGGCTAGAGGCGTTGAGGGCGCAAGCGCCCCTCATTGGACGCTACGTCACGCGGAGCTCACTGGTAGGTTGCAGCCGTTTGGTCTGCTGGCTGCTGCACTGCGTTGACAATGAATACAAAATTAAGAATAATTTTTTGGCTTCAATATCTCGAGAAGATGAATCTTTCCCATAGCGTAAGCTAACTTAAGCAATACGAGAGAACCTCTCGTAAGAGAACTCCATAGCTGTCTTTTAAATATCAGTGTACTTATAATGTATTATTATGTGATATTATATTATAATATTATGAGAATAAATGCGTAATAAAACACTGAACGCAGCAGAACTAATTTGACAAGCGGAACAAGATGTGGTCAGTCGCAGAAGTGATGGAACTGATTATTTCGGATAGGTCGTTAAAACGGATTCGAAAACTGATTTACCACACTGTTAGACCTTACCAGGTTTTTTTACAGTAAAATACTGGCAAGTAACTTGCTGTTAATTGTACAGTTATTTACTGTAATCTACAGTATGTTACTGTAAAAATGCACTAATAGTTAACTAATTTCACTTGCAGAAGCCTTAAATTGTCAAAAAAAAAAAGTAAAAAGTACATTTAAAAGTATTAACTAAAATGTATTAGGCATTAATAACATGAGCAAAGTATTACTGTGAACTTATTTAATTAGAAACCACAATAAAAACACTTTTGTAAATAAAGAGATTTCCACTGGACCAGCAACTACACAGTCACTGCCTTTTAACCCTTTAGGCGCCAGAGGTTTTTTCCTAAAACGTGCGATTTTGACATCTTAATTTCAAAAGACTATGGGCTTGCACCCGGCGCAAATGACTTTGTACAGTGACGCATGTATCATTCCTAATTTGCACCCGCGCAAAGCGGGCTTTTCCCTCCACAGACGCACGTCGGTAAACTAGGAAATGAACTTGCGCTCCCTGGGCGGGTCGGCGCAAAAATGAGGCGTGTTTCGGCGCAAACATTCCTTAGTGCTATTTTGCACTTCCAGAAAACAATTGCTATTTTATAAAAAAAATGCTATTTTAAGCGCGCATGCTTGGCCATAATGTAGCGGGGGCACAACGCGCATACACTTTGATTCTCTCATTAACACAGATGCAGTTTTTGCAAATCATACATTATAACAAGGAAATATATTACCACACGAGGGAAATCATTGTGGTGTCCATGAAGATGTGAAAAAATAGGCATAAATCTAGCTTACACATTTACCCAAATTTTTCAGGCAAATTGTGGTAATGACGGATCAGACCTATTTGCCCAATAGTGGCAAGACACATATGTATATAAGGACATCTGACAAATTAGTTTGTCCGTCAAGAACCAGGAAAAAAAAATCTGAAGACTGCGAAATCACCTTTACCATAATGTAAGTACTTTAAAAACCTTACTCTTTAACTTACCAGTTAAGTTGAGCTTTCTCATATTTTTTTCTATTGATTTGGGTGGGTTTGTCCCATCCCCAATGTCAATTCTCTTTCTTTTACGGCCCTGACGAGAACATCGATCTCCTCGGCTGTGAACCGCTCCTGGCGCGCGTCTGGTAAATCCGCTATAATAATAACAATCCGCCATGCAACATGCGCACCTGCTCTTAAAGGGTATGTTGGATGACGCTCTGATTGGTTTATTTCACGTTACGCCCAAACCACACCTATGAATAATGAAGCTACTTCAGACCAAAACCTTTTAGATTTGCACCAGGCGCAAGAGGCATTTATCCCACCGGGAAAATAGCAACAGCGCCGGGATCCGCCCACAAACGTACTTGCGCTTTGAGCTTTGACACTTGCGTTTCAGATCGTTAAAATAGGGCCCATCATCTTAAAAGTGAAACAAGATAGATACTTTCTGTAAATTAGATAAATATTAAGGATGACCCAAAGTTTATGTAGGGATTAAATTTCCCCATCTAATTAGCATATTATGACGTCATATGGTGGCAGCAATCTTGGATTATAGAATTTTCATGAAAAGTCACATGTTTAAATGATAAAATGCAGCACTTCTTTTCCCCAAAAATGTCCATCACCTTCTGTATGCTATATTGCACAACACTGAATGCTCAGGTATATAGTAAGTAGTAAACAAACTGTGTAAATCATTACTAATAAATGGTAGCACAAACCGTATGCATTTAGTGATTGGCCTTTTGCTGTAGAGATTTTCCATTTACTACATACATTAGGCACTCTGATTCCATGTTTGGGGCATAAGTTATTCATATGACACACAAACCCAAGTAGACAAGACCTGTTTAGTTCAAAAGATCCCTCGTTACGGCAAAGCACAGACCATAAGTGATGATAAGAGCAAGCGCGAGCGCGGCCAGATCTGCCTCGCGCGCGCCGAGTATGCACACTATTGCGACTCCCCACCCTGCCTCCACGTTGCCCCCTATCTGGACTATGAATACTTCGACCTCGTATAACATACCCAGTGATAATAGACAAAGTCTCCAGCGCAATACTGTCACCACGATCGCGGAGAGGCTCTCATATTATACACTCTCACACTAGCTCCGCTTTCGATCGCGCTGATTCAATGCGCTGTAACTCGAACATTTTGTATAGAAACATGACGTTTTTTTGAGTTGGGGATGAATTTATGACATGTCTGCCATCCAGTGGAGGGGATGTTGAACGAAATTTGTCAACCAATTTGACAAAATCGGCCGTTTTATTCAGTGATGCATCTTGTCGAGCGACCGTGGCACCTAGAGGATTAAATAAAGCAACACACAGCGTATCATCAATGTTTGTAGATCTTCTCCTAGACTGAAGCACAGGCTCTACTCTTCAGCACAATGGTGACCCAAAAAACAAGATTTTACAGTAAACTACTGGCAACAGTGTTTCCAGTATAAACCTGTTTTATAACTTACAGTTTTATGCTGTTAAAATACATTTTGTGGGTGTGTCTTTTTATCTTACACTGTTAACCCTTTCAACCCTACAGGAAAATACATACTACAAAAGTAAAACTAACATTGACTGTGTTGGAGTGAGATAATTTAGGAAATATGTAAGTGATTGTTGAGCATTAGTGATGAACACCTGCTGTTAACAAGCAGAATCACTGAAGGAAAGAGGAACGACAAGAACAGAAAATAGAGAAACACAAGCTACAAACTACAACTGACTTCCAGCCATTACACATTATTACACTTATTATTAACCAGTATGGCTTTATTTCTGTCATACATCTACAGAAGTTGTTATTGAGATGTTTAATTGAAATTGTTTGTGATTTTGTAATCACACGATTGTGTAAAAAGTTACCATTAAAGAGATCAGTGTTTGCTTTAGTTTTTATGCCGATGCTTTAACATGTGTATTTCTTTGCTGCTTGAGCTGTGTTTTTGCACGTCACACTTGTGCACAGACACAGTTTATTAAAGGGATACTCCACTTTTTTTGGAAATAGACTCATTTTACAACTCCCCCAGAGTTAAACAGTTGAGTTTTACCGTTTTTGAATCCATTCAGCCGATTTTCTGATATTTAGAAGACAGTTTCTGGTCTCATTGACTCCCATAGCATATTTTTATCCTACTATGGAAGTCAATGAGACCAGAAACTGTCTGGTTACTGATATTTTTCTAAATATCAGAAAATCGGCTGAATAGATTCAAAAACGGTAAAACTCAACTGTTTAACTCTGGGGGAGTTGTAAAATGAGCCTATTTCCAAAAAAAAGTGGAGTATCCCTTTAATGATTCGGGTTTGTCAACATATGAAAATCGTCATATTGCCTTATCATTCACTAAATAATTCATTCTCACTCATTCAGAGTTATTTTCCTCAACCAATAGCTTTACATTACCACCACCGTGAAACCACAGCAATAAATTATAATAACTCTTTTTTTAAACACATTATAATAAACCACAAAAAAACAGAGCTATATAGGCCTGTTGAAACACAGCGATATCAAAATTTACCACATTAATCTCAACAATGGTGGCAATATGTTATTATTATTCATGCAGCAGTGCATGCTGGGAGTGTTATACTATCCTGGAACCCAGCATGCACTGCTGCATGAAACTTTTGATTGTTACCATTGTTGAGATTCATATTATAAATGCTTACTGTGTAACACCCCACTCTATCTAAGATCATTAATTTCCAGAGCAATCCCCTCAATGAACCTTCGTTCAAGCAGATATGTCACCCTGGTGGCTACTAAAGCTCGTACTTCTTTTGGACGCCTCTCCTTCCAGTTCTCTGCTGCTAATGATTGGAATACACTTCAAAAATCTTTGAAGCTTGAAACCATTGTCCCGTTAATCACTATTAAATTATTGTTAGCAACTTTATTGTCGGACCATTGAACATGCTAACCTGATCTGTGTACATCAGGTGTGCCCAACCCTGCTTCTGGCGATCGACTGTCCTGCACAGTTTATCTCTAACCCTGATCAAACACACCTGCCTTTAATTTTCAAGTAATCCTGAAGACCTTAATTGGTTGTTAAGACCTTAATTGAAGACCTTCAGGTGTGTTTGATTAGGGTTGGAGATGAACTGTGCAGGACAGTCGATCGCCAGGAGCAGGGTTGGGCACACCTGGTGTACATGATCTACGGATCTGTATATTAATCTTCTACTTTATTGTGTACTACTTTGTCTTGTAATTATATGTGTAACTTATGTTTTTGTTCCTCTACGCTTTTTTGGCCAGGTCGCCATTGTAAATGAGAAAGTGTTCTCAATGTGCTCACCTGGTTAAATAAAGGTTTTATTATTATTATTATTATTATTATTATTATATTTTTTCAGGAATTTCAGGAGATTCAGGAATAATTTTTTCATTGCGCTATATGATTACAATATTCTTCAGAAGACTTGATTAACCGAAATATTGATTTCATGTTGTAGATTTATATTATACCTATTCATATTAATTATATACAAATTATTTTAATTTAATTATATTGATTAATATTAATTATATTTATATTATACCTATATATATTATACACATATAAATTAATGCGAGTTCCATATTAAATTCCCACACTCTCAGAGAATATGTACATATGTGAAATCAGACTTGTCCAGAATGATTATGAAATCATCACAAAAGCCAAAATCACAGACTAACTTCCTCTTGCCACAACAAATGTGCTTTTTAAACTCACTATTACAGCAGTCAGAAATAGATAAATGGTAAGAAGTTCAGGGACAAGAGACCAACTAAAGCAAATAATGATCTCCATTATGGTGACAACAAACTTGATTATTTTTACTTTATTATCTGTTAATTCATAACAAGAACTTTTGTACATGTATGCCAGAAATAATCGTAAACTGGTTTGGAAACTGGTTTCATACTCAGTGTTCCTGGAAGTCAGTTGTAGTTTCTGTGTTTCTCTTTTCAGTTCTTGTTTCTCTGTCCTTCAGTGATTCTGATTATTTGGTGTTCATCAGTGTCTCAATTCACTCACTTCTTTTCAGTCAAGTGGACTATATTAGTGAGCTAATGTAGGGAATAGTGAATGAGCGTATAGGGGTTGATTGTGAAAGCAGCCTCTGAGTGTCGACTTTGAGAGCTGTTAACTCACAGTATATTCCTGTAGGCTAGTTTTGTTTTATACGGTATATTACTGTTTTAATGAAAAATGGTATGATAGTGTCAGAATTTGGCCTGTTGCCAGTATTTTACTGTAAAAAAACCTGGTAAGGTCTAACAGTGCAGACTCTTTTACACAGTCAATGACGTACAATGTTATATAATCAAAGAACCTAATAAATAAATTTTAAAAAGTGAATAAACTTATCTTAATTAACAGACCAATTTCATAAACCATGTTTCTTTCTCTCTTTTCATTCCGGTAAAGATATATTATCTATTAATATATTACATAAATATAAATGAAAAATCTGCAAAATAAAACAGTAAAATTCCGTAAAACTACAGTATAGTATATTAAAGCATATAAAGCATTTAGCGCTTTGGGTTTTAGAAAAGCACATTATAAATAAAATGTATTATAATTATTATTATTATTATAAAGACAAACTATTACATGTAAAAATATAGTGACTTTTTTGGTCTTGATTGCAATATATTTGTTTTATATGTATCAATATGTATACATATATGGTCTATGCATATATTGCAATATATTGGAAAATATAAATATTAAATCCCATATATGGAAAAATATTGCGTAGGGCACCTATTATGGCATTTTGAAAATTACCTTTCATGAAGTGTGTAACATAGATCTAAGTGAACAAAAACATCCTGCAAAGTTTTAAATATGAAAGCTCACCGTATACAAAGTTATTGTCTCTCAAAAGTAAGAGTCGACTCTGAGTCGCTGATATGAATCGATAGACGAACGATGCTTTTTCTCTATCTATATGACGTCACCTCGACAAGTTATTTGAACAAGATACGCCCACTCATTGCGCACATGAAACTTGACAACGTCATGTCGACGAGATGCTGTGTTCTGAAGCGCGAATCAAAAGCGACCTTTTTTTTTCACTGTCCAGGGACAAGCATGAGAATCAGTGTCTAAAGTTTATATTTACAACTACTCAAGTATAGCCCAACCTTGTGCTGTAATCGCGTCATTTTAATGACGATTTCTTTACAAACATAAATGCTTTCAAGTGTGGATTCGTGAGCCGGTTGATACTGAAGGAAGGTTCAGTACCAAGTTTATTTGGATCAGCTTCTTCCTCCGAATCACAACCTGAAGCAAATAATTGTTGCTTTTATGGGTTTTGTAGCATGCTCAATAAGTATGTGTGTGTGTTGTGTAAGTTACGCTCAGC
This sequence comes from Chrosomus eos, assembly GCA_036326025.1. NCBI lineage: Eukaryota > Metazoa > Chordata > Actinopteri > Cypriniformes > Leuciscidae > Chrosomus > Chrosomus eos. The sequence goes on from CM070819.1 coordinate 861,800, forward strand.
GGAGCTTCTAGGTCTCCAATGTCATTTTTTTTTTTTTAAATATGTGAAATGTTTGTCGTTGTTATTGGAGTTGTCATAAAGAATAGAGCGTATTGTAGTACTGCAGTGCTTTATCAATATGTTTAAGCTTTGGGCTAAGCAAACAATAACTGACTGGGTCATCTGACCAATCACCGCCGATTAGCGTCACGGAAAGGAGGGATTTGGACAAATGAGTCGTCGAACGAATATGAGAGTCGGTGAGCAAATCAGGTAAAAATAAATGCATATTATAAGACAAAAAAAGTGTTTTATGTCATTGCATGCATGTAAAACTGTTGTTGGGGACTCCCAGAACAATATTAGGAACATGTTAAATGCCATAATAGGTGCCCTTTATTATATCACATGATATTTCCAATATACTCCAATATATTTTTGTTTCGTAAGGGTTTGCAGATCTTACAGTGATCTCCAGTGTAGAAGATCCTCTTAGAGTGTTGACGGTTAACTTCACAATGCCATTGTCCCTTGTTCGGCCTCTCAACCCTCCAGGATTGACCTCCACTTCCACATTCTCAGCAGGCGTCTGGTCAGGATTTCTTACATAAACCTTTTATAGAACCCAGAGCAAAAAAAAAAAATATATATATATATATATATATATTATAAAATAAATTGCTGAAATTGTTCCTAACCAACTAAATATATGTGCAAATATAATAGAAATATAGAAATATTTTTGCCATGGAAGTTGCAATAGTATTTTCATCCCTATTGTGATGTGCAGTATCTATAGTACATACGCACATACATACATACATACATACATACATACATACATATATTACAATAGGGAAGAAAAAACGATTGGAACTTCCGTTTCATGCAAACTTAAATAGTTTATGATGTTTACTTTCTAGTCAATGTTTTATACCGAGATATCGAAGGGCATCCCAGGTTTGAAGAATTGTGGTGTTTTTTTAAGTGGATGGTGTACGGTGACGTCACGATCTGAATGCCTCTCCTTCTGCTTCCACCATTTCACTGCCTGAAACACACAAACCACACCACACACACACAGACACAGACACAGACACACACACACACACACACACACACACACACACACACACCACACACACACACACACACACACACACACACACACACACACACACACACACACACACACACACACACACACACACACACGATTAGCCTTTCATATACAATCACACACAGGCATGTAAACATACAGATGTACAGTATATGTTTAGTCTTACCACTTGTTGTTAAAAGACTGACTGAAACATAGATTGATCGTCCGACCAGCTGGTTAATGTCTGGAAAGGTCTTAATGATCATCTCCCTGGTCAGTTCTGCAACACCTTCTCCTTCACTTATCTATTCATAAATGAGAAAGACAATAACATCAGTCTACAGGACAAGGTAACAATCATTTTAATGTTGTTTTTAAGTCCTCCTCTAGTTGAAGAAAAATGAGATTGATCCCAGCTTGTAAACTGTTTCATTTCTCTCACCTGAACTCTTTGCAGAGAGGCAGCAATACTAGTTTTCTTCTCACCATCCATCACACCAAACATCACAAACGCATTTCCTTCCACCTTCTTTCCAAACAGGTACCTATAAAAGCACATACAGTTTCAGCTGTAAAAACTGAAGACTAACGACTGTCCCTGATCCACATCAACTTTCATTATATATCATTATCTAAAAGTGGTTAGAAGAACAACTGTTGGATTTTATAGCGTAAGTAGCCAATACACTCTGGAGCTGTTCTCTGTGCCACACACTTTGAAAACCCCTGGTGTAACCAAATGATGTCAGGTTGATTTAGTCATATTAAATGATATATAAAACCTGTTACGGCTTTCCCTTAAGCTGTTGTTGTTGACGGCATTTTACACAGAGTCCATGCATTCAGATTCATGCAAACAAATGTTGCAAACCAAATATTGCCTCAAATCCACTTCCCGGGGCTTCTCATTCCTTCATGTTAGGCTTAGGGTTCCTTACAGACACAGCATACATCAATATACTGTCCATAATCCATCATCTTCCTTGCACTAGTATCCCCAAAATCTGTGGGTGCTTTTCAATGCTCAAATTGATGTTTTCTTGTTTTCTTGTTTCCTCGTTCCTCCGTCCTCTATGCCATGGCCATAAGAGCATCTCAGTCCTCTAATGCAGTGCGAGGAACGAAGAGCGAGCTTCATGAGGAGTCATGAGAGCGGATACACATGCAGGAATAATATTCATACCACCAGTAAAATACAGAATAACTCAAAAAAATTTATAAAATGCTTTTAAGTTTTGAGACTAAGATAAATGTCTTTTATCTTAGACATTAGACTATCTCAAACACTCATGAAAAGTTTTGGTGGCTCTCATAGCACATTATTTTGTAGTTTACATGGAAATATTTTAAATCAGTGTGTGCACACACTAAAGATTCACTAAAGAAAGATTGTTTTCTTACTTGGCTTCAATGTTGACTGTCAGGCTCTCGTCGTCCACATAGAAGAATGACTTACTGGGTCTTAATCTGACTCCAAATGTGGGAGGCACTATAAACCAAACCAGAGAAAAGACACATAAATAAATACATTCTTTTAGTTTTTATCACATTTACACAACACACATTCTGTTTACACATATCTTACCATACTCTTTGACCTCAAAGTCAGCAGTAAACGTCTTCTGAGGAGCGTTCATGTACCGAGTGACAACCTTCCAGATCCCAGGACTGAAACAAAAACATTTCAAAACATTGATGAATTAATTTAATCAACCAAATTAAATAATTTAATTACACAACAGATTAAACAAACTGTCTAAAACATATATGAGTATTAGCTGCATTGTGTGTAAATTCAAGAGTTATTATCCTGAGATAGACATAATGAATCATTAAATAAAGTTCACTCGGTTTGAGCAAGTTCAGTCTTCACAGCGTTTCACACACAAACACACCTGGCAACCTCAGGAATGGCGTATCTTCCAGACCTCATCCCTTTCACTGGATTTATATTCTCTGATGAAACTGTGATGCCTTGTGGATTCTTCAAAAATACAGAAATCAATATTAACATTGTAGCTGTGTCCCAATGTGAAGGCTGCATCCTCTGAAGGCCATATTCGAAGGCCGATTGCATCACCGCGTCGCAATGAAGGCTTTCCCAATTCAATTCCGCATCCTTCGAAGGCCGTATTCGAAGGCCGGTTGCATCATCGCATTTTCCTGTTCTAATCGCCGGACCATCGAAAATAGGGCTTTTCACAAGTAAGTCTTAACATTACCGTACTATTGGTTGTATTTTGTGAATAGAATATTACCAGATAATCGAGAAAGAGCAAGGATATTTGCTATTACTGTACTGAAATCGTTGTGAAATGCTGTTTACTGCATCAGCCGGTGTTCACCCGGCATGGAGAGGTGGGGTAACTGTTAAAGTAATAATTACAAGAGCTTCTAGGTTATCAGATAAGCATTCAACTGCCTTGTTGTATAGGTTATTTGTGTTTGCGCACATGATATCAGGAAGCAATGTAATACACGCATGACAGCGATGCTTATTTGAGTTACCCCTCCAACTTCTAGTTTTATTGATAACCTATATCTTATCATATGCGATTTGGCTATTGATATTACGAAGTCCTGTGGTAAAATTAACTTACTCCATCTACCCTTGTAAAGTTAATCCGAATAGGGCTTTAGTCTCGACATTTTCCCCTCCCACATCCACATACAATAAAAATGGTATCAGGCTAAATATTGTCCGAATTTAATTTTTAGAAATAACTGATGCAAACACATTGAAAAGCTTCTTCTCACTTTTTATTACAGGTGGCTGTGTTCGGTGGATTCGGTTGCTGCGTTCTGTGTGTGAAAGTGTGTGTGTGTGAAGAGAGAGAGAGAGAGAGAGAGAGAGAGAGAGAGAGAGAGAGAGAGAGAGAGAGAGAGGAGAGAGAGAGAGAGAGAGGAGAGAGGAGAGAGAGAGAGAGAGAGAGAGAGAGAGAGAGAGAGAGAGAGAGAGAGGAGAGAGAGAGAGAGGAGACTGTTCGTGTTTGTTTGTGTGTCTGTTCGTGTGTATGTGCGTGTCACATCATAAATTGTTTCTTCAACTTATTAAAATATCTTACTTTACTGCAACTATCTGTTTCTGCTTCTTTAATATATTTATAGTGTGCGATTTATAAAATACATGATATCATCACACATATTGTATCTGGTCACTTTATATCTTATAGCAGAATATTATATTACTGTTAAGCCTACTATGGATATTAAAATACGCCGAACCATGTGTCCTGTATCATAGCTACATGAATGACCTTTGCAGCAAAAAAAACGCGTGAAAATCAGTTCAGTATTCAGTGAGATATGAGTAATTTAATGCGCTGACAGCTCATTACACAGCCATTCAGATTACACTGAGCGGAGCGGATGACCGGTTTAAGATGGCGGCTCCAATTCTCGTCCGTGCCAATAGGCAGTAGCGGTCGATAGGCCGTCTACCTATGATGTCTATGGGTCCAATCCCAAATGGCACACTTCATGTGCACTTTCGGTCTTGTGGACTTACAATGGCTGCCGCGTGCGCGTGTCCGTTAAGTCCGTGAGACCGTAGTGTGTCCCATTTGTCATTTTTAGATCTCAGAAGGGTGCTCGGGAGCGCCCCGTGTGGTCGATTTGCGTCCTTGATGCGCACTTTTGCCGAGCCCGCGCTGATGCGGACTCCACAACAGACTTCTTCCCGACAGTCAAAGCGGCATTACGTTACGAAAGTGCGGACTCAGAGGAAGACCGCGAGTGCTTAGGGTTCCATTTGGGACAGGGCCACAAATGGATCCTTAGCAGCCTTTCCTACCCTGATCCTACCCCATAATTCATTGCGCGCAGGGGACGACAGCATTTTTAATGCAGCATTTGGTGTGTAGCCTACAGTTCAAGTTCAAATGTTGGTGTTCAACTATGCCTTTTAAAAATACAACAACCGCTCATTTTTCGTTTTTCAATTACGGGTTAAAACAATTCAAAACGAATGGACGCAAATTTACACGGACTATCAAACTAAAGATAGTTTAGTGATAGTTATCACTATTTTTAGTGATAGTTTTTAGATTAAAGTCTTTGATTTTACTAAGATTTTGATTGGCTATCAAACCTTTCTACAAATACATTATTTGAAATATTTAACAATATTGTAAGGTTTGCGTCCATTCGTTTTTCTTTTTTTAACCCGTAATTGGAAAACTAAAAATGAACGGTTGTTGTATTTTTAAAAGGCAAAGTTGAACACCAAAATTTGAACCGTAGGCTACACAAATGCTGCGCAAAAAAAATAAATTGTGACTTTTTGCCCCTTTATTAAACATTTAAAATATTCACAAATTACTATGGGACAAATGTCAATTTTAGGCTACTGTTTTTCTAAGGCCAGATTAGAACCTGGAAATTATATTTTTCCCTCAGTGCTGAATGAGAAGAGCCATGTCTCTGGAACCATGATTTATAGGCTAATGATAATAAATGTGTCGGAATAAATAACGAGCCATTTTAATTGTTCGTTTAAAAGTGAACATTTCAAGCTTTAGGCTAGGTATATTTTGTTTCAGTTCATTTATGAGACGCGCTCCAGTTCACGGAGATCATGAAAGCACGCCTGATTGTTTTATTTTATCTTATTTTACAAAAGCACAACGTTTTGTTGTTATGTGAGTTTGGACAAATAAAAGTAGTTGCGAATGATGAATTATTCTTTTCTGTATGACCAGAAATTATAGAGTATTTTGCATGTTGTTTCCACTGTTGATAGGAAAATGCAAGTGTTCGCTGCCGCGCCTCCGTGCCATGCAGTGCGCGCTCCACACTCCCACACACACTTGCATAAAAATCTTGTGTTTATTTGTGATAATCTTAGCCCTGTATTATGACTGACGTTTGACGAATTTCTTTGTTCCTTTTTTGGATAAAAGCGCCTTCTAAATATGTAGTCTAAATGTAGGCTAATAATAATAATAATATTATTACCTTTTTTATATGTGAAGTCTTTTTTTTTTTTGCTTATTCTATTATAATGAGCTTTTTCCTCCTAAAAAAAATGGACTTTAAAGACAAGTGGCCTAAATGTCGTTTTTTAGTAAAATTCAAGAAATATTAAGTTTAAACATAATGAAATGCATCCCGCATAAACAAGGCAGGTTGGCACAGACTGGGGGAGAGGCACAAATCCTTTATATATATATATATATATGCCTAATGTGTTTTATTTTATTTTCATATATTTCATTACATTATTTACGTAAATTAACGCCCAATAACAGTTTAAAGTGTAATCCGGCAGTTTAGGAATAAGGACACAGCCTCTGAAGTCGGACGCAGTAAACCAGCATGGCCATGGTTTTGGCTAAGCCGAAAATACATGACCCGGCGGCTCTGGAGGTGAAACATCCTCAGTAAAATATAAAACATAATGGCAGCTCCATCTCTCACTGTTGCTTGGCGCCATGGAGTGGTAATCAGGAACACCTGGATGCGCAATTAGGAAATCCTACGAAGGCTACAAGGTGCGTCCTTCGAAGGACGAATAGGCTGTATCCTCTGAAGTCCGCGGCCTTCGGAGGATGCAGCCTTCACATTGGGACACAGCTTGTGTGTTTGCTGAGATCGTCAGTGTATATGCTCATTACAGCTGAAATTCCACAAATGAGTGTGTGTGAGTGTGAGTGTGAGTGTGTGTGTGTGTGTGTGTGTGTGTGTGTGTGTGTGTGTGTGTGTGTGTGTGTGTGTGTGTGTGTGTGTGTGTGTATGTACCATGATTTCCACTGTGACTTCAGACTGACTCAGTGGTTTCATGTTGGGCGTCAGAGAGAAAATCCTGTATCGAACTGCAAAAGAGGTCAAAGCAAAAACTGAAATATGAGTTCTGATGTTTTTTACTCAGATTCAAACCCTGGATACAACAGTGGCAAGGAACCGAAAAACTCCATCAAGTGACCTAAAGGTGTCCTAAAACTCCATCAGATGACCGAATGGAGAAAAAAAAAACCTTGGGAGAACCCAGGCTCAGTCGGGGGCCAGTTCTCCTCTGCCGTTTATGAACTAGAGGCCGAATTTATAGTAACTGTAAGATAAAAAATTTATATGAATGTGTCATAGGGGTGACTAATGGGCAAACAAGCGGCAGGTGTGGAGGGAGTGATGATTGGGGCACATGCTCCCTGAGCAGAGTATAAAGAAAGGCCATTTTGGAGAGAGAGAGAGGGTGGAGACACAGGAACGGAGACGGAGCGTGCACGCAGCAGGGGAGAGGCCGAGGGCCGAGGGGCCGAGGCTGAGGCCGAAGCAGCGGAGGGAGGCTGGGAGAGAGAACGAGATCTCAGCTGGATTGCGGGTGTAAGCCTTGATTGCACAGTGAGTCTGTTGAATTGCAGTTCTATTGTGAGCACGAGTGTGGAAATGGTGTTGTTGCTGTTCACTCGTAGTCCCAGCATGTTTGCAGCTCTCTCTCTGCCCAAGCCTTGAAGAGGAGAAGCTGGAGAAGGGAACGCGGAAGCGGTTTTTAACTCTCCTCTGCTCGAGCCTTGAGAAAGACTCTGTGAATCATTCTCCTAAAGTGAGTCTGCTGACTGCTGTGCCGTTCTACGAACGAAAGAGACCCTGTGATCATTTCTGAAGTGAGTCTGCTGACTGCTGTGCGTTCTTGACGAAAGAGACCTGTGAATCATTCTCCTGAAGTGGTCTGCTGACTGCTGTGCCGTTACGAACGAAAGAGACCTGTGAATCATTCTCCTGAAGTGAGTCTGCTGACTGCTGTGCTGTTCTATGAACGAAAGAGACCCTGTGAATCATTCTCCTGAAGTGAGTCTGCTGACTGCTGTGCTGTTCTATGAACGAAAGAGACCCTGTGAATCATTCTCCTGAAGTGAGTCTGCTGATGCTGTGACTGTTCTATGAACGAAAGAGACCCTGTGAATCATTCTCCTGAAGTGAGTCTGCTGACTGCTGTGCTGTTCTATGAACGAAAGAGACCCTGTGAATCATTCTCCTGGGAGTCTGCTGACTGCTGTGCTGTTCTATGAACGAAAGAGACCCTGTGAATCCTGAAGTGAGTCTGCTGACGGCTGTGCTGTTCTCTGAACAGGAGAGACTTTTAAAGTGGTTTTTAATGGTTCAATAAAGAACTTATATTTATTTTAACGCTGTGTCTGCCTCGTGAGTTTCACGGCACGCTCCTCGGGCGGTGGTCCGGTTAGAGGGGGTGGGCGGCCCGCTGGCGCTCCCCCCCGACCTGTGACAAATGCCTGGCTAAATAGATGCGTCTTTAGTCTAGTTTTAAACTGGGAGAGCGAGTCTGAGCAACGAACAATATCAGGAAGGCTATTCCAGAGCTTTGGAGCTAAATGTGAAAATGCTCTGCCTCCTTTGGTGGATCCAAAGGTGGATATCCTAGGAATGACCAGAAGCCTCGAATTTAGTGATCTTAAAGAGTGCGATGGATTGTAGGGCGATAGAAGATCCGTTAAATAGACTGGAGCTAAACCATTTAAAGCTTTATAAGTCAAAAGCAATACCTTTAATTACGGAACTTTATAGGTAATCAATGAAGTTATGATAAAATCGTCACTTACATGCAGCAGTCGTTTTAATAATAAACACGATTATGGACTTATGTAACATGTTTAAAATTCACTTTGTTGTATTTTTCCAATTTTTCAGCACTGAATCGTACCTGTGCTAGCAGGCGTGTAGATGGGCTTGTCTGTCTGTACAAATATATACCCAGACTGGAATGAGACCATGATCACTTTCTCCAGAGTGTGAGATGGAAATTGAGCTTGTAGATACACATACTGCTTCTCCAGAGGATCATCAGAGAAATAGTTCAGATCATCAGGGATCTAGAGAACAGAAAATCATTCAGCCTGAACTATATCTGATAATAAAATAATGAGAATGTGTTATGTATGATGTGTTCCGCTATCTTGTGTGTTCCTGGACCCTTATGTTATTTCCTGCCTTGTTTTGTAGTTCTTTGTAAGTTTTTCATGTTTAGTCTTCAGGTGTTTCTTATTTTCCACACCCCCTTGTTATCATGCTAAGCTTGTCTGTCTGAATAGGCTATATAGGCTGCGTTTACATGCGACCTGTATCTGGATGTTGTCCACATACACATTGAAAAGACAAGTGTAAACACGTTTCTGACGGGACTGTTATCTGGATCTCATGTAAATGGAATCCAGCCATCATGTGTGTGTGTGTGTGTGTGTGTGTTGTGCGCGCATTCACAGGTGGATGTCATATAAACCCCGCCCAGTCTCCCATTGCATGCTATAACCTTAAACCCGATGATCGATGATGTGACTTGTTAGCTCTGGAAAAATTCCTTCATTCAAAAAACGTAATTTGATCTAAGACTGGAGATTTCATAGGAAAGTAAAGTAAGTGAGTGAAAGAAATTGGGACATTGCTTAATTTGTATCATCTTTACTCTTAAAGGTCCCCTGACATGACATTTTCATTTCTGGGGTTTTTTAACATTAATATTAGTTCCCCTAGCCTGTATTTGGTCCCCTCCTGTCTAGAATTTTCAATCGATGTAAACCGAGCTTTGGCTATCTTTCTCTTCTCTGCAGCTCAGACGCGCTGATCTTGAATCTCCCCTATATGACGTCATATAGGGGAAAGGTTACCTCCCCCTTCTCAGCTTTGCCCGCCCAGAGAATTTGGCTCGCCCATGAGAAAATGAGCTAGGAAGTACGAATGCGCGAGCGCGATTTGAGTTTTTCCTCGAGAGATATAATGGCTTGCAAACGAGCGTAGCATTGCAGTTGATCAGTGTTCGGATGTACAAATGAACACAAAATTATTTTTTAATTTCTTCATCCGAGCCTCTGAAGAGACAATGGGTTAATTTTATTTTCTCTGGAAATGCGCCGACACAACTTCCCAAAGTGTTGTATGGTCCAAACATTTCACCGACGACTGTTTCCTCAACTTGGGCCAATACAGAGCTGGCCTCGATGAACGTCTGAAAATAAATCGATCGAGCTACCAAGCAACAATCCAAGTTCAAGCTCAGACAGGTAATCTTTCTCTCAAAATCATTCAATACTGTTTATGCATCATTAAGTCAAGCCAGTGACTAAAATATCAACTTCACGTCGTTTCTTTTAGTAGGATGAAAATAATCTTATTTAAATTGTGAACAAATTATACAGAAAGCGATCAAAGAACAATCTTTCCACACGCGAGTTTATCTGGACAACTAATTATGAAATGAATGACGTTACACTGCACCACAAAGCTCTTACTGTATGTACATCATCGTGTTTGCATTGGTGAAAGCATTAGAGAGAGTGCAGAAACTGCGTTGCAATGATAAGATCTTCAGTCTCGCGATCAACAGACTTTCATCTGCTTGCTCAATGCTCATCACGGCAACATTTTATGTGATGGAATAGATCTAAATACTTTAAAAACTTCTCACGATTCGTTAATCTCGATAGCTGTATTAGTAAAAACGTATAATAACTGTAGTAAAAGTATTCAAGAGAGTTTCACATTTAAAATACGTAGCTATTTCATATGCAAGCATGTCAGCCAATCACAGCAGTGGCCGGTTCTCACAGCAGACACGCCCCTTCAAACAGAGATTTCAAATCAGAGGCTAAAATCAGGCTAGGAAAAATGCCTTTTATTTCTAAATTATGACTTTTTTTATCTAAAAAAGAAACTAACATTATAAGGGGAACCCAGGAAACATTATAAAATAATAAAATAACCCCATGTCAGGGGACCTTTAATCTGGTGTTGTGCAACATACCTAAATTAAATATTATGCCGAAACAGAAATTCAATCGGTGATCCAGATACAGAGGCAACTTAATATGAACAAACCTAAACAAATCTAAACACACCGTCTCCTGATTGGCTAATGATCCGATCTGCTTAATTGGATGATTGCATGTTAAAGGGTTAGTTCACCCAAAAATGAAAATTCTGTCAGTAATTACTCGCCCTCATGTCGTTCCAACCCCGTAAGGCTTTCGTTCATCTTCGGAACACAAATTAAGATATTTGTGATTAAATCTGAGAGCTGGATCACTCCTCCATAGGCTTCTAAAGGATTGAAACTTGAAAGAGAATACTTGAATAGAGTCGGAATTTTCATTTTTGGGTGAACTATCCCTTTAATGCAAAGTGTAAACCCAGCCTATATAGCCCTTGTATTTCACATATTCTCTGTCAGTCGCTGAAATCACATTCTCTGGTTTATCGTGTTTCCTCCTGTTCTGTGTTTTTATTTGTTTATGCCAGTTACCTTGTGTTCAATGACCTTGTGGATTATTTGAATAAACCTAAACCTGCACGTGGATCCGCTTCCCAGTCTGCTCCTTTACATGCCTGACTCTCACCATGTTACAAAATGAAACATCACTGTATTTATGGAGCTGTCACCTCTATATCTGTAAGGATCTGGAAATAGTTTTCTGCAGTCAGTGTCACTGTTTTGGACAGTATCTCCCTCTCTTTCTTTGGGAACTTCTTCACTGAGATCCTCACGTTCAGAGCTCCTCCAGAGTAATCCTGAGCCTCCACAAACACATTCTCTGAGGAACCCACTCTCAGCAAATTAGGAGCTGACAGAACAAACCTGAGGAGATCAAATCACAGCATTTGAAATCTTAAAAAAAGATTATTATTAACTATATGAGCAAACTTTGTGTTTTATACTCACAGCGGGTCACACAGTGTGAGGAGGGGTGATGAGAGAAGAACAACAGTCAGACACAGCAGCTTCACCTCCATCGTGTCTGTCTGTGTGGGTGTGTATGTGTGTGTGTACCTGCAACAGCTCAGATTTATACCTGCCTACGTGACCCTCACAGTCCAAACTGCGATCTCTCTCTCTCTCTCTCTCTCTCTCTCTCCTCTTCTCTCTCTCTCTCTCTCTCTCTCTCTCTCTCTCTCTCTCTCTCTCTCTTCTCTCTCTCTCTCTCTCTCTCTCTCTCTGTGCATGCTGGGAGTGTTTGGTGAGGGTGGCGTTGAGTGAGAACTGAGCAGCAAAACGTCTCAGGTTACTATTGTAACCATTAGGGGTGTCACGATTTCGATTTTAAATCGAAATCGATCGAAATTAAGTCACAATCTCGATAATCGAATTCAAAAATGGAATTGTCGATACTGCCACGCCCCCATGTCACGTCCAGTCGGTTTGCAAAGCGGAAAAAAACAGCGTTGAAGTGCTGCGAGTCCTCTACCTCAGTTACAGCCACTCAAAAGATAGCATGGCTGCAGATGCAGGAGACCCATCGACAGGACTTCTGACCTCCTCTTTCACTAAAGTCGCCGGTGTGGGACAGTGGGAGTATTTCTGATTTCCAGTGAGTTATGTTGACAACGTTCACATTCGCGTTCAAAGTTCGCGCTTAAAAAAAGCCACACTTTGCAAGCTCTGCTACTGTATGTGCGTCAGTGCGTGTACTATTCTTCCACTTTTTAAATTAAAACTTTAAATTGACAAAAACAGCAGACTCAGAACAGTATAAATCTTTATACAATAAATCTAGCATGTCACAAATAACTTGATTCTCCACCTCCACGAATGAGACAAGTGTCGTTCATTTCCGCACCTAGTCTATTTTTGCTGCACGCGCCGAGTTAAAGCGACATCGACAGTGGTCAAAATGAACATGACACGAAAATGTTGTAATTTCATCATAAATGCATTTAATTAAATTCTACATTAAATACTAATATTTTTCACAGTCATGTTTGTACTTTAAGACCGAGGTAAAGCAAGGAAAACATATATGTATCTGTTAAACCTTGTTTGTTTTGTTGTGAACTTGAATGTCATCTTCTGTGAATAAGACTGCAGTTACAAAAGAGAAACTACATGGCAGGTTATTTTGCTTAAGTTTCTAATTGACTGAAGATATAAGTTATTGTAACATTATTTTGTTAATAAATGTTTTAAATTTGACAATGTAGTGTGGTACATTGCGAACAAAGGTCATATATTATATTACATAAAAGTCTAGTCTAAAAATGGCATCGCAAACTGTAGTGTGGTACATTGCGAACAAAGGTCATATATTATATTACATAAAAGTCTAGTCTAAAAATGGCATCGCAAACTGTGCTTAAAAAAAATAAATGTAAAAATCGAGAATCGAATCGAACCGTGACCTTAGAATCGAAAATGTAATCGAATCGAGGATTTGGAGAATCGTGACACCCCTAGTAACCATAGTTCCCTGAGAAACAGGGAACGAGACGATGCATCATCAACGCTACGGGAACGCCTCCAGCGTGATCGCGTCTGAAGCATCTATGCCAACTAGTCCAATGGAAATGAGAGAATGAGCGTCACGGGCGGGTGACGTCATGACCAGGAAAAGATAAGAGCACTTCCGCTGCTCGCCGGCATTTAGCTTCGACAGTTGCCGAAGCAAGCCGAAGCAGGGACGCAGGAAATATGGCAGGGGGACGCATCGTCTCGTTCCCTGTTTCTCAGGGAACTATGGTTACAATAGTAACCTGAGACGTTCCCTTTATCGAAAAAGGGAACTTCGAGATGCGTCATCAACGCTACGGGAACGAGAATACCCAATGCGCCATAATTACAAGTTCCTGAGTGTCAGTCTGTTGATCTAAGCACTCAGCACCTGAGAACCTGGGGCAGCATCCAGGTCCAAACTGTAAAATCTCACGAATGTGAGCGGAGAGGACCAGCCCGCCGCGTCACAAACATCTTGAAGAGAAACCCCCTGCAGTAAGGCTTTAGAAGCCGCCACACTCCTGGTCGAGTGAGCTCGGACCACCAAAGGACAAGGCTGGCCCGAGTACTCGTATGCAAGTGAAATAGCCTAGACTATCCACTTACTGACTGTCTGTTTTGAGGCAGGAAGACCTTTCTTAGGTGATCCAAAGCAAATCAGTAATTGGTCGGACTTCCTGATTGAGGAAGTCCGCCGTACATAAGTGTCCAGTGCTCGCACTGGACACAAAAGGTGCAGTCTTTCCTGGTCCACAGTTGCAAAAGGAGGAGGACAAAAAGCCTGCAGCACAATAGGCCTCGGAGGTCGGCACCTTAGGGACGTATCCCTGTTTTGGATATAGGAACGCCTTGACCATCCCCGGTGCAAATTCAAGGCAGGTGGGGGAGACCGAAAGAGCCTGAAGGTCACCAACTCTCTTTAGGGACGAAATAGCTAGCAGAAAGATAGTCTTGAAAGTGAGGAACTTTTCTGAGACCGAATCTAAGGGCTCGAATGGGGCCCTAGACAGGCCTTCTAGAACTATAGTCAAATCCCAAGCTGGCACCTTAGTGCGAGTTGCAGGCCTCAGCCTCAAAGTGCCACGAAGGAAACGTGTAATCAGGGGGTCTCGACCCAAAGATATACCTCCCACCATAGTGTGGTAAGCCGCAATGGCTGCCACGTAAACTTTTAGCGTGGAAGGGCATAGACCTGACACAAAGCGCTCCTGCAGGAACTCGAGTACTGTGTTGACAGAACAGTTAACCGGATCCCAATGATGTCGTGACACCATAAGGAGAAAACTCTCCATTTAAGCGCATAAAGTTTCCTCGTAGCCGGAGCTCTGGAGCTTAGGATGGTCTCAGCAGCCTCAGCTGAAAGACCACTATCTATAAGTTGGGCCCCCTCAGAGCCCAAACCCAAAGATTCCATATCTCTGGTCGAGGGTGAAATATTGTGCCCCCGGCCTGAGACAGAAGGTCCCTCCTTATCGGGATCTCCAATGGAGGCCCGTCTAGCAGAAGGATCAGGTCCGCAAACCAGATCCGACTTGGCCAGCGTGGTGCTACTAGCAGTAGGCTTATTCCACACTGACGGACCCGCTCCAGAACTCCTGGGAGCAGAGCAACAGGGGGAAAGGCGTACAGACGTAGCCTCGGCCACGTCTGCACCATGGCATCCAGCCCCAGGGGGGCTGGGTGAGTAAGGGAATACCAGAGGGGACAGTGCGTCGTGTTGTGAGACGCGAACAGGTCCACCTCTGCTCTGCCATATGGCTCCCAGATTTTCTCCACCGCCTAGGGGTGGAGTCTCCAGTCCCCTGGCCTCAGCTCCTGCCTCGACTGGATGTCTGCTCCTATATTCTGGTCCCCAGGAATATACACTGCCCTCAGAGAGAGTACCTTCCCCAGAGACCACAGGAGGATCTGGTGCGCCAGTTTGCAAAGCGGACGCGACCTCAGACCCCCCTGACGGTTCAGATAAGAGACCACAGATGTGTTGTCTGTTCGGACGAGCACATGATGGCCTCTTAGGTCCAGAAGGAAATGTCTCAACGCATTGAAGACGGCCATCATCTCCAGGCAATTTATGTGCCACGAAAGATGATGGCTTTTCCACAGACCCTGAACCGAGCGGCCTTCCATTACTGCTCCCCAGCCGGTGAGGGAAGCATCTGTCGAGATCACTACTCGATGGCAAAGAGCTCCCAACACCGGACCCTGGGTTAAGAACCAGTGTTTTTTTCCATATCTCTAAGGCACAAAGGCATCGCCGCGTGACCTTGATCATACGAAACGGGTTTCCCCTCGGGGAGAACCCTCTGGTTCTGAGCCACCACTGTTAAGGCCTCATGTACAGCAGGCCAAAAGGTATCACGTTGGACGCTGCTGCCAGTAGACCCAGCAGTTTCTCGAACTGTTTTACAGTGCGTGACTGACCTAGCTTTAGCTCTTTGATGGCTGATAGGATAGCAGCTACACGAACGGGCGATAGGTTGGCCCTCATCGTCACTGAATCCCATACCACACCAAGGAAAGTGGTTCTCTGTACTGGAGAAAGTACACTCTTCTTGGCATTGAGCCTCAACCCCAACATCTTTATATGAGCGAGAACGACACCTCGGTGCCGAACCGCCAACTGCTCTGATTCCGCTAGAATCAGCCAGTCGTCGATATAATTCAGAATGCGTATGCCCTGAAGCCTGAGAGGGGCTAAAGCTGCATCCATGCATTTCGTGAACGTGCGGGGTGACAAAGCTAGGCCGAAAGGAAGAACCCGATATTGGTATTCTTTGCCCCTGAAAGAAAACCTCAGGAACTTCCTGTGCTGAGGGAGGATGGAGATATGGAAGTATGCATCCTTCAGATCTATCGTGACAAACCAGTCCTCGGATCTGATTTGGGTCACGATCTGTTTGAGGGTCAGCATCTTGAACTTGAGTTTCTGAACTGACCGATTTAACAGGCGAAGATCTAAAATGGGACGCAACCCTCCATCCTTTTTTGGAACAATGAAATAACGGCTGTAAAAACCCGATTCTCTGTCGGGTGAGTACACCTGTTCTATAGCATCTTTTGCTAACAGGGCCTTTACTTCTTGCTCCATTACCAGAGCCTGCTCGGGACGCACCACTGTGGGTAGCACCCCGCTGTAACGAGGAGGACGAGAGCCAAACTGGATTCTGTATCCTTTCTCTACAATCTGCAATCTCCGAGAAATATTCGGCAGAAGCTTCCACGCTGCCAGAAAATTTACTAAGGGAACCAGCCTCTCGAGGCTGGTCTCTGGTGTTACTGAGAGAGCCAAATCTGGAGCCTGAAACATAATGGCAGGAACTACCTGACCTGACTGCTCTAAAGCCCCCCTCAGAGGGCGCGAAACCGATGCTGTGCCGCAACATAGCATCAGCGACTCGCTGGAGACCACTGCGCCCTGAAGCACCGGAGGTGGCAGGGTTGGCAGGAGGGTCTCGTGAGGACCCCGAAGTGGAACGGGCACCGTGAGATGAGGTGAACACCATTCCACTTCCGTTGGGGCTGTCCTCACAGGCCTGATGCCTAAGCATCAGGACCTTTTTTTTTTTTGAGCCGAAGCCTTCTTCGCCTGAAGAACGGTCCTCAGATCCGGCTTAGGCTTAGGCGACTTCGGTTGAGAGGGTTGCGTCTGTCTCCAGTATCTACGTGGAGGAGCGCGAGACGCAAAATTCTCTTTTTGCTGCACACGATATGATGAGCTAGACGGCTGGGGCTGCTCACGCCCAGCAGCCCCAGGGGGCTGGACACGGCAAGGGATATACTTTTTAAAAACATCAGATTGTTTTTTAGACTCCTGGAACCTTTCCACTGCAGCGTGGACTGCGTCACCGAAGAGACCAGAGGGTTCAAGAGGAGCGTCTAATACAGTTTTTTTCAATTGCTAACATCCTTTTGTCCAATCTGTAATCACATTTTCAAAACTCTGAACACAACTAGCACAACATTTGTCTGTTGTGACCATACCATTAACACAATTCATGTTGTTTTCACACAAAATGCTGTCAATTAACACGTTTCTAGAATGCCTACATCTTCTTTACATATAAGCATACCCGATACCAAAATCATGGATCTTTATAGTCTTTTTTACAAATGCTTTAACGCAGCTTGCCAGAAATGAAGACCCAATGTTCCAAACCATAGATACAGTATAAAGCCTCTACTTCAACAATATCCGCTCAAAAGTATTGAAACAAATATTGAAAAAAAAAAAATCATACAGCTGATAAGCATTTTTAAATGACTGATCATTACAGTAAGAAATAGCTGATTCCAATCTCAATCAGAGACATAGCCAGATGTTGAAGATTTCCATTACATGGACATACACAATAAAAAAATCACTCTTTGGATTAGTTTTGTTCAAAGCAGCACAGAACCAAACAGAGCCTGGACGATGGAGAGGACTAGTTAGACGATGGAGAAGACTAGTTAGACGAGGGAGAGGACTAGTTTGACCAGGACAAGGGAAAGGGAGAGGGAGAAGGAGAGCTAGGGGAAGAGGAGTAAGAATGCGTGGTGCTGTTCAAAGGGGAGTAAGAGCTGTTGTCACGGATGAAGAGCCACCATTATAGACCATGTGATAAACCATGGTCTATCATTGAGAGAGGCTGGCGAAAGAGTCCAGCCTAATTTCAGACGGTCAACCGTTGCTTCCATTATCCGGATTTTTCAACAAACCAACAGGATTTGCATTTCATGCATTTCATGAGGGCTATCAATGCAGTGGCTATTTACTGTATTACAGTAACTGCTGGCCACCAGCATGGTCAAGACACTTGACCAGGTATAGTCAAGTGCTGGTTTGGCCCTGCAGAAAAGCCAGATTGGTCCCTACAACACAGAGTGCCTTCTTTTAGACGACCTCCACCAACAACTGCTGCCAGAAGCAGAACAGGTGAGCGGAAACATGAGGACATTTGTGATTACATGGGACAATGTGGTTTGCAGAAAATCCAAGAATGATTTCCCTTTTTCTTCCTCCGTACTCTCCTTTCCTCTGCCCCATTGAGGAATTTCTTTCTGCTTGGAGGTAGAAAGTTTATGATCATCGGCCTCAAGACCAAATGTCCCTCCTCGATGCCATGGATGCTGGCTGGAGTGGATAAGGGGTGGATAAGGCATGCCAAGCGTTTCTATCCAAGGTGTATAGCGAGAGACAACATCCGATGTGATGTAGATGAGAACATGTGGCCAAATGCTGAAGATTGTATCTGTGCCTTTTTTCTGTCATTTTGTTTTATTTTTGCACACTTTAAACCAAAGGCCATGTATGTTTTTCTTTTTTGTTTCGTTTTGTTGATGATCACTGACAGCAATTTCATATTGCTAATAAAGCCTTTACTGCAGCAATTCTGTCACTTACTGTTTTTAGTATTCAGTTGTACATTCTATAAAGTATTGATGACTCCTTCATATTTAGATATTATGTTGTACACATACTATCTATCTAATGAACCATGAATTCATGGATTCATGGAAAAATGGATTTCATACTGTATGTTCTATACAGATAGAACTAAAACATGACAAGTAATGCAGTTTTTGTAATGCCACCAACTGTTAGTATTTTGAGAGTCATTGCACTATGATTGACTATGTGTTCATGTTGGATAGAAAATGAGTGCTAGTGTTTTGACCGAATGATTCAATTTTGAAACAGATTTGCAGTGTTTTGATAGAGTTAGTTTATATAGAAAAAGGTTTTTAGCGTTTTGAAATGTAGAGTTTGTATTTATTTAACAAACTCTGGTTTTGGTCAGAAAATTAACTATTTGGCTAATTGTGTGATGTAGGTGTGTTGCTGTGTTAAGAGTTTAGAAAAAGTATTTTAAGAACTGGCAAACGCTTCTTAGCAATTGAAAAATACTGTAAAAAAGTTCGATCTTTATCTTTAATCTCAGATAGATTCAACCATAAGTGCCTCTCAGTGGCTACCAAAGCTGCCATAGACCGCCCAATTGCTCTAGCGGTCTCTTTAGTAGCCCTGAGAGAAAGATCGGTCGCCCTACGAAGTTCTCGAACATCGTCATGACTAATACCTTCGCTGTTATCCAAATCCCCCAGCAGGTCAGCTTGATAAGCCTGAAGCAGTGCCATGGTGTTTAAGCACGCTCCAGCTTGACCCGCTGCCGCATAAGCTTTGCCCACTAAAGTGGATGTAGTTTTGAGCGGTCTAGTGGGCAAAACTGGGGCTTTCATAGCAGATGCTGGACCAGGCGCGAGATAACTCGCTAAATTTTGCTCAGCCTGGGACATCGACTGATAACCATATTCTTTTAGCCCTCTGATTTTCGAATATATAGAGGTTTGAGGGCTAAAAACACGAGCTGAATAAGGTTTATTCCAAGATCTAGATATTTCATTGTGTAAATCAGGGAAAAATGGAAGCCCTCGTGGTGGACATAATGTGGCTGCAGAGAGAAAGCGCTCATCTAACTTGCTTTTAGGGCGAGTGCTTTTATTTTCAGATGGCCATACAATATTTAATTTCTCTACAGCCCGTGACATGACATCCACCAGCTCATCATACGCCGGGGAAATAAATTGTGTATCCCTTTCCCCCGTGTGTGCATTTTCACTTTCAACACTCATAACATCAACTTCCTCAGAAGAAGAACAATGCAGAAAGGGAGGGCTCTCTTCCCGGGCGGGAGAAACCGCAAAGCGTGCTTCCGACACCGGGAGAGGAGAGCTAGATCTCCCGTGTAAGGAAGGAGAAAAGGTCCGAAGACCCGTCTCCAACCCCTCCGAGAGATCTAATTGCGATCCCCAAGAATGCATTCTCCGCGTTGCCTCAGCAGACGCGGGTCCTGATCCTTGTGGATCGCGAGCCTGCCCACTCTCACTGTCAAAGAGTGACAGGCGGGAACGGAGCATGCGAAGCGGTAGCTTCTCACAGTGTTGGCACTCAACCCCCTCAAAGGCTGAGGCCGCATGCTCCGCACCCAAACATATCACACAAAGCGAGTGTGTATCCCCACCCGTTAAATAACGCGGGCAGGGAGGAACACACTGCTTGTAAACTTGTTTCGCCATAACGATACCGACAATATTGCAACAGACAACAATAAATAGACAAAGACAGTTTGACACAGATCGCTTGCTGAGGCAACAGAAGCTAAATGCCGGCGAGCAGCGGAAGTGCTCTTATCTTTTCCTGGTCATGACGTCACCCGCCCGTGACGCTCATTCTCTCATTTCCATTGGACTAGTTGGCATAGATGCTTCAGACGCAATCACGCTGGAGGCGTTCCCGTAGCGTTGATGACGCATCTCGAAGTTCCCTTTTTCGCCAAAGGGAACTCTTTTTTTTTTTTTTTTTCCTTTTTCCTTGACTTTTTTTCCTAACCTTTTTCTTCTTTCTTGTTGCATGTTCTGATTTGTTTTTGTTAGTAAGCGTTTTTTTGTTGTTGTTGATAACAAGCTGATAACACTTGAATTTACTTTATCTTGGCTGTTTCTGCCATAGCAATCGTGTTTTACAAACACAGAGATACAGCAGCCAAAGAAAAGTTAAAGTAAGAAGAACTGGGACCAAGATCCCAACTAAAGCAAATGACACAAATATCAGCATCTAAACCTCTGCTAATTCTCACTAACATCTTCTGTAGACGTCCGACAGAAATAGTTTAATCTGTATGTTAGGCTATGTCTGTGATTAAGTTCAGCACAAGTGTCTGAGCCAGAAAGTCTTTCCTTCAGATCTGGTTTCTCTCATGATCCAGAGATGTGTGATTTACAGAAGTGTCTTTTATGTTGATTTTTGGACAAACACAAACTGAGTTGCTTTGCAATTACATTGAAATAAACATGGATTTTAATTGAATGCATCCTGACAGTGTTTATTTGGTCCAGAAACAGTATAAATTGTCTAAATGAGACCATGAATGATGTTGAAAATATGTCCACAATGGCCACATTTGAACTAGTTTAACCTTGTAAGAAGGGTCCATGAACGTCTATATCAGACGTGCAGAACACGTCAACAATAAGACGTCATAAAACGTTACATTCTGGCTCCTCAGGGGACGTCTATTCAACGTCCGACTTTGTGACAAAGACGTTAAAAAGACGTCTTTTGGACATTAAATTGTTTAGTGGGTACAGTCGGCTGAGTGCAGCGCTAGTGAAGTCACTCGCAGCGGGGATGCTGAGAATGCCACAGCTAGTGTTATTGTACCAGGTAACAGCAACGTTGAGCAAAGTGACGATAATGGTAAGGATTCTGATGAAATCAATCCGAGTGGGTCAATAACTATAGGCACTGATATTATTGATGCAATATCTGATGATACAGATTCTATTGATATTGATAGCTCACAGGGAGATTTTCAAAAGGAAATGTCATTATATCCCCTTGAGGAGATAAATCTTTTTTTGGATGATACCTTTGGCAAACAGGTGAATGTTAAAGAATTTTTCCCCGACATTGAGAAGTTTGTTAGGTCTGTTAGCGTTTTTCAAAAAGCAGTTGGTTTTGATCTTTTGAGTGAAAAGAAGCGTTTTCGCCTAAAGAAGCATCTTGCAGTGATAAGAAAATGTAGGAAGGAGAAGAAAAAGGTTTCTTGAAAAACTGATCAGAGATGCATCACATGGGTTTCTCTCTTTTCTTCTTTTTCCATTATGTCTGTCTTTCTTCCTCTTAAATATATATATGGATATTTTAAGGGTGGGCTCCATTAATGTTAATGGTGGGAGGGATAGACATAAACGTGATGCGTTGTTGGAAAGCATACAGTTAAAAAAACTAAATGTTGTATTGCTTCAGGAAACTCATAGTGATGTACAATGAAGCCGATTGGAAAATGTGCTGGAAGGGGCAACAGATTTTTAGTCATGGGACAAATTTTAGTGCAGGTGTGGCGATTCTATTTTCTCCGGAAACAAGAGTAAATGTTTTAAGTTCCGAAGAAGTTATACAAGGTCGTCTTGTTTTAGTGAAGGTGGAAATCGAAGGGTTTCTTTTTTGTCTTATAAATGTGTATGTACCGAATGTGGGACATGAGAGAATTATGTTTCTTAAGATTCTAAGTGGAATATTGAAACAATGCCACAATAATGATAATGTGATAGTTGGGGGAGACTGGAACTGCACAGAAAATTTTACAATTGATCGAACCTCTGAGGAACCTCATATGCAATCTTCCATTTACCTGTCTAAATTAGTAAAAGAAACTGAACTATTAGATATGTGGAGGATCAAACATAATACTGCTAGACAGTATACGTGGGTAAAAGCATCTGACAATAGAGTGTGTGCTGCTCGGTTGGACAGAATCTACATATCTAGATGTTTCAGTAATCGGGTCATTGAGTGCTCAATTATACCAGTGGGGTTTTCAGATCATCACATGGTTTTCATGTCATTGGTCTTGTCACAGTCTTCTAGGAAATCGTCATATTGGCACTTTAATGCAAAGTTATTACAAGATGTTATTTTTTGTAAACATTTTGTAGCTTTCTGTTGGGGTCCTTTTTAAATGAAAGAGTGAAAGGAGCCTTGGTGAGATCCCGTTTTATTTCAGTAAATGAGATGGATGCCCAAGTGCATATTTTTTTTAACTTGAAACGTTCAGTAGCACAGCATAAACAAATGGCCTGCCTTCGTCTACCTGATGGACGGGTTACCACGAACATTGCAGAAATGCAGTAGATTTTTATTCCTGTTTATAGAACATTGTGACTCGGACTGTTCCGAAGAGTTATTTCAAGGTCTTCCTAAACTGGACTCTGACTCAAAGTCTGTTTTGGACTCTTTTTTAACTTGTGAGGAACTTTCATCTGCTGCCGCACAGCTCAGCTCTGGGCGATCCCCTGGTGTTGATGGTTTGACATTAGAGTTTTACAAACATTTTTGGAACCTTATTGGTGTGGATCTCTATGAGGTTTTCTGTGAATGTTACAAAGATGGAGTGTTGCCTGTTACATGTCGCCGTGCTGTTCTTTCATTACTTCCTAAAAAAGGAGAATGATTTGCCTTTGATTTTGTCAAAATGTCTCGCTAATAGGTTAAAGAAATATATACAATAGTGCATAAAGATCAGACATATTGCATACCAAATAGGTCAATAATGGATAATTTGTTTTTAGAACAAGATATTTTAGACATCTGTAAAACATTTAATTTAGGAGTTGGTTTAGTTGCCCTTGATCAGGAAAAAGCTTTTAATCGGGTAGATCACAGTTATTTATTTAACTTATTTAAAGTTTTTGATTTTGGGGAAGGTTTTTTTAAATTGGATACAACTCCTTTATCCTGGTGCCTCATGTATGGTAAAATTTGGGGGCGGTTTGAGTAAACCAACTTCTGTCCAAAGAGGAATACGATAAGGTTGTCCTTTGTCTGGTTTGTTGTATAGTATTGCTAGCCTGGTTCTACCAGACTCTCGTACATTTCATTTGTACAGAGAGTCTGGCACCGCTCCATTGACAAACGTTTACTTCCTTCTAGGCGGGAACTCTATTGAAGTCTAAAACTATTGGATCTGCCCAGAGTCACTCTATCTGCCATAACCAATCGCTAACGTTTGGTCGTGACGTATGTCTTTTCCCGAACCCCGTGGGAGGATGGCCATAAACACAAAACTAAGCAAAGATTGTTCTTGCTCCGGCTTTAACTTCTTGATATTCGGCAGCGTTGCCACAACGGACTGAATGGCTTTGCTCGCATCTTTCTTATTTTGAACTACAACTCAAAATAACGCACGAGTCAACATCAACGTCATCGTTCTCAGCCACTCCCTCTGTTCGCTGATTGGTCCTACAAAAAATAGATTTCTGGAAACCGAAGTCTACAGCACAGTCCCAGACGTAGTACTGAAGGAAAATGAAATTGAGCGGAAGTGCGTAGGAGGGCGGAGCCAGGCTATAGTATTGCCATTGAACCGCTTCTTTTTAATTTAAAGCTACACTGTGTAACTTTTTTAGTTTATTCTTAGCTAAAAACACGTTAGTTCTTTCAAAAATATATGTGCTCATTAATGTATATTTACTTCGTTCAAGTAATAAAGTATTCTCGTGAGTGTATAATATGCCATTGAAAATACATACGGGTAAGGGGTTCTAATGTCGGTCGCCATGTTGCCCCTCCATCTTGAAAGTACATTAGAGGGACATACCCGTTAATTCACTTGAAGGAACACTCATGGATTAGCCTGGCTCCGCCCTCCTACGCACTTCCGCTCAATTTCATTTTACTTCAGTACTACGTCTGGGATTGTGCTGTAGACTTCGGTTTCCAGAAATCAATTTTTTGTTGATTTCGCCAATCAGCGAACAGAGGGAGTGGCTGAGAACGATGACGTTGATGTCGACACGTGCGTTATTTTGAGTTGTAGTTCAAAATAAGAAAGATGCGAGCGAAGCCATTCAGTCCGTTGTGGCAACGCTGCCGAATATCAAGAAGTTAAAGCCGGAACAAGAACAATCTTTGCTTAGTTTTGTGTTTAGGGCCATCCTCCCACGGGGTTCAGGAAAAGACATATTTCACGACCAAACGTTAGCGAAACGTGCTAGAGAGGAAAAGGATCTACCGCCAGCAGTCGATTTTGATATTCTAGGTATTATCAACTGGCCGGAATTTTGAGATCGCAATAGACGTGAAGGACTATAATGCGTTAAGAGCTCGCTCAAGTACTGCGGTACTAAACCATTTAGTGCAGGGGTCTCAAACTCAAATTAACTGGGGGCCGCTGGAGGGAGAGTCTGGGTCAGGCTGGGCCGCATCAAGTATTCCACAAAAAATAGTATTCAAGTATTATAAAAAAGGAACAAAACTGATCCAATCTTAGTTCTCAATATTTATTATTAACGTTTCTTCTGAACTGTTCCTCTGAATTTGAACATTCCTTTCTGTACATGATTGGTTATTCATGAGCTGTCCTTCTTACAGTTGAAGTTCATTTTACAAACTTTCTTTGTCTTTTCCCTATAACACATATTTGTGATATTTATATTTGCTTATGTCCTTTTTATTTTCTTTATACAACACATTAATGATATTGAATGTTTTTTTTTTTTTGGAAGGCACATTTCCTTTTATTATACTTAGAAAAACAATTATTGCTTTTGAAATACAAATATTTGCAGTCATGTCTGCCCGTCTTATTGAATTCTTTCTACACATGTATGTGTCTCAAATTACTGACTTTGCACAAATCAAAGCAAACCTTCTTATCAACCTGTTGGACACATATTACAAGCTCAAAATGATTATTCTCACATTGTTTTAGAGCAGGGTCACTCTCCAACACGTCGCTCGCGAGCAGCCAGTAGCTCGTGGCCTGATTGGTGGTAACCATGGTGGTAACTAGCCAAGGGGCCTGTTGCCCTGTTCACATATCGCGCTCACATATTTTGCACGCTCAAGTTCGTTATTTCAAATGTAGGCGCGCGGCAAGCGCGCTCATAATTGAAGCGACGCGCGCAGTATGTTTGTACTTCGCGGTTGTCTATGATAACTGTTGACAACAATCCCACCGTAAGCTGTCACGAGACTATCTATGGTAGCCTATAAGGGATAAAAAAAAATCATTTTTTTAAAGCACGGCACACGCAACGACGGGCCGCACTAACATTAAACTTTAATGTCAAGTAGGGGCCGCGAGTTTGAGACCACTGATTTAGTGCTTTGTAAGTAATCAGCAATAGGGGTGTCACGATTCTCCAAATCCTCGATTCGATTACATTTTCGATTCTAAGGTCACGGTTCGATTCGATTCTCGATTTTTACATTTATTTTTTTTAAGCACAGTTTGCGATGCCATTTTTAGACTAGACTTTTATGTAATATAATATATGACCTTTGTTCGCAATGTACCACACTACAGTTTGCGATGCCATTTTTAGACTAGACTTTTATGTAATATAATATATGACCTTTGTTCGCAATGTACCACACTACATTGTCAAATTTAAAACATTTATTAACAAAATAATGTTACAATAACTTATATCTTCAGTCAATTAGAAACTTAAGCAAAATAACCTGCCATGTAGTTTCTCTTTTGTAACTGCAGTCTTATTCACAGAAGATGACATTCAAGTTCACAACAAAACAAACAAGGTTTAACAGATACATATATGTTTTCCTTGCTTTACCTCGGTCTTAAAGTACAAACATGACTGTGAAAAATATTAGTATTTAATGTAGAATTTAATTAAATGCATTTATGATGAAATTACAACATTTTCGTGTCATGTTCATTTTGACCACTGTCGCTGTCGCTTTAACTCGGCGCGTGCAGCAAAAATAGACTAGGTGCGGAAATGAACGACACTTGTCTCATTCGTGGAGGTGGAGAATCAAGTTATTTGTGACATGCTAGATTTATTGTATAAAGATTTATACTGTTCTGAGTCTGCTGTTTTTGTCAATTTAAAGTTTTAATTTAAAAAGTGGAAGAATAGTACACGCACTGACACACATACAGTAGCAGAGCTTGCAAAGTGTGGCTTTTTTTAAGCGCGAACTTTGAACGCGAATGTGAACGTTGTCAACATAACTCACTGGAAATCAGAAATACTCCCACTGTCCCACACCGGCGACTTTAGTGAAAGAGGAGGTCAGAAGTCCTGTCGATGGGTCTCCTGCATCTGCAGCCATGCTATCTTTTGAGTGGCTGTAACTGAGGTAGAGGACTCGCAGCACTTCAACGCTGTTTTTTTTCCGCTTTGCAAACCGACTGGACGTGACATGGGGGCGTGGCAGTATCGACGATTCCATTTTTGAATTCGATTATCGAGATTGTGACTTAATTTCGATCGATTTCGATTTAAAATCGAAATCGTGACACCCCTAATCAGCAATATTTTAAAATTTATACGATGTTTAATAGGCAGCCAATGCAGTGTTGACAGAACCGGGCTAATATGGTCATACTTCCTGGTTCTGGTAAGAACTCTAGCGGCTGCGTTTTGGACCAGCTGTAGTTTGTTTAATAAGCGTGCAGGGCAACCACCCAGTAGAGCATTACAATAATCTAGCCTTAAGGTCATGAACGCATGAACCAATTGTTCCGCATTTGTCAGTGAGAGCATATGACGTAATTTAGATATATTTTTTAAGATGGAAAAATACTGTTTTACAGATACTAGACACGTGACTTTCAAATGAAAGATTGGTATCAAACAGCACACCCAGGTTCCTGACTGACGACGAAGACTTAACAGAGCAGCCATCAAGTGTTAGACAGTATTCTAGGTTATTAGGCGAGGAGGTTTTTTGTCCAATAATTAGAATCTCTGTTTTTTCAGAATTTAGTAGTAGGAAATTACTAGTCATCCAATTTTTTATATCAGCTATGCATTCAATTAATTTTGTGAATTGGTAAGTTTCGTTAGGTTTTGAAGAAATATACAGCTGAGTATCATCAGCATAACAGTGAAAGCTAATTCCATATTTCCTAATGATATCTCCTAGTGACCCATCTGGTCACTCAGCCCCCCACATGCTCCAAATTCACCCAAAATAGTCTTGTTCGTTTGTGCTTCGTTTGTGCTGGTTTGTGCCGGTAAAACTTTCGTTTGTGCTGCTTCGGTTTTTTAGATATTAAAATAATATTAGGTGGTCATTCTGAGGTCACTCAGCCCCCCACATGCTCCAAATTCACCAAAAATAGTCTCGTTTGTTTGTGCTTCGTTTGTGCTGGTAACATTTTCGTTTGTGCTGCGTCGGGTTTTAAAATATCAGACACTGAATGAAAGATAATTATAAACGGTGACTTCACCAGCCCCCTGCCTGCTCCAAATTTACCCCAAACAGGCTCAATCTTTTTTTTTTTTTTTTTTTTTACAGTAGGCTAACTACAGTTGAAGTAACAAGGTAAGACCGAAACGGCAAACCAAATATTTACTGAACTGTTCTCTATGTCCGGTTTCAACTTTTAACGGACACTGCGGATCACAGGATGTGTGGAATGTAACACAAACTCCAAGGTCTAATATTTTAAAACCCGACACAGCACAAAAGAAAGTTTTACCGGCACAAACCAGCACAAACGAAGCACAAACGAACGAGACTATTTTGGGTGAATTTGGAGCATGTGGGGGGCTGAGTGACCTCAGAACAAGGCCGGCGCTATGGGCGGGCCTTAGGGGGCCGGGCCCGCCTACAGAGCTCCTGTGCCCCCCCCCCCCCTCCATCCAATTTGCATTTAATAAATTATTTTAAAAATAATAATAATTTACGTACAGTATTTAAATATTTATTGATGTGTATTTAAGTGTAATGTTCGACTCATAATCTTATTTTAAAAAAAAAACACCCGGAAGTTTGACTGATTGTTTACAAAAAAGGGTTTCCCGCTGAGCCGTTCTGAGCCTCTGACCGCAGCATCTCGGTAAAGTTATAGCGACGCGACGCGCTCTGTTTTGCCTATTCAGAAACGAATGGAAAGAGAAACTCATGAGGAGAATCCACTCCCAAAAACGTCGACATCAGCTGTATTAAGAATGTGAGTAGTAGGCCAGTTGTTTTTATTACTCTTGGTAAGTTGCACCTGCCGTGGTGTAAATTATGCATTTGACACTGATATGCTATGTGTGTGAGTGTGTCGTAGTTGATTATGCATGGTTGATTTAATACTTAACTTGAGATTTGTGACTATTAGGCTGTTATTATAGGAAGTTGGCTTATACAGCATGCTGTGTTCACGGAACAATGCAGACCAAGGCTATAACTGTAACATGATATCTTCAGTAGCCGAAATATTGGGCAATAGGCTATTGTAACGTTAGTTAGGATATTGAAATCGCTGTGAAACTGTTGTAGCTGGTTTTGCCACCCGTCACTGTTTTTCCGGGATTGTTCTTCTTTTTAACAACCTGTCCCGGGAAATTTATAAACTCTCCCGGGTTTTCGAAAGCTATGCTCAAACAGCGCGCACGGCAGAGAGGTATGAGCGCGAGACATTGCGTGCGTGCGTGTGCTAGTGTGTCTCATGAAGCGCATGTAAGCACCTTTTTTTTTTTTTTTTTACAGTCTATGGTAAGTTTGTGGTAATTTTACCAGCACAAACGAAGCACAAACGAACGAGACTATTTTGGGTGAATTTGGAGCATGTGGGGGGCTGAGTGACCTCAGAATGACCACGTAATATTATTTTAATATCTAAAAAACTGAAGCAGCTCAAACGAAACTTTTTACAGCACAAACCAGCACAAACGGAGCACAAACGATTGCGTCTATTTTGGGTGAATTTGGAGCATGTGGGGGGGCTGGTGATGTCATCGTCTATAATTCAATTTCAGATATTTTAAAACCCAACGCAGCACAAACGAAAATTGTACCAGCACAAACCAGCACAAACGAAGCACAAACGAACGAGACTATTTTGGGTTAATTTGGAGCATGTGGGGGGGCTGAGTGACCTCAGAATGACCTAAAAATATTCTTTTAATATCTAAAAAACAGAAACAGCACAAACGAAACTTTTTAAAGCACAAACCAGCACAAACGGAGCACAAACGATTGAGCATAGTTTGACGACGTTTTGCGTTGGGTGGGGGGCCAACTTCACGCAGGTACATCACCTGTGACTCGGGAACATCGGCAGCGTCAGTCCGTCTTGCTCCTATACTTTGCTAATCCAAGCCAATGATTTAGGAGTACAAAACTCCAGTCCAAACTTGAGGAAACATTTGTAGGTCAACGGACACACCCGCTAGTGAGAGGCTAACCGAGCAGCACTACCTCCACGATGCCCGAAAACTAGGGTGACCAAACGTCCTGTTTTCCCAGGACATGTCCTGTTTTCACGTCCTGTCCTGGCCGTCCTGTCTGTTTTTTAAAAAGTGATGAAAATGTCCTGGTTTTCATTATTTTTCATTGGGCCATTAAGCGTGTAGGCTACTTTAAATATGTCATATGACTTTGGCTTCACCCCCTCTTGTTATAATCAGCGCGTTCCTCAATCCGCAGCGTCAAGCACAGAGCACGTCAGACTCAGAATCATCAGAATACAGAGGCCTGTGTGTGTGTGTGTGTGTGTGTTCATCGCAGCCTCATTGGCCTGTCACTGCTTGTCAATGTCAGAATATTTGAAATGACCAATCAAATCAAAGTAGGCAGACTTTACACGTTCACAGAATTTTAGCAGCGTGACGCTTCAGACGCTTCAGTTTACGGTCAAGTGCGAGGTAAGATGTAAGTAGCTAACAGTGTAAAAAAAAAGAAAAAAAAGCCTAAATGTTAATTCACAGACGATTTACAGAGAAAATTCCTGTGTTTTCGTTTCGGTCAGGATCCGTGTAAAGCAGAATGCATGAACTGCAAAGTTGGCACGTGTCAGTGTTAAGGTGCTAGCGACCTAGAAGCCCACATAAAGAACGTAGGCTAAGAGAACATCAGGAGGATGCAAATTGTTTTTTTTTTTTTTTACTGAAATAGTGTAGTAGATTTTTTTATTTTATTTTAGTAGTAGATTTTTAACCTATGCTATGGCCATGAAAATAAATTGTGTCATGTAAAAGGTGTTAAAAGCTAAACTTTTTTTTAAATAGTATTCTATTGTTGCGGGCCAAACATTGAATGGAAAGGATGTATTACTTTATGTATTAAAGTACAATAACATAGTTGCAATTGCAAGGTTGTGAATGCATTTGTCAAGTATTTTTTTATGCATTCTCCCCCAAACCACGCCCCCACCCCTTAACCACGCCTCCCCAAAAATCACACCCCGCCCATCAACCACGCCCCCGTCCTGTTTTCTGAAAACTAAAATATGGTCACCCTACGAAAACACACTCTTCTCACGTAATCCACCCGCAAAAACAGCCTCCAATGGGGATGTGATGTGTAGATGTGACATCTACTCTTTAAATCATGCCGCTATATACACACTTCCGTTGTTAATTTTCCTCTCCTCCAATCCTGTCAGAGTATAGTTTGGGAGGAGATGACATAGAGTGAAGGTACTTAAAGGGGCAGTAAACAAATATATTTCTATATTGCTACACAGTAAAAGCGACACAGACCACGTTAGGCTATGGCAGACGAGTCATTTAACTTATTTTAAGTCGATGTACCATCACAAGGGTCTTGGAAATATATTATGAAGGTTGAAAAACTACTTAGTGTTACTTTAAATAAAATATATTGCTTGGCATTGAACTTTGGGCTTTATAATTTTAACTTAAGTTTGAAACATGGGATCACGAAGAATGGGACCTTTAACTATGCTACCATAAATTCAATTTCACATTCTAGGGCACCTTTAATATATAGACTCTGAATAAATCTGAAACTCTAGTCTTTGAATCAACAGCCTAATGTTAAAACAGCTGTTGTCTGTCAAATTCAGTGCAGGAGATTCATAAAGATCTCATGAGTAACAGCAGTCAAATTCAGATTTCCCGTAAATGACCTGCAAAAACCTGTTGTGTAAATTCAACCTTTGGTAAACTGGCAGCCGCTCTGTTGATTTTGAGAGTTTGAAAGAATTATTGAACGGTATATATACAGGTGAAACTCAAAAAATTTGAATATCGTGCAAAAGTTCATGTATTTCAGTAATTCAAAATGAAAAGGTGAAACTAATATTAAGTATATAAAACTATATACATATGCACGGTTATACTTTAAAAAACACATGTGTTTTTGTGTAAATGAGGTTTAAATGTGCCAAAGCAGTGCTGGACTGACCATCCGTGCAGTGTTTCCCAGCTCTTCTTCAGCCCAAGACACTACAGACTCCAGGACAAAGCCGTTTGGAGGATGAATGGATGTTTCAAAGCTCTTGATTCATACTGTAGTTGTAAATTGAATTTTTTATGAATTTAACAAGTTAAAGTATAAATATAAACTTTATATGATAAAATAAAAATAGTAAAAATATATTGTTTTATAGCACAACTGGTTTATTAACTTTAAAGAATTGTTTATAAAAGAAACCATGGTATAAATTAACTTATAAGAAAACATTTTATTAAAGGGGTCATGAACTGGCTTTTTAAATCTTATTATATTGTTGTCTGAGGTAAACTTATGACGTTCGCTTGGTTTTTGCATCTAAAAACATCTAAATGAATAAGTAATAGGCTATTTTGTACCCTAGTTTTGAGCCTAGCTGAAAAAAGCTCGGTTTTTATGGGCGTCTCGCACTGAAGACTTGGAAGTAAACACCCACTGCTGTGAGTGGGTAACAGTTTTGCATATTATAATAAGTTTCAACTCATCCGTCGATGCACTTGGGGGAAATTGTTTTGAAAACGTCCAATGTTGTAAAATGGCAACCGGAATGATTCGCCCATACATGTTCGACCCAGAGTCCAGGTGTTGCACCATTCCTGTCAGATCCAATATAGACGGCACAGCACCGTTCTTTACTCTTAATCGGTCTGCAAATCCAGTCTTGTTTACAAAACAATCCTCAGTGAAATAAAGCGAACAGATGGACAATGTTTTACCTCATCAGCTGGAGTGGAACTAAACTATAAATAAAGTTTATCCATGCACTCCTATTGGAATCCAGAGGAAGCTTATGCAGCGACTGTCTTCTTCCACAACCAGGCACTGCACAATATTTTGTATTGCTCGGTAGCTCGATCCGGTTTGTCATCAGGAGGTAGGCCTGTTATTTAGCTACGAATGCGTGTAAAATGCGCGAATCGGTGGGCGGGGCTAAACCAGCCGTGTTGAAGTAGGCGTTGATCTTCTTCTGCGGGGGTGGTGTTTTATCCTCTTTGACGTCATAGCTCTCCACTTTGAAAAACGAGTCGTTCGCTGAGGCTGGTGTCAATAAAAGCATTTATTGGACTAACAAGGACGTTTTCAGTTCTGAAACTTACAGGATATTCTTATAATATGACGACCTCTCAGATGTCAAAAGCTCAAGGAAAATTTGATTTCTCAGTTCATCACCCCTTTAAATGTTTCAAAATGTGGTTAAATAAATTAGATAAGAAATTAATAAAATACCTTTTTTTTAATTAGCAGACTGCTGATACTGCACAGCAAAATCCCCAGTGTTAAATGAACACTCCTGGTGTACATATAGGTCCAACTACAGGGTGTTAAAAATGAACACTGAAGCAGTGTTGAAGTTAATGAGATAATTAAGTGATGATTGGCCATTAGTGGTGACACCTAATGTTAATAAGAAGAATCATTGAAGGAAAGAGAAACAACAAGAACGAAAAAAAGAGAAACACAAGCACTACTGACTTTGAGCCATTACACATTATTGAACTTATTATTACCAGTGTGACTTTATTTCTGTCATACATCTACAGAAGTTATTGAGATTCAACAGAAGTTTAGACGGCAATGTTTTATGGATTTTTTTGTTTCAAGCCACCATTATGGTGGTCAGTGTTTGCTTAAAGGCACACTGTGGAACTTTTCAACCTTTATAATATATTATCAAAACCCATTGAGATGGTACATCGACTTACAATAGGTTGAATGACACGTCTGCCGAAGCCTGAAGGTGTCTGTATCGCTTTTACTAGCACTATGTAACTTCGGGTTTCGGGTAGGAACCCGAGCACAAAAAGAACTACAAAATTCGAACGCTTTACGGCATACGTCACTTCCCCCACCACACACTTCCTCAAATTCTAACGTGAGAGCTCAACTGCCGGCGTCTGTATGTTGTCGTCATGGCTGAATCAACAGCTACTCGGAAGAAAGCAAAGATTTTGTCAGAGGAGACCAAAAAAAGAAAAAGGGAGAGTGATAAACTAAAAGCAAGGACGAGGATAAACATTGGTCAAGCGTTCCCTCGCTGGCGCGCGATAAAGGAGGATGAGGGATTCCCGACCGATGCTGACCTGGCCGTCATGCTTTTGGACTAGTAAGTTAAATATATTGCTTGCCAAATATCTGTACTTTTTCAAATTTGTTCTCTGCCTGGCCATGTTACTGATTCTATATTGTCCTCCATTTAACTTAATGTAACAAGGAATGCTAGTAGAGTAAGTTAGCGAATTATCAATCTGGTAGCTAAATGTTAGTACAAATATAAATTTTAGAAATATTGGGAAAGGTTTGCATTCAGCAGACACTTTATCCTCCGATTTTGAAACGAAACAGGGCTGCGACTTAACAACTAGCTACAGGCTTTGTTTAATTTGTATGCAATTCATCTGGTAGCATTAACGTTGGAAACGTTAGAAGAGTTAGTACACAAAGCTAACAGGCAAAGAAGTCAAGCCTTTATATTGAATAAAAGTTACACTTATTGTAATTTTCTAACAAACTACCGATTCAATGAAATGGCAAAACTTTAAATTATAGGCATACTTTTGTCATTGCACCTATTTGGTATAAATCGGGACGTCCCGGCTAATTCGGGACAGTTGGCAACCCTATCTCTAACCCATTGCAAAGAGATCCTGAAGATGTTAATTGTTTGCTTCAGGTGTGTTTGATTAGGGTTGGAGATGAACTGTGCAGGACAGATGATCGGCAGGAGCAGGATTGGGCAACCCTTGTCAATGCGACTTACCTGATCAGACATTGTTTTCTGCGTATGCTACTTTTATTCAATTTGTTTTCTTTATAGGATTTATATTAATCTTATATTTATATTATTATTTTGGTCAGTAGTGAATCAATTAACTTTCTCCAACATACAAATCAAATGCCGTCTGCACACACATAAAGACACGGGAGGTTGACCGGTTGACTGTTTGTTGACTTTTGCGACAATGCTGCGGCGCTTGTAGCCTAGGGGCACTAGCCGTGAAAATTACAGGTCGAGCGCGCCCTAGTGGCCAAAAGTTCCACAGTGTGCCTTTAAGTTGGGCTCTTGACCCTTTTAATTTATTTTTTATTAGTTTTTCTCTGACTGTTCCAACATTGTGTTTAAGAAGCACATTTGTTACTGCAAGAGAAAATCTGCTAACAATATGTTGTGATAATGATGACATCATGATGTAGTGTCCTGATTTACTACTGTTATTAAGATTATAAATCATTGGCTATATATGTTTGATGATGCATTTTAATATTGACGATTGTAGCCCTAAGATTCAACAGTTTGAGATCAAACATCAACATGAACAATTTTGAAAATTCTCAGTGCAAAAAAGTTTTTATGTTTAGACACACAGACATCAAGAATCAGCATATGAATTTAAACAATGGTGACAATAAACAAACTAGTGACAAACAGATCAATTCTGCACATCACAAAACAAAACACTCAGTTTCACTCACTCTCATGTTAATCTTGAGTACCTATAGAGTAGTATTGCATCCTTCATATCTCCAAAAAGTCTTTAGTTTTATTATATTTATAAAAGAAAGATAGGCTGTACCGAGTCTTTCCGGAAAAAGCCGAGCGGGTGGAGGCGTGCCGTGTGGGCGGGAGCGCGCAAAGCTTTTGCGTGTGTTGTTGTAAAAAGACAGACTCGTGGTTTATGAGGACATGATTTAGTTTTACAATAAACAAACTGACACCTACAGTGGCCAGCTAAACAAATGTATTTAAACACACACACACACACACACCATACATTGCATGCTCCATCGATACATTAACTGTAACAGTTACGTGATCATGTTGTTTACTTGCTGTGCTTACACGCCGATAGTTAACAACACACAGACATTTGAAGCAGTTTTACTCACCACCTGCGTTTCCAACGCACGACCGTGGACCTTTATCCGTTGGGACTGCTCCATCTTTAAGTATTAGGCGATCTGCAAATCCGGCATCTACTGGGTCTTGTTTATAAAACTATTACCGTCGAAATGAAGGGAACAAACAAGAACACTTGCACAACTTGCTGCTCTGGAAAAACAAAATCCATCCACAGGTCCCTTAACGCTGGGTTCTTTGGAAATTTGTGCAGTGTGGTCTTGCCCTGCACAGGCATTTTTTTGATTGCAGCGCAGCCGAGCCCAGTGCTCTGATGGACGCTCTCGCACGTACTAGGCTACAGCTGCGCGCCTCCTTCCGGGAGAAGTGCCCTTAAGACCCGTATAAGGAAATTCCGCCCACTCTGACGTCACGTAGGTCCGTATTCGAAAAAAACTTTCCGAAACTTGTGACAAACCGGAAGGAGTATTTTTGGAACAGAAATACTCCATCAAACTTACAACTTCATTTTTGAAACTTTGTCCATGTTTAGCATGGGAATCCAACTCTTTAATAGTGTAAAAAAACTCACTATGCATGAAACAGCATTTCACCCCCCCTTTAAAGTCCTAACAAAACAATAGCAAAATAAAAGCAAACAGGAAAAACCAATGAAAATTACAGGACATTTAAGCTGCATAATTTATTCATACTGTAATGCATGATGGGAGCCATGGATGCATTTTGATTGGTGGCTCCCATCATGCACTGCAACATAAAGCATTTGTGTGATTGTCACCATTGTTGAGATTCATATGTAGATTCTTGATCTCTGTGTGTGATTTTAAAATCTTCTGATTGTTAAAGAATTGCTAAAATTAGATGCTGTGAATAGTGATGGGAAGTCCTGTTCTTTTCAGCGAACCGGTTCAAAAAACTGGTTCACCAGTTCTTTTACGTCATCAAGTAATGACGTCAAATCTATCATCCCGGCGGATAAAAATACTTTAAATTAAAGGCATTTATAATCATAACTTCAGTTAAATATTAGTACTCATCGTCATAATCATCTTGGATAAGTTACTTACATTTACGTTTTGCAAACGAACCCTGCTGCAGCCCACAGGTGATGTAACGCGGATGTTTTACATGTTTTAAAAATATAAAATGCATAAATGGTTTTCATCATTATATTTGTTATTAAATAAACTTACATTTCGCCGAATTCGCCCTCTCATTTAAGTCCTCGGTTCACCCGTACTGCGTGCTCATGCATCAGCACAGCATCAGTCGGCCGAAAGAAAGTTCAGTTCAGACTCAGAGATGGTGCTATCACGCATGTGCAGTATCTCCAGCTCATCGAACGTGTCCGAAAGAAACAGTTCTCGGTTCTGTACTGGTGATTCAAGAACCGCAACAGCCAGTTCTTGACTCGAGAACCGCATAGGCCCGTGTGCTTAACTGAGAACGGCTGAAACCCCAATATATAAAGACGACAAAACTAAAAAATCGATGCATGTCTCCAGTATGTTTAATTCGTTATGTTAACACATTATAAACATTTACTAAGCAGTGCACCATTAAAACCTTGGCAAGAGTTTACATCAAAGGTTTATATAAACTTACTTAGAAATTAAATGAGCTGTTCCTGAAAATTATTAGACCTATTTTAGTATAATAATAAATATTTAGTTTGACAGTTTTAGAATCTAATCATTGTTTCCAAACTTTAAAATAATACAGTCATAATACAGTAATTGTGTGATAAACATGTTTCCAAAATGTTTTGTTACACTTACTGATGTAGGCTACTAACTAACTAGGAAATGTACATTTCGTCCCTCAGAAAAAATTGCACGCATGCTCAGCTCATCAACTCATCAGTTCTCAGTATGTCGAACGTGTCCGAAAGAAACAGCTCTCGGTTCTGTACTGGTGATCCGAGAACCGCTGTAAGGCTGTACCTGTGCGTTCGGTAGTACACGCATGCATAGTATCAGCTGCTCGTGCTCATCACTTCTCTCAGCACCAACATATGTCTCAGTTCAGTGAACTTTTGGAGTTACTGGAATAAAATGTACTCCTGGATATTGTTTTATTTTGATTCGGAGGGACTGTCAGGCATGTCTGAAAGTGAGTAACTTTATTAACTTGTGGAATAGCGCTGACGTAAGACGCGAACTGTTTCGAACGATTCAGTCCGATTTAGTGTACTGGTTCTACCGGTTCACTAAAAAGAACCGGTTCAAAAGAACGATTCGTTCACGAACCGGCCATAGCTGTGAAGAATATTAACAATACATTTGTACAATCTGTTTATAATACTGGTTGAGTGAATCAGGTGACTACAGGGTTGTGATTTCATCATGACTTGGGCTGTGTTTTAGTGATGGGATTTATGGCTCTTTGAGGGGATCCGGATCTTTGCGATCCGTTTCTTTCAAAGAGCCGTTCAAAAGAACTCAAGAGTGTTAAAGTTAATGAGATAATTAAGTGAATAATTGAGTGATGATTGAGCATTATTGAAGACACCTGATGTTAACAAGCAGAATCACTGAAGGAGAAAAGCACAAATTGTACGTCACCGTTATGGAGATCAGTGTGGGCTCTTGATCCTTATATTTTTAACTTTAGGTTTTGTTTGTCTTTTGTATCTGAGTTAAAACAGCCAGATGAACAAAGACAAAAAGTGATTGGATGGTGTTGGTTATGCTTTGACATAATCATGTAAACTAAACTTATTGAGATAGTTTAACTTGTTAATTACAACTGCTCTGTGATTCCACAGCATAGGACTTTCAGTGTTTTTAACACAATCCAAAATATCTCAAAAAAACTTCGAAAAGTAATTTTTATTTAGAAATACAGACATCAATAATCAGACTGTGAATCTCAACAATGGTGACAATAATAAAGCATGTTGCAGTGCATTCTGGCAGCCACCAATCACAACTCATTAATGGCTCCCATCATGCATTGCAGTGTGAATAAATTATGATTTGAATCTGAATTTCTTAATTGAATAATCATTTTCATCACCATTGTTGAGATGCATAGATTGAATCTTTTTTTTATTTAATTTTTTTAAAACAAGTGAATAACGTTCAAGAAATCCTTTATATTATATTGATAATTCTGGATCTTTGACATAGAATCAGTGCTGCTGTAATCAATAATATAAATCTAAGTCAGAAATAAGGATCTTAATGAGTTCAATGATAAAGTTCATTTGATGATTACATCATAACATAAAACAAGAACATCAGATCACTTTTTCCCTTTGTTCATCTGCCTGTTATAACTCTGTAACAACAGACAAACAAAATCTAAAGTTAATAATATAAGGGTCAAGAGCCCAACTAAATCTCCATTACGGTGGCTTACAATTTGTGATTTTCTCCTTCAGTGATTCTGCTTGTTAACATCAGGTGTCTTCAATAATGCTCAATCATCACTCAATTATTCACATAATTATCTCATTAACTTTAACAATCTTGAGTGTTAATTTAACACTCATATTTTAACACTTTACACTCTTGAGTCTGGAGCCATATAAACTCCCAGGAGAGTTAATTTAACAGTTTTTGCTGTGTAATTGAGATCCTGGTGAACACCTGCTGATAACAATCAGAATCACTAAAGGAGAGAGGACTAAGAAGAACAGAAAAAGATGAAATCTTGATAAAAGACAATAAATCTGAAGATCTCACAAGAGGAGGATTAAATAAATCCACAAACAGCATTACCAGCTTCACTTATTACTAACCAGACTTTATTTCTGTCAGACGTCTATAGACGTTCTTATTAAAAGGTGACATAGGTTTAGATGTCATTTTATTTTCATTTGATGTTACCATAATGGTGATCAGTGATTCCTTTAGTTGGGCTCTTGACCCTTCTTTGGCTCCTGTAGCTGTAATTTTTAAAATACATTAACTATGACACAAAGCTAAAGAGAACAGGATAACAATGGCTGTTCGTCTCCAGTCACAATCCTCATATGATGGTCTGGTTTACTCACTGATCTCATTTAATGCCTGACATTGATGATTTGTATATTTGATTTTGATGTCATTGTGATTTTATAGATTGCGGTTCATCTGGGATTTGACGTTATGAAAATATGAATGATGTTAAGAAGTTTACACTCAAAACATTTTGAACTTCTTCATCGCCAGACACACACAGGGATCAAGAATTGGCGTATGAATCTCAACAATGGTGACAATCATAAGTTGTATGCTCCAATGCATGTTGGGTACCAAAAAAAAAGCCATGACTCCCAGCATGCATTGCAGCATGAATAAATTATGCAACTGTTGTCTGGTTATTTGCTTTAATTTTTACTTTTTGCTTTTATTGTTGCTGTTGGTTTTGTGTTTACTTTAAATAGTGTGTTTTGTGATGTTCAGATTTGATGTTATCTTTTTTCTTGATTGTCACCATTGTTGAGATTTATTGGCTGATTATTTATGTTTGTGTGTGTCAAAAGTACAGCCATGGTTAAATTATTTTAGTGAATGATGAGTATAGGATTCCTTCATAATTGATTATGCATGCACTGCTTGTTCTTTTGCTGTGCTTTCACAGTCTAGTAATATAATCTTCACATTATTAATAAGGAATTGACACAGGCTGTGATCCAAACATTATATAATGACATTCTGATCTTTAAAACCTGATCTCATTTATGTTGGCTTTGTTTTACCCAACACAAAGGTGTCTTAAAAAACAGACAGTTAGAACTGTTAAAGAACAATAAATGTTGAAGTCAATGGTCAAGAACCCAACTAAAGCAAACACTGATCTTCATAATGGTAACGTCAAATGAAACAAAACAACATCTAAACCTCTGTTAATACTCAATAGGAATTTATGTAGACGTATCTGTCAATTTGTCACTTTGGTTAGTAATAAGTGAAGCTGGTAATGCTGTTTGTGGAGTTGTTTAATCCTCTGCTGAGATCTTCAGATTTAATGTATTCTGTGGCTGAAGTCAGTTGTAGTTCTTGTGTTTCACTTTTTTATCTTCTTGTTTCTATGTCCTTCAGTGATTCTGCTTGTTAACATCAGGTGTGCATCACTAATGCTCAATCATCATTTGATTAATCATTGAATTATATCATTAACTTCAACACTGCTTCAGTGTTACTCCAACACTCTGTAGTGTGGACAGACAAGTGTTCATTTAA
Organism: Chrosomus eos; assembly: GCA_036326025.1. Lineage (NCBI taxonomy): Eukaryota > Metazoa > Chordata > Actinopteri > Cypriniformes > Leuciscidae > Chrosomus > Chrosomus eos. Next base: position 902,828 of record CM070819.1, read on the forward strand.
AACTGAAGTGGGGTTGAAAGGGTTAAATGTGTTAAATAAATAATAAACTGAGTGAAGCGTAATTTAACGGTAATCAACTGTAAATTAATTTACGGCATAAAACTGTAGAAAAACAGCAATTTACTGGCAACCCAGCTGTCAGGAGATTAACGTAAAATCAAGGAAAAACAGTAATATTCTGTAAAACCTAACAGTCCGATTTAATAAACAAAATAAAGTTAATTTCACTGTAATATTAGTAAATGTTTAAAGAAAAAAGTTATACAAAGTCAATAACTGATAAGGAGAGTAAATATTAAACTGAAGTGTTTTATGTGTTTTGCACAGGATGATATAGGAGAGATCTGTTAGTTTTATTAATGAGTTTTGTGAGTCACCATTGTGCTGGAGAGTAGAGTCTGTGCTTCATTCAGAGATGAGCAGAGCAGCCTGATCTCATGAAATGGCGTATGTCTGACACGCCAATTCATCTTTCCATTTTTGGTGTGCTATCAACACGCATAATCACTTTTCAGCGTGTTTATGAACGCTGTTGACTTAACGTTACATTACTGTATATATAAATATATTATCTACCCCAGGGGTTCTCAACTCCAGTCCTCGCGGACCACTGCCCTGCATATTGTGTATGTCTCCCTTATTTAACACACCTGATTCAGATCCTCAGCTCGTTAGGATAGACTCTCGTTAGGATAGAGTCTAGGGTTGGGCGATAAATCGCACGATATTGATATGCGCATCTCGTCAGTAAAGCCGGTTCCTTGATTAGTAGTAAATCTCCTTCACCTGCTTTCAGATTGAGCGGCATTTACTACACAGCACAAACTCCAGTGTTAAATTAACACTCAAGAGTGTTAAAGTTAATTAGGGTGACCATATTTTAGTTTTCAGAAAACAGGACGGGGGGCGTGGTTGATGGGCGGGGCGTGATTTTTTTGGGGGCGTGGTTAAGGGGTGGGGCGTGGTTTGAGGGAGAACGCATCAAAAAATACTTGACAAATGCATTCACAACCTTGCAACTATGTTATTGTACTTTAATACATAAAAGTAATACATCCTTTCCATTCAATGTTTGGCCCGCAACAATAGAATACTATTTAAAAAAAAAGTTTAGCTTTTAACACCTTTTACATGACACTATTTATTTTCATGGCCATAGCATAGGTTAAAAATCTACTACTAAAATAAAATAAAAAAATCTACTACACTATTTCAGTAAAAAAAACAATTTGAATCCTCCTGATGTTCTCTTAGCCTACGTTCTTTATGTGGGCTTCTAGGTCGCTAGCACCTTAACATTTCACCGTGCCAACTTTGCAGTTCATGCATTCTGATTTACACGGATCCTGACCGAAACGAAAACACAGGAATTTTCTCTGTAAATCGTCTGTGAATTAACATTTGGGCTTCCCCCCCCCCCCCTTTTTTTTTTTTACGCTGTTAGCTACTTACATCTTACCTCGCACTTGACCGTAAACTGAAGCGTCTGAAGCGCCACGCTGCTAAAATTCTGTGAACGTGTAAAGTCCGCCTACTTTGATTTGATTGGTCATTTCTGACATTGACAAGCAGTGACAGACCAATGAGGCTGCGATGAACACATACACACACAGACACACAGGCCTCTGTATTCTGATGATTCTGAGTCTGACGTGCTCTGTGCTTGACGCTGCGGATTAAGGAACGCGCTGATTATAACAAGAGGGGGTGAAGCCAAAGTCATATGTTTTGTGTGCAAAGGCAAGCGTGTATTTAAGGTACACGCTTAATGGCCCAATGAAAAATAATGAAAACCAGGACATTTTCATCACTTTTTAAAAAACAGACAGGACGGCCAGGACAGGACGTGAAAACAGGACATGTCCTGGGAAAACAGGACGTTTGGTCACCCTAAAGTTAATGAGATAATTAAGTGATTAATTTAGTAATGACAATTCACAAGTCAGTTGAAATGAGTAGAACAGACAGGTGTTTGTACATAACTTTCTATATTAATTGCACGTCGACAGACAGCAAGAGGTTTATCCTTCACTTCACTTCACTGCACTTATTAACCCAGCTCTCACTAGCTGTGTGAGCCAGGGGTGCGTTCGGATTACACAGTTAATTCAAACAATGCATAGGCTGTAACGCACATAGGCGTCGATTTTGTCACGAGTCATTTTGTACTCACCACTTTTTGAAACAAATAAATAAAACATCTCCAGTTAACTAGCAGAACATTCATTTAGTTCGCTATTAAATAAGAGATCTAGCGTTACATTGTTTTGGTTTTGAACTCAAGCTGAGCGCTTATTGCCGCAGATGCATACAGTTGTTCTCTTGTGGCATGCGCAGTATTCACTCGGACGCGCTCTTCAATCTATCGCCGTTGTGGAGACTCTCTATTCATTCCGGTGAAATCACAAAATAAAAAGCACACAAGCACCCTGCTTGATATGGACGGCAACCACTGATTAACATATTTGATTTTGATACAGGAGATTAGCGTGGATTAGAACCCATACCCTCTGACATGTTTGGCAAGCAATCTACCACTAGACCACTTAAGATTTAAGAATTCAGACAACATTTGCGGATTGATGGATTTATTGAGCAGAGCAGAGAGGCAGCACAGTTTGACAAGTTTGTACCCAGCACTTCTGAAAATGCGGCCTAGGCTTGACTCTAAAATGAAATACAGCTTAAAAAAAAATATATATATATTTTTCTAAATTATCATTTTCTATTATATTCAATGGGGGGGGGAATGGGTCATAATTATTGCATAAATATCAATTATAAATCATAAAATATCTCTAAACACCAAAAAAGAAAAGAAAAAAATTATAAAAAACAAGTAAAAAAAAAAAAAAAGATTTATTTTTTTAAATATGAATTCTGCCCTTTGGGTCCATTTGGACCCGAACACCCCAAGTGTGACTGTTAAACGAACAACCCCAGATAAATAAATACATTTGATCACTCTAGAGAATTAGCTGTCTCTGGCATTCTAGTCACATATTTAGCCGCTAGTGCAGCTGTATTATCATCTTCTCCAAGTAAGAAGGACATTTTTTCAGTGTCACTCAGTTCAGAGAATGATGGGATCCGGGTTTTAAATCTGGGCAGAAAAGTTTCTCTTATACTGGTATATTTAGAGCAGAAGAGCAGAAAGTGTTCCTCATCCTCTGTGTTGTAGATCACAGTGTCTACAGATCCTCTGCTCTCTCTCTGTCCACACACACACACACACACACACACCACACCACACACAACACACACCACACACACACACACACACACACACACACACACACACACACAACACACACACACACACCACACACACACACACACACACACACACACACACACACACACACACACACACACACACACACACACACACACACACACACACACACACACCACACACACACACACACACACACACACACACACACACACCACACACATACTGGTACGGGTGGTTTATAAGGACTTTTCCCCCTAAAAAGTTCCATCCTGGTTTATGGGGACCCACCTTTCCCTTTGTCATAGAGATTAATAAGAAATATTAAACTGCTTCTTGTGGCATGGGTTAAAAATCTGACTGCTCAGAATTTAATTCTAATGAAACAGTCTGGAAATATGAAGACCTGACAAACTAAAGCACTGTAAGGACAGGGCAGGAGTGGGCGTTTCCTGATTTAATTATGATTTATGAGGACTACCCTGGTTTATCTGGACATCACTCACATACACACATACACACACACACATCTGACCCTTAATTATGAGGACAAACCCAGGTTTATCTGGACATATCACATATTGTTTACATATTCATTTGCAATACCGTACTTTAACTGTAATATGCAATTACTTTCACACTGCACTTTTACTCGGATAGCTTCTGTCCAACTTAATTTGCACTACTTTAAATCCATCTGTATATATATTCATAGTACATATTCACCTGTAAACTCTGCTTATAGTAATAACCATCTGTAAATTATGTTCATTGTACATATCTGTAAAAATTCTGTTTATAGTAATATCCAACTGTATATTATATTCAGTACATATCTAGCTGTAAATTCTGTTCACAATAATAGTTATCTGTATATTATAATCATAGGACTAATCTATCTGAAAAATTCTGTTTATAATAGTATTCAATTCTATATTTATTCAGTACATATCCATGCACTGCACTTATGGAACCACTGTATATCCTGCACTTGCTGCTATTGCCCTTCTGGTTAGACCCAAACTGCATTTCGTTGCCTTGTACCTGTACTTGTGTAATGACAATAAAGTTGAATCTAATCTAATCTAATATACACACACCTAACCCTTAATTATGAGGACTAACCTGGTATAACCTGGACTAACTTTACCCATGAGAGTGCCACATCACTTAAGTTTGTTTCAATACCAGCATATAGAAAAACAAAACAAGAAATTATCAGCAATTTTTCAACCTGGCTTAAACTGCACTGTTAGACCTTACCAGGTTTTTTTTACAGTAAAATACTGGCAACAGTGTTGCCAGTTATTTACTGTAAAAATGCACTAAAACTCAAGTTAGCTACTTTCACTTGCAGAAACCAACTGCATTAAACTGTCATTTAAAAGCATTAACTAAAATTTATAATGCATTAATAATGTGAGCAAAGTATTATTGTGAACTTATTTAATTAGAAACCACAAAATATAACTTTTGTAAATAAAGAGATTTCCACTGGACCAGCAACTACACAGTCACTGTCTTTTAAATAAAACATACATACAGCATATCATCAATGTTTATAGATCTTCTCCTGGACTGAAGCACAGGCTCTACTCTTCAGCACAACAGTGACCAAAAAACAAGATTTTACAGTAAACTACTGGCAACAGTGTTGCCAGTATAAACCTGTTTAATAACTTACAGTTTATTACTGTTAAAATACATTTTGTGGGTGTGTCTTTTTATCTTACACTGTTAACCCTTTCAACCCCACAGGAAAATCCACACTACAAAGAGTAAAAGTAACATTGACAGTGTTGCAGTGCGATAATTAAGGGAATATGTGTGATTGTTGAGCATTAGTGATGAACACCTGCTGTTAACAAGCAGAATCACTGAAGGAAAGATGAACAGCAAGAACAGAAAATAGAGAAACACAAGACCTACAACTGACTTCCAGCCATTAAACATTATTACACTTATTATTAACCAGTATGGCTTTATGTCTGTCATACATCTACAGAAGTTGTTATTGAGATGTTTAATTGAAAATGTTTGGTTTGAAGTTACCATTATAGAGATCAGCGTTTGCTTTAGTTGGTATGCTGATGCTATCATGTTTTTCTAATACTGCTTGAACTGTGTTTTTTTCGTAAATCACACTTGTGCAAACACACAGTTTATTAATGATTGGATTTATCAAAATATGAAAGTCATCATATTGCCTGTTCATCCACTAAAGAATTCGTTCTCACTCATTCAAAGTTTAATTCTCAAGCAAAAGTGTGACATTACCACCACTGTGAAACCACAGCAATAAATTACAATGGCTCATTTTTTAACACATCATACATAACAAAAAACAGAGCTACACTCTCTTGTAGAAACACAGAGATATCACAATTTAGCACATTAATCTCAACAATGGTGGCAATATTTTTTTTATTCATGCAGCAGTGCATGCTGGGAGTTTTATACTATCCTGGAACCCAGCATGCACTGCTGCATGAAACTTTTGATTGTTACCGTTGTTGAGATTCATATTATAATTGTTGATGTCTGTGTGTCTGACTCACCAGGATTTTTTTAATACAATATATGATTACAACATTCTTCAGAAGACATGATTAACCAAAATATTGATTTCATGTTGTGGATTCACAGATTTATTTTATTCCCTTAAATTCATGTACGTTTCATATCAAATTCCCATATATTCAAAGAATATATACAGATCTGAAAATCAGATCACAAATGCTAAAACCACAAGATCAACTTTCTCTTGGCTTTTTCTTGCTACAACAGACATGCTTAGATATACTCATAGTTACAGCAGTCAGAGAAAGATGAATATAAGAAGTCCAGGGACAAGAGACCAACTAAAGCAAATACTGATCTCCATTATGGTGACAACAAACTTTATTATTTTTACTTTATTATCTGTTAATTCTCAACAAGAACTTTTGTACAAGTATGACAGAAATAATTATAAACTGGTTTGTAAACTGGTTTCACACTCAGTGTTGCTGGAAGTCAGTTGTATTTTTTGTGTTTCTCTTTTTCTGTTCTTGTTTCTCTGTCCTTCAGTGATTCTGCTTATCAGGTGTTCATCAGTGTCTCAATTCATCAACTTCTTTTCATTCAAGTGGACTATATTAGTGAACTACTGTAGGGAATAGTGAATGAGGGTATAGGGTGTGATTAGGAACACAGTCTCTGAGTGTCGACTTTGAGAGCTGTTAACTCACAGTATATTCCTGTAGGCTAGTTTAGTTTTCTACGGTATATTACTGTTTTAATGGTAAATGGTATGATATTGTATTTTATACAGTATTTTACTGTAAAAAACCTGGTAAGGTCTAACAGTGTGAGAGAGATTTCAGATAACTAACCTGAGTTTGTAATGTGAGATTTAGCAGGTGTGAAGTGAGTGAAGAGCAAAGAGAGAAGAGGGAAAGTGAAATACGGAAATATTTTAGCTTTAAAAATAAAAAAAAATAAAAAAAGGAGAGTTTACTATTTAACCATCACTAACAAATGCATTCACCCACAAGTATTTTTCATAATTGAACCTTGAATGTCAGTCTTAATTTATTCATTAGATTTTAAGAAGTTTTGTCTAAAGATAGTTTTGAATAAAGCTAAATATTTCCAGTTGATTCGGTTTGGGTTTTGTTAATGTGAAAAGAGAAGATTGTTCAAGACTTGGTATTCGTATCTAAATGAACATTGCTGACCATTTGGGTTTAACTGGACATCAGTAACCATATGAATCATGCATACACACACCTGACTAAACCTTGATTATGAGGACATTTTGGGTTTAACTGGACCTCACTCACACACACTCAAACACACACACCTGACTAACCCTTGATTATGAGGACATTATGGGTTTAACAGGACCTAACTCACACACACAAACACCTGACTAACCCTTGATTATGAGGACATTTTGGGTTTAACTGGACCTCACTCACACACACAAACACCTGACTAACCCTTGATTATGAGGACATTATGGTTTAACTGGACCTCACTCACACACACTATCAAACACACACAAACACCTGACTAACCCTTGATTATGAGGACATTTTGGGTTTAACTGGACCTCACTCACTCACACACTCAAACACACAAACACCTGACAACCTTGATTATGAGACATTTTGGTTAAGGACCTCACTCACACACACAAACACCTGACTAACCCTTGATTATGAGGACATTATGGGTTTAACTGGACCTCACTCACACAACACACACAAACACCTGACTAACCCTTGATTATGAGGACATTATGGGTTTAACTGGACCCTCACCACACCCCAACACACACAAACACTACTAACCCTGATATAGGCATTTGGTTAACGGACCTCACTCACAACCAAACACTGACTAACCTTGATTATGAGGACATTATGGGTTTAACTGGACCTCACTCACACACACTCAAACACACACAAACACCTGACTAACCCTTGATTATGAGGACATTTTGGGTTTAACTGGACCTCACTCACTCACACACTCTCAAACACTGTGTATGAATGTGTGTATGAATTGGTGAATGAGAGGCAATATGTAATGCGCTTTGGTGGCCAGTGGTCAGTTAAAAGCGCTATATAAATGCAGTCCATTTACACACAAACACCTGACTAACCCTTGATTATGAGGACATTTTGGGTTTAACCCTCTGGGGTCGGCCATCGCGACGAGTTCGATTTTTTTCCTTATCAGTGCAAAAGAGAATCAAATTACTCTGTTGATTTTGATCTTACATATAAGTGTTGTACATCATTAGATCCTGTTAAGTGTCTGTTTTTTGTGGGTACTCACAATAAAAACAAGGTGTTGTGCTTTTCGTCAAATAAAGAAAAATAAACATGATGCGCGTTTTGCCTTCTCTCTATCAGTGAGGTCCATTCTGAAACGCGTCTGAAAAATGAACTGTAGCTCTGTCAATACTTGTCACAGAGATACGAGATATTTCTCTTTATGAAGCTGAAATTATCTTCTTTTAATTGAAGTAATTTATTTAAAAATATATATTTCCAGTTTATGTAATCCGTTTGAAACCAAGGAGAGGTACAGTTTTTTCGTTCTCCCTTCATTATCTCTAATGAGCTGAGGCCGCCACGCCCCCAGAGCTTTTCACATGGTAAATAGGCGATCTATGCATCGCACATGCGGCACGCCCCCCGATCAATGCCAAACAACACGAAGCTTCTTCATCAGATTCACTGATAGTTCACCGCGTTTTGAGGATGGCAAAACTCCTTCAGAGGATTCTGGACAGCGGGGAAGAATTCACCTTTTCCTCAGAGGAATTTGAAACTCAGACGACAAACGGCTGCATTTTGAAGAATAAATTGACCCCGAGGAACAATACAAGCTCGGAGTAAGTTGTTTAGTGTTTGTAATTTCTTTTTTTTTTGATCATATAGAGCTCAAATGAATTCTCAGACTATATTTTGCCTAGTTTTGGCTAGCTTTTGACATAGGAAAGATTACCTCACAATATCCCTAATATTCGTGTAGGCCTATATGCTTGTGTAAACTTTTTAAATGTGATATTAGCCTACTACATTAGTATATAATGTGATTGAGAGAAATATGTTTCAGCCTCTGGTAAAATATGTGATACTGTCTAAATACAATATATTTTTTTTATATATAAATGTTCAGTTTTGGTTAGTCTATGAGTAAATACTGCCTTATGCACAGATGTTTGTGAATAGATGTGTAAATGTTTGTAGTGATGTGTCGTTTGCGAACGATCCGTTCATTGAGTGTATCAGTAAATGCGTGCGTCTACATGGGCCATAAACAGATACTCACGGTGACGCGGTCTGTACGGCCCATCAATAGATGTTTCTCCGTCCATCAACAGATATATGCATACATTGTGCAGCCATACCCATTAATTGTCCATCAGTTTACTTTGGATAATGTGCTAACAGTTTTTTAGGAATGTGGCTGCTGTTCTCAGTGCGATCGAGAATCATACTGAGTAAGTGCATAGATGTAATATTTTAGCCTAATCGTGTTTACATCGTCATATAATGTAAAAGTTCCTATTCTTGTGTGAAATTACAAAAAAACTTATATATTTTTTATCCATGGCAATTAGTGATTGATAATGATACTACAGTTTCTTTGATTGTGTTATCAGCATGCTCACACTTTTTCTTTCTTCTTTTTTATAACAGATGTGACAATGAACATGTCCAAGTAGTTCCGAAGAGAGCCAAGGCAAACAAGCAGATTCATTATTCAAACTATTTTTTTTTCAGAAAGTGCTGTCAACTTTGTGCCACAGCACCAATGCCCAGGAAACTGTAAAAGGCAGCAGATATAAATGGACAGATGTCAGCATCAGTGAGATGTACCGCTACATAACTAACTAACCATCAGCCTTCAGAAATCATTCTGATATGATTTTTTTTTTTTAAATCAATGTTGGAAACAGTTGTGCTGCTTATTTTTTTTAACCTGTGATAGTTTTTTTTTAGGATTCTTTGAATAATATATTTTTTTATAAAACAAAAACAAACAAGTTTGGTCTTTTTATGTTTGTTTTTTTAAAAGGATGTGTTAAGTGATAGGAATGACTTTAAGTCTTTACGTTCTTAGGAAAGATTTCTATTTTAGAATAAATGCTGTTCTTTTTAACTTTTTTTTATCAGTGAATCATTCTTATTTCAGGCTGCCTCACAGCACCTTGGGTCATTAGGGGGGCTTAGTCTTCCATGTGTAATCATTAATTCATGGCCATTCACACATACCCCCCGCATACAGCACTGCTGACCCAAAAACTGACGTAAGAAATTCAAATCGTTAAATTGTTGTTTGTGAAAGAGTGGTCAGAATGATTTTCACTTCATTTTGAAGTAAAAATTCTAGCCTACAAGAATAGTAACTCAAAGTATTGTGGACAACTATTCAGATGTGTTAAATGGCCTTATTGCGGGTGACACTTTTTTCCCCCCAAAACGTACTAACCACGCATAATATTTTTTTTCTATAAAATGCAAACATGTACATCCATTTTGCTCACATATAAATTTGATGTATTCAGCACAAACTCTGCTACAATAATATGTTGGCAAATGGTATGTTTTAAGTAGCTGAAATAAGCACAAATGTCAGGGCATGTCAAAACACCTAAAGAACCCCAAAAACACCTCAGACCCCAGATGGTTAACTGGACCTCACTCACACACTCAAACACACACAAACACCTGACTAACCCTTGATTATGAGGACATTTTGGGTTTACCTGGACCTTACACACACACAAACACCTGACTAACCCTTTATTATGAGGACATTATGGGTTTAAATGGACATCACTATTAACTCCACACAATGCAGGAGTACCTGTATTAGAGTTAACCATACTAAACAAAATCAACTATTCTACATTAAAGAGTGAATTCACAAATGATTGTGCATCTTTTTGCTGCCACTAAACCTGTAAAAGTAATACACACACCTAAGGAAATAGTGCTACAATGTGCTGTTGCTATATCAACCAACATATACACATGTGGTGCAAAATGAACCTGGTTGGAGAAAATTCAGAGATCAAAGATCAGCAAATATTACACTTCATAGAAGACTAGTTAAAGGGCAATTAGATGAAGAAATGCAACTAGACAGCCAATAAAAACTAACAAAATTAAACTGAAAGGGCAATTTTTATTTTGCAAATGGTAAAAAAAAAAAAAAGGCTCAACAACTGAGATCTAATAAGGCCATTATTAGAGATGCACCGATTGATCGGCTTGGGACCGGAATTGGCCGATTTTCACGTGATCGGCCATGACCAGCGATCGGCCGGTCAGTCTGACATATGCCGATTTTATACCGGTCAAATGCACTCGGGCGCCGCATGATTAAAATCGCGCAACATCAGCATCACACATGCACACGGAACGGACATGTAGAAATGGCCGTTTCACATCGCAAGCGTGAGAGGCGCGTATTTTTTCCGGCATGCATGTTAATGAGTGCCTTCACTCCGGGAGCAGGAGCGGCGCGTGAGCAGCAGTGAAGCAGTTTCGGCGCAGAGTCTATTTTTGCCGCGCTGCTCACACTCAATTAAAGTGAAAGCACACTTTTTTTGATGGGCAAAATTAATATGATTTCACACAAAAAGTGCCCAAAATGCACAGAATTTGCATGTCTAGTGTGTTTTAACAAGAACTGGAGTAGGCTATGTCAGAAAGAAAATGAAGACTCAAAAATATTTATAGAAAATTCACCCATTTAAACTTGTTTTTTTTTTTTATTCAGTTTCGGTAGAAGTATATGGTGTTTTATAAAAAAATATATATATTTGTGTGTGCTGTAAAGTGGTTAGAAAAAAATGAAATCGGAATCGGCTGAAATCGGCAGGTCAAACTCGGAAAAATCGGAATCGGCCTAGAAAATTGTAATCGGTGCATCTCTAGCCATTATGGGACTAAAGCGCATGAGGGAGTGTGCCTCAAAATGACCTCAGCAACACACTGGAAATAAAACCAAATTAAATTGCCTTCCAGTAAATGCATGCATTTGTACATTTCTTTCAAAACAGTGTTTTAATAAAAGTAAATAAAAGGATGTCTTGAACACTCATCTGGCCCTGTTGAGTGAGAACAAAACCCACAGAAATTAAAGGTTGTATCAGCGATTTCAGGCCCAAAAAAGGCCCAAACATAAATGATCACATTCATCTAATTTTTCCTAACGATCCACTAGCTGCCCGCCCCATAAGCATGCCGTCCAAAAACCGCGTCTCTGTAGGCAGCCTGCTCTGAGATCTGCACACAAAAACAATGGGTTTCACCAACCACCAAAACCAAAATAAACAGTGTTCCAACCAATCACCGCAAAATCTCAAACCACAACACCCCCACCTTTTGTGTGCAGATCTCAGAGCCTAGGCTGCCTACAGAGACAGTTTTTGGACGGCATACTTATGGGGCGGGCAGCTAGCGGACCGTTAGGAAAAATTTGATGAATGTGATCATTTATATTTGGGCCTTTTTTGGGCCTGAAATCACTGATACAACCTTTAATGGAAGGCGACAATGATCTCTCGAAGAACTCTAAGAAGATTTCTTTTTCAACATCAAACCTCGGTTCCTCACGAAATCCCTTATATTTTGGGCCGTTCTTTCTCTCAGAACAGGGTCCTCTGCAGTCTTGCACTGCTCACACTCTGCCTTTGTTGCAAGGTGTCCCTTTGAAATATGGACTCTGACATGTTTCATGACAGTAAAACAAACAACTCTGTAAAACAAACAAACATATACATACACATGTATACCTATACACCTATATGTACCCACATAGCAACATTGTGTCGGCCCAGATCCGGCCCAAATCTGGCACTTGTGGAATGCGGATCTGGCCCACATGCAGCGAGGAATGACGGCCCTTGGGTGGCCCACTCCTGTTTGCCAGATCTGGGCCACAAGCAGGCCATAGCAATGCCACATGTCAGCCAAGAGTAAAGAAATAAACCAGAACTGGACTTTATCTGAGCCACAAAATCTGTGTATATTAAATATGAAGTAAGTTCAGCCATAATAAGCCTGTTAACAAGCAGAATCACTGAAGGAAAGAAGAGAACAGAAAAAGAGACGAGCAGAAACACAAGAACTACAACTGACTTCAGACACAGCCTTAGATGAAATCCACTGAAGAGAAAATAAGACATTAAATCTGTGAAGATCTCAGCAGAGGAGGAATAAACAACTCCACAAACAGCATTACCAGCTTCACTTATTACTAACCAGACTGACTTTATTTCTGTTAGACGTCTACACAAGTTTTTATTGAGAATTAACAGAGTGTTTAAAAACGCTTTAAAACTTTCATTTGAAGTCACCATAACAGAGATTAGCGTTTCCATTAGTTGGTCTCTTAACTCTTATGACATCACTTGTCTTGTTTTGGCTGCTATATGGGTGTGCGAGTCAAACACATTTGCAGCAGCAGAAAAAAAAAAAGCGAAAGTACAGTGAGATCTGTTGATGATGTCATATGTTGATGGTTTTATAATCATCGTTAAATGTACTGATGTCTATTGAATCTAAGAATTGTGTTTTCCATTAAACTATTTATATCACAACCCCCACACTGCAGCATGAGACACAGCAATATTATAACAATCAGTTAGAAGATTTTAACAAAAACGAGCACAAAAAACTAATCTACCATGACACTCACAGATATCAAAAATCAGCACATGAATCTCAACAATGGTGACAATCAAAAATATTTAGGTAAACATCAATTCAGAACAGCACTGGAAAGCTCACAACAAAAACAACAGCAAAAAATAAAAGCAAATATCTCAAATTAAACAAATAATAGGACAATTCAGCTGCATTATTTATTCATGTTGCAATGCATGCTGGGAGTTTTGTACCATGCTGGTGCCCAGCATGCATTGCAGCACGGTACTTTTGTTTGTCACCATTGTTGAGGTTCATACGCAGATTGTTGCTGTCTGTGTGTGTCGTGGTAGATCAAATCTTTTGTTAAAATTTTCTAACATTGTTGTTATATTGCTATATCACAAGCAGCAGACACACAGGGTTTAAGATATGAATATATTAATGGAACAGCACAATTGTTAGATTCAAAAGACATTAATAAATCAGTCTATTTAACGATGATTTTAAAATAATTAACAGGAAACCTTCATCATCTCATTTCACTTTAGCTTTCTTTGCTACTGCAAATGTGTTTGACATACACACACTGTCACAGGAGACAAAAAAGTCAGAAGACATGGTAAGAGTTAAGAGACCAAATAATGGAAACGCTGATCACTGTTATGGTAACTTCAAATGAAAGATTTAAACCTTTGTTAATTCTCAATAAAACTTTTGTAGAAGTCTGACAGAAATAAAGTGAGTCTGGTTAGTAATAAGTGAAGCTGGTAATGCTGTTTGTGGAGTTGTTTAATCCTCCTCTGCTGAGATCTTCACAGATTTAATGTCTTCTTTTCTCTTCAGCTGATTTCATCTAAGACTGTGTCTGAAGTCAGTTGTAGTTCTTGTGTTTCTGCTCGTCTCTTTTTCTGTTCTCTTCTTTCCTTCAGTCATTCTGCTTGTTAGCAGGCTTATTATGGCTGAACTTACTTCATATTTAATATACACAGATTTTGTGGCTCAGATAAAGTCCAGTTCTGGTTTATTTCTTTTCTCTTGGCTGACATGTGGCATTGCTATGGCCTGCTTGTGGCCCAGATCTGGCAAACAGGAGTGGGCCACCCAAGGGCCGTCATTCCTCGCTGCATGTGGGCCAGATCCGCATTCCACAAGTGCCAGATTTGGGCCGGATCTGGGCCGACACAATGTTGCTATGTGGGTATATACATGGAATAACTTTAATATACCCAAATGTTTAAATACCTCTGGAGTTCTCTGTTTCATCCTGATTCATTTGGCTTTTTCCTGAGGGGTAAAAATCAACAATTAAAATGTATTCCAGCCCTACAATCCAAACAGTTTTGGACCATGTGAAATATCAGCAGATAAGCACACAGGGAAAACTAGTCCTCTGGTCCTGTGTAACACGAAAAGGACCACATTTACACTGAATTACTGTGGAAGATAAAAAATAAAACATGAACCCAAAATCAACATATCTCCTTTTTCTCAAATAAATATCTAAAATATATGCCCACACAAATACCTGTGGAGCTGTCGGCCTCACCCAGGCCCAGTTTTGTTTTTTTTATAAGGGAAAAAATATATATATATATATCAATCAATCACTTTTTTATTTATATAGCGCTTTACAACAACCATGAGTTGATCAAAGCGCTGGACAGGGAAAACAAAAGAAAAAAAAGAACAAGACAAAACCAACAATACAATACAATACAATACAATACAATACAATAAAACTCTTCTATAAAATCATTTTGCTAATCAGCTGTCGATCCAGTGCCAAAAGCTGATCTAAAAAGATGGTGCTTCAACCTGGCCTTGAACAGGGGCAGCTCCATGATGGAGCGTAATTCCAGAGGCAGCGCGTTCCATAGTTTCGGCCCCGCTACTGCAAAGGCACGATCACCCCACTTTTTGCACCTGGATCCTGGGACCACCAGCAGATGTTGTTCAGTGGAGCGCAGGACTCTGCTGGGCTTATAAAGGGTCAGCATATTACACAGATAAGCAGGTGCAAGGCCATGTATAGAGCAAAAAACAAACAGTAAGATCTTAAACTGAATTCTGAACTGGACTGGAAGCCCGTGGAGAGAGAGCAGGACAGGAGTGATGTGGCCATGTTTACGGGTGTTGGTAAGAAACCTTGCTGCTGCGTTCTGGACAAGCTGTAGACGGTGCAGAGAGGCCTGGTTTAACCCGATGTAGAGGGCATTGCAGTAATCCAAGCGTGAACTAATAAAGGCGTGGATTGTTTTCTCGAGATCACTACAGCTAAGGAACGGTTTAACTTTGGCCAATCGACGAAGCTGGAAGAAGCTTGTCCTGATCACAGAGTCTATCTGTTTATCGAGCTTCAGACTACTGTCCATAAACACCCCAAGATTCCTGACTACATAACTGAGGTGGGTAGTCAGGGGTGCCAGATCGGGAGCTGCCTTTGTTGGGCTAGAGGCATCAAATAAGATAAATTCTGTCTTTGAATCATTTAGACCAGATTTTGTGATAGCCAATGTTTAACGTCATCCAGACATGTCTGAAGGGACTGTGTGTCTGGAGAGTTCTGGGCAACTGGCAGATAGATTTGTATGTCGTCTGCATACAGATGGAAAGAAACATTATGCCGGGATATCACAGAACCTAAGGGGAGCATATACAAGGAAAATAAAACCGGGCCAAGGATAGAACCCTGTGGCACACCAGAGGAAAATGGTGCTGGAGAAGAAGAGAGATCATTGATCATCACAGAGTAATTTCTATCGGCAAGATATGACTTGAACCACTGCAGCACGAGTCCTTGAAGACCCACCTGCTGAGCCAGACGGGTCAGGAGGATAGAATGGTCCACCGTATCAAATGCTGCAGTAAGGTCCAGCATTATCAACAGCACTGGTTTTTTAGCGTCCAGGGATAACAAGATGTCATTCTGCACCTTCAACAGTGCAGATTCTGTGCTGTGGCGTGCCCTGAAACCAGATTGAAATTGTTCAAAAATATGGTTTTGATCCAAGAATGATTGAAGTTGTATGAAGACGAGCTTTTCCAGAACTTTAGAGAGAAAAGGCAGATGGGATACAGGTCTGAAATTTGAAAGAACTGATGGATCAAGGTTAGGTTTTTTGATTAATGGCCTGACCACAGCCTGCTTAAAAACAGTTGGGACAGACCCTGAGCTAAGGCTGACATTGAAAAAAGAGAGAATACATGGTCCAACTGTATCGAAAACCTGTTTAAGCATTTTAGATGGAATAATGTCCAGGGAACAGATGGTAGCTCTCAGCTTCTGGACAACATTTGAGAGCTGAGAGAGTGACACTGGCTCAAACACATCAAAAACAGCAGGAGGTGAAGGAAGTGATTGGTGGACATATGAACAAACAACCATACTGCTGTTTACACTCTGTCTAACTGAGGCCACTTTATCAATAAAGTATTGGAGAAACTCATCACAGGTTGATTTAGATACATTTTCAAACACGTTAACAGGTGGATTTGTAACAG
This sequence comes from Chrosomus eos, assembly GCA_036326025.1. NCBI lineage: Eukaryota > Metazoa > Chordata > Actinopteri > Cypriniformes > Leuciscidae > Chrosomus > Chrosomus eos. The sequence continues at coordinate 919,727 of CM070819.1, forward strand.
ATTGGATTGTATTAAACAAGACGTGGGGCCGATTTGAGCTATTTGAAATAACATTTGAGAGGTATTTACATTTGGCTTCTTTTACAGCAATTTGATAATCAGAAAGACAGACTCTCAAAATACCAAGGGACACCTGCAGCTTGTCCTTTTTCCACCTCCGTTCAGCCTGTCTACAGCGCCTTCTCAGGGCGCGTGTGGTGTCATTTAACCAGCAGTCTGGTTTGGGTTTGATAGACCTCAGCTTTAGGGGTGCAACTACACAGCAAAATCCCCAGTGTTAAATTAACACTGCTCAGTGTTTATATGAGTCCACACTCTCAGAGTGTTAAATGAACACGGAAGAGTGTAAAAGTTAATGAGTTAATTAAGTGAATAATTGAGTGATGATTGAGCATTTTTAAAGACACCTGATGTTAACAAGCATAATTACTGAAGGAGAAAACCGTAATTGGTATGTTACCATTATGGAGATCAGTGTTTGCTTTAGTTGTGGTCTTGAATCATTAACTTTAGAAATTGTTTGGCTGCTGAAATTCAGTTATAACAGCCAGATTAACACAGAGAAAATTTGATGTGAGGGTGTTGGTTGAGTTCTAACAATCATTGGTTGGCCTGAATCACAGCACTCATTGAGAGAGCATAATTTCAGAATTAATTTTACATTGTGGATTATAGCACCTTGAACATTTTTAGCCTTTTTAATGAAATCCAAAGGATCAAATCAATTACAAAAAAAAAAAAAAACGTTTTGAAAAGTATTTTATGTTGGCACACACAGACATCAAGAATTAGCGTATGCATCTCAACAATGGTGACAAACAGATCAACTCTGAACATAAGCTCATTATTTATTCATGCAGCAATGCATGATGGGAGCCATGAATGAGTTTTGATTGGAGGCACCTTCTCCTTCAGTGATTATGCTTGTTAACATCAGGTGTCTTCAATAATGCTCAATCATCACTCAATTATTCACTTAATTATCTCATTAACTTTAACACTGCTTCAGTGTTCATTTAACACTCTGAGAGTGTGGACTCATATAAACACTAAGCAGTGTTAATTTAACACTGGGGATTTTGCTGTGTAGTCTAAAATCTCTGAACAGGTGGAATAGAAAGAAGAGATGAACTCCTCAGTGCTGGGCGGTTGACTTTCGCAAAGGGCATGAAAACCAGAGTTTTTGAAGGCAGTAGCAAATTCCTCAGCTGTTGTAGAAGTGATAATACGGCGACTACAAATTGGGGTAAGATATTTTGCAGGAGGTGAGGGGGGCGTGAAGTCAAATATAATGGGAAAATGGTCTGAAATGCAAGTATCCAGTATTTCTATGTTTAATATTGGCAAACCATGTGAAATTATGAGGTCTAACGTGTGGCCATGTTTGTGTGTGGGAGCATTTACTGACTGAATTAAATCAAAAGAGGTTAGCAGGTTTTGAAAATCTTTAACTAATTGACTGGATGGACAACAGACATGAATATTGAAATCCCCACAAATAAGGAAATTATCATATTTTGGCATTACATCAGCAAGAAAATCAGTAAATTCAGCAATAAAATCCGTATTATGTTTAGGAGGACGATATAAAACAGCACACAGTGTAGGGGGTGTCAATTGCATCAGGAATAACTGCAGTTCAAAGCTACTGTAGTTCTTACATGAGATGGAGCGACAGTTTATGTCCTTCTTATTGTACACTGTGGCCAGCCCGCCTCCACGGCTTGTCACTCTCGGTGTATTTAGGAAAGAATAGCCAGGGGGGAGGAGCTCAGAAAAAGCGCTGTTATCACCTGGTTTGATCCAGGTCTCCGTCAAAAAAAAGACATCCAACTCACGAGTGGAGATGAGGTCATTCAGAACAAACGTCTTGTTTACGATCGAGCGAGCGTTCAACAGAGCCGCACGCACCGATCTGTTGTTTCCAGTCTGGCGATGAGCTGCACAGCTGAGAGGAAGATTCGCTTTCGCGTTGCGCTGCCGATGGATCCGCGCAGGCCGGCGGTGATGAGTAGGTGTACAACAGGTGTCTGGGAGAGCCGGTAAGAGCCATCGGTAGCTGTATATATATATATATATATATATATATATAATATATATATAATATATATATATATATACTGTCGTCTTAAAGACCCTGTTGTGACGTCTCAAATTCGAGTAAAATGTACCTTGCTCGGTTCATTAATTTTTCACAACTCGTGTGTTGGGGGATGGGCATGACACAAATTATAATAATTATTATATATATATATATATATATAAATATATATATATATATTATATATATATATATATATATATATATATATATATATATATAAAAAAAAAATTTATTATTATGTAAATATGAGGGCTCTGAACCAGTTCAAAGAATGAAAACAAACTGGGGAAAAACCAGAAACGATTACTTGAAATGACCATTAACCGGTTAATAATGGTGTTTTTTTTTCTTCTTTTTTCTGTTTAACGTTTTAATTTGTCAGTCAACCAATCATGAATTTAAATAGTATGGCATATGTTGACGCTGACACATAGTGAGAGAAATGCAAATGCTCAGCGGTCAAGTCAAGATAAGTTAGTCGCCATATCAATACGCTGGCATTAGCTTTTGGATCTCAGAAGTTTACCTGAGGAAATGTCACCATGGCAGGTAATATCCAGGTGTTTTGAAACCAGCTAAAATTGCAGGTTAACTGCTGCCATTCAAGAAATTAGTTAAAAAATAATAAATAAAATGATGTATGGCCAGACACTTCATGTGTCAATTAAGCTCAAATAGATTTACGATGTTTTGGACCAGCGAATGTTAGATTTGTGTTTTGGGTGCTAAGTTTGTTTTATGTTTAAAACATTTGGCCAAAATCTTGTGTTATTAAAGTGCTATGCACAGTCTGCATTGGCTATGACTAGACAACCAACACCAGACTAAAGCCAGAAGTATACCTCTACTTTTTTTTTTTTACCACAGTCGAATGCACAGCCTTTCAAAGTATACTTCTTTTGACTCGTACACAGGCGTTCAACACATTATTTTCAAATTAATTATTATATCATTATTATTTTAAATTACTATTTAAAAGCTTCTGAGCAGGTTTAAGTTACGGACCACTATAGCAACACTATGACAGCAAGTCCAGGATGAGCACTGAAGAACCAAACAATCCAAGATCATGCTAAATCATCCACAATCAAATCCCACTAACTGAGTTAGCGGAGTACGAAGAACGGACCCCAGTTCCTTACTACCCTTGCATTGAAAACAAGACAGTCCCCAAAGCGTCCGCGTAACTGTATGACATGACGGTCCTCGTAGTGGAGAACTGTCCTTACATTCCAGGTCAGTGTCATGCCCATCCCCCAACACACGAGTTGTGAAAATTAATGAACCGAGCAAGGTACATTTTACTCGAATTTGAGACGTCACAACAGGGTCTTTAAGACGACAGTCCACGTCAACCAGTCTAGTATGATGCCCAACCATCCTACACTTAACATTGCCTGTGTCAGAGAAGAAAACAATGAAGGAAGTGGAACATGCGCTCACTTACTTTCTGTTTCACCGATGAGCACTGATGGGCAATAACACGTTAGAAGTAACGCGTTACTGTAATCCAATTACTTTTTTCAAGTAACGAGTAAAATAAGGGATTACTGTTGCAAAAACAGTAATTCGATTACTGTTACTTCCCCGTAAGCAGGCTGCGTTACTGCGTTAGTTAACCGTCATTTTGTTTCGTGAGACTGTCTCGTGCCATGAGTCATGCGTGAGTGACAATGAGCTTTACCAAACTGGACAGGTCATGGGAGAGGACTCAGACAAAACAGTCAAACTACCTCTCTTGACAGAGTCTCTTGAGGAATCCAATACATTTCTATGAGAAAATGTATCATTTAAAGATCCACATGGCGAGTGGCAGTAATCCTGAAAAATTGCCGCCATCTTGAATTTTTATGTTGCTGTGGGCGGTTTCTTGTCAAATGACCCTTTGAGACAGCTCATAGCAATTTTCATGCTTGTCTCAACAACTAAATTATTTCTTAAGCCTAATTGCTCCACTAAGGTGGTGGTGGCCATCTTGAAATTTCAAGTAGCGGTTGGTGGCTTATTGTCTAGTGACCATCAGAGACTGCTCATGCCAATTTGCATGCTTGAAATCACCAAATAAACCACTATATCACCTAACTGGTCCACTAAGGTGTCGGCCATCTTGAAAAATGGCCGCCATCTTGAAATTTCAAGTGGCTCGGACAATTTTCTTGTCAAGTGACTCATGGAGACTGCTCATGCCAATTTTCACGCTTGTATCATAAACTGAACGATTATATCACTTAGCCGCTCCACTAATGCCCAAAGCAACATCTTTTCCTAAAACCCTAACCCTGACATGAAGGTCCTCGTAGTGGAGAACTGTCCTTACATTCCAGGTCAGTGTCATGCCCATCCCCCAACGCACGAGTTGTGAAAATGAATGAACCGAGCAAGGTACATTTTACTCGAATTTGAGACGTCAAAACAGCGTCTTTAAGACGACAGTCCACGTCAACCAGTCTAGTATGATGATTAGATAATTGCATTAATGAGAAATTGAAAAGGTGTTCCTAATAATCCTTTAGGCGAGTGTATATATACACTCGCCTAATTTAATATTGACACTAAAACTCTGTAAACTTGATTGTTTTCCCTCACACAGTAATTTTTATTTTGGGTGTACTATCCACAATATATATTGTTGCATTTCTGTATTGCGATACATTGCTTAATTGACAGTCAATCGGAATCAATTCTGCTATAACATGCTTTAGTACATGGGTCACCAATCTCGGTCCTGGAGGGCCGGTGTCCTGCAGAGTTTAGCTCCAACCCCAATTAAATACACCTGAACCAGCTAATCAAGGTCTCACTAGGCATAATAGAAACGTTCAGGCAGGTGTGTTGGACCTGGTTGGAACTAAACTCTGCAGGACACCGGCCCTCCAGGACCGAGATTGGTGACCCATGCTTTAGTATATAAGCGGCAGTCAAAGATGCGATTACAATAAACAGAACTTTACCGTCTTCTGGTTGGACCCTAATACAGTTATGGTTGGTGTGAATGGGCCTTAACTGTTTACGTCTCTGTGACTGAAAGTCACAAAGCATATCCAGATTGAAAAGTGTGCATATTGGGTCTACACTGCTTATCCACAATAAAGCAGCAGCCGACACATACCCAAAGCAACATCTTTTCCTCAAACCCTAACCCTGACATGACAGTCCTCGTAGTGGAGAACTGTCCTTACATTCCAGGTCAGTGTCATGCCCATTCCCCAACGCATGAGTTGTGAAAATTAATGAACCGAGCAAGGTACATTTTACTCGAATTTGAGACGTCACAACAGCGTCTTTAAGACGACAGTTCACGTCAACCAGTCTAGTATGATGCCCAACCATCCTACACTTAACATTGCCTGTGTCAGAGAAGAAAACAATGAAGGAACATGCGCTCACTTACTTTCTCGTTCACTGATGAGGAAGGATTCACACTGCATTCAGTCACAGCCACTGATGTCTCGTCACACAATTCCTGTAATTATGACAAAGACAGGTACAACACTGAGGCAAGGATATTTGCCAATTAACTGTTCGCAAAAGCCACACCCCCTAGTTACTGTTACTACGCCCGTCAAACAAATGGTCAAACACGACCAGCGCCACAGATTGCCATGACGGGAAGAGGTGCGTGTCAGTGACCTTTTTTGGAGCAATACCTCTGCAATATCCTCCAGATCGAGGCACAAGGGGTTACACAGTATGCTGCGAAGGGATATATTCAAAATATAAAAATACGCAATGGAGACACGACTACTATCGAGGCGAAATCTGAGAAACCCCATGACCTGTAAGTTTCCTCAAATGCAACCAGCACAGCCTTGAAGAAGATTTTATAAGCTGGTTCAGTGGCTAATTGTTTGGAGTTAGAAATATTTAACTAGCGCTGCATATTTAGTATTTTTGCCTCAGATACAGGATTATACATTCGCTTTAACAAGCAGGGTGATCATAACCACAGCTACCGCACCACATAACCACAGCTACCGCACCACAACGCACAAAGAATGAACTTACAATTGAACTGACATTTGCCAACTTGCTGCTTCTCTCCTGTTTCGCGTGCAGGAGACAGACGTAACCAGTGGTGTAGTCTACGTGATACGCAGGTATACGCCGTATACCCACTAGAAAATGTCCACGATTTCCGTATACCCACTAGGAAATGTCAAAGATCTCCGTATACCCACTTTAAAACGCGTGAGGATTCGTAACAACATCGTTTTGTGAAAGAATTTTCATTCATAAATTCACCCCGCCGTGACGTCTGTGTTTGCGCAGCGACACGGATCGAATCGCGGAAGCCAGCAACAAATGTAACAAATAACCTAGGCTACTGTAAAGCGGAACGTCACGCAATTTAGCCATTTTTGAATGAATAAATCAAAAGTAGGCTAATGATAGAATCAAATCTCGATATTTACTAAGTGTCTATGAATATTAAAGCTCAAAAAGACTGCTATTGAAATAAACTCTGAATGTTCTGCGTGTGTCTGTGAATGAGCGCTCAATGTGTGCTCTAGCCTACTACACACTGAACACTACACACTGAACACTACACACTGAACACTACACTTCAGCGTCTCTGAGGAGAACATGCACACATTTGAACTTCATTGCAGAGCTTTTATGAGAGTCACTTCATAAGAATTTTACCATTTCATTTGATAAAACTACCGTCGTTCATTCGTATCATATACACACTCACAAACTTTAAAGTCTTCATGACAACCTTTCAAAATCAAAGTTTTGTATAACTTAAAATATAAAATATGACAGAAATATTTTACTATTGCACAGTAGAGTATACTTCAAGTAGGCCTAATAATAATAATAGTTTATTAAAACACAGAAGCTAAAATGTCTTTAATTTACAACCCACCAAAATAAAAGTTTGTAGATAAATTAAGTAACTAGAGGGAATTATGAAAGAAATTGCATAGTAAGATGTACTTTTTAAAATACTAATAATCAAATCTATTAAAACACAATTTTAAAGGAATATCACAAATTTTTAAAAAGTACATTTTTATTTGTGCTTACAATGTTTAAGTATTGTAATTGTCAGCTGATAAAACCTGTGCTTCAGGGACCATACTCATAAAGCTGATGGCACTTGATTTTACTTTATCTTTGCTTTTTCTGCCATAGCAATATTGTGTTTTACAAACACAGAGGTACAGCAGCCAATGAAAAGCTAAAGTAAGAAGAACTGGGACCAAGAGCCCAACTAAAGCAAACACTGATCACTACACTGGTGACACTCCAAATGACACAAATATCAGCATCTAAACCTCTGCTAATTCTCACTAAGATCTTCTGTAGACATCTGACAGAAATAGTTAAATCTGTATGTTATGTCTGTGATTAAGTTCAGCACAAGTGTCTGAGCCAGAAAGTCTTTCCTTCAGATCTGGTTTCTCTCATGATCCAGAGATGTGTGATTTACAGAAGTGTCTTTTATGTTCATGATTTTTGGACAAACACAAACTGAGTTGCTTTTCAATTACACTGAAATAAACATGAGTTTTAATTGAATGCATCCTGACAGTGTTTATTTGGTCCAGAAACAGTATAAATTGTCTAAATGAGACCATAAATGATGTTGAAAATATGTCCACAATGGCCACATTTGAACTAGTTTAACCTTGTAAGAAGGGTCCATGAAAGTCTATATCAGACGTGCAGAACAAGTCAACAATAAGACGTCATAAAACGTTACATTCTGGCTCCTCAGGGGACGTCTATTCAACGTCCGACTTTGTGACAAAGAGCTTAAAAAAAAATTAATCAATAAAAAGGTGAAATAAATACTGACGAGGTCCTGATATTGACGAGGGGGCGGAGAATTCGCATCAGCTATGTGTGTGTGTGTGTGTGTGTGCTTGGCCATCATCAAGCGGTATTTCAGACTGGACGTGCTGCGATGATGATAGCTCAGTTCACAACGACAAAACACACAGATCACTTTGTTCTTGTCAATGGAACCATTTGGCAACTTTTTAAAAGTAAACCTTTCATTCAGAATCTTATTGGCATCCATTTCGGCGTCTCGTGCTCGTCATCCACTCAAAAGGTTAACTATCTGGCCGGCTCGCAAGCCCAAACGAGTGTGTGCGTCGTGCCTGTTGTTTTGTTTACGGTCTAGATCCGCTTGCGCTTTGGTCGACGAAGCACTCGCGTGGCGCAAGCCATTGAAATTAATGGATTTCATAGTGCAGCGCGCGCATGCCGCGTCCTGTTGCAAAAGCATGTGAAAGAAAACTACAAAGTTTGCTAGGTCAAAAAGACCGTTAATCTTGCGATAAAAAAATTTACGCCTTAATAACGCGTTTAACTGACAGCTCTAATATATACATTTACCAATTTTTTACTAAAGAACATATTCATTGTAAAAATTAAATCTATTGCTATAATTTACATGCATGATTTACTGTGATTATACGTCATCAACAACTACTGATAAACCTTCTGTTAAATAAAGCAACACACAGCATTTCATCTGTGTTTCTCTGCTCATCCTGGAGTGAAGCTCAGGCTCTACTCTTCAACACAATGGTGACAGACACAAACGCACCATACAGAAACACTTTACATCCCAACAGAACATTAAACACTAAGATCTCAGCATCTTCACGTATTACAATCCAGACCTCCTTCATACTAACATTCTTATTGAGAAATAACAGAGGTTTAGAAGTTGATATTTTATTGAAAATAATAAAGTTTGATGTCACCATGACAGAGATCACTGTTGGCTTTAGTTGGGCTCTTGACCCTTCAATTATTAATAGAGGTGGGCGATACTGCAAAATTTGGTATCGATCCGATACCAAGTAAATACAGGGTCAGTATCGCCGATATCGATACCGATACCAAATACTTTTTAATTTTAAAAGCATGCCCTTGAACTTAAATGTACTTTCTTGTGCTAGAGCAGTGTGTCATGATTTATGAAGCTAATGCATTATTATTGTTAAATCTGAATACATTTTAATGACCACTAAAATATTTTGTGATTTTTGCTCTCAACTTGCCTGTTTATATAGCCTAATTATAGTAAATGCACTATTGTACATTATTAGCCTACTGTTCAGAAGTATGGGGTCTGTAAGATTTTTAATTCTCTTCTGCATTTATTTGATAACGAATATTATTACAATTTAAAAAATCTGTTTTCTGTAATTTATTCATGTGATCAAAGCTGAATTTGCAGCATTATTTTAATATGCTGATTTGCTGCTCAAGAAACATCTCTTATTATTATCAATGTAGAAAACCGTTTCATATTTGTGTGAAAACCCTGGTAAATGTTATGCAGAATTATTTGATGAAAGTCGAAAGAACAGCATTTATATGAAATATATATTTTTTAACAGTGTAAAACCCTTGACTGTCACTTTTGAACAATTTAATGCATGATCCTTGCTAAATAAAACTATTAATTTCATTAACAAAACTTACTGATGTCAACATTTTGAATCATTATGTACACGTTTAGTTTCTTTATTGTGAAATAACTCCTGATTGTTTCTCTGTCATCTAAGCATTGAGGCTTCGTTTCCCAAACGCACTGTGAGCCAGTGAAGCCCCAGTCCAGCGAACGCTCTCTGTGATTGATTGGTTTCGTCTAGTATGACTAGGAGAAATAGTTCTATCCTACAAAATTCGCTTATTTTTCCACTTAGAAGCATATTTTACGCACTGAATTTCGTTCTAAATTAATAAAATGACTGTTAAAAAACACACATTTGGATCGATATTTTTATTTGAGGATCGATCCTTTTCGATACCACGTAGTATCGCAAGTATCGATATTTCAGGATCGATCCGCCCACCTCTAATTATTAACAAGTTTTTCTCTTGCTGCTTTAACTGTGTGTCTCTGAAACATATTTATTAATGTGGGAAACCAAGAGATGCTTAGATCAGAGGATGTTGGTCACTTAATTTTGATAATAATCACCATGCTAGTGATGGGATTTATGGCTCTTTGAGGGGATCCGGATCTTGATGATCCATTCCTTTCAAAGAGCCGTTCAAAAGAACGGCTCTTTTGGCTCTTTTTAAATATTTAGTCAGTTTTAAGAAGCCAGCTTGGGGCATCTCAGTTTATCCTGGAAATAATCACTGGGGGGAATGATGAGGTGAGATTTGTAGTCAAATAATTAAAACTCAGATATCACACACCAATATCTGAGTTTGAATTATTCTGAAATATTGATTATTACCTCATTTGTCATGTGTGGACTATATTCCATGGGTTGCACATTCACAACATTCCTCTGCTTAGCAGAGGTGGGAAATCCAGGGCCCAATGAGTAGAAGTCCTGCCATATGTTTATTCCACCCATAAACTCAGTCAGCTGATTTCACTAATTAGTTCTCTCTCCTGTCTGAATGAGCAAATCCAGGTGATTGGAACAAAATACTGAGGAGGACTTTTACTTTCTGAACCTGGACTTTACACCTCTGCATAGCAATGCCACATGACAGCCAAGAGCAAAGAAATAAACCCGAACTGGACCTTATCGTAGCCAAAAAATCTGTGTAATATGAAGTAATTTCAGCTACAACCTCAGATGAAATCCAAGAGAAAAGAAGACATTAAATCTGTGAAGATCTCAGCAGAGGAGGATAAACAACTCCACAAACAGCATTACTAACCAGACTGACTTTATTTCTATCAGACGTCTACAAAAGTTTTATTGAGAATTAACAGAGGTTTAACTCTAATGCGTTTCATTTGAAGTCACCATACCAGTGATTATTGTTTCCATTAGTTGGGCTCTTAACTCATATTATATTTTTTGTCTGCTGTGACAGTGTGTTAGTCAAACACATTTGCAGCAGCAAAGAAAGCTAAAGTGAAGTGAGATCAGGTGATCATGGTTAGCTGTTGGTGGTTTTATAATCATCATGAAACAGACTGATTCACTGAGATACTTTAATTTAACAATTATGTTGTGCCACAAATATATTCACATCACAAAACACGTGTTACTGCAGCATGAGATAGCAATCGTTTTAAATCTTTTAACAAACTTGAAATAAAAAATTGGTCTATGCAGACACACACAGATATCACCAATCAGCGTATGGATCTCAACAATGGTGACAATCACAAATATTTAGATAAACAGAATAATTCAGAACATCACTGAAAAGCTACTAATTCACAACAAAAACAACAGCAAAAAATAAAAGCAAATATTTAGAATCAAACTAAATAATAGGACAATTCAGCTTTTTTATTCATGTTGCAATGCATGCTGGGAGTTTTGTACTATGTTGGTACCCAGCATGCATTGCAGCAAAGTACTTTTGATTGTCACCATTGTTGAGATTCATACGCTGATTGTTGATGTCTGTGTGTGTCACTGTAAACCAATTTTTTCATGCTTGTTAATGTCTTCTAACGTATTGTTATAATATTGCTGGATCTCATGCTGCAGGAACACAGGATTTGTTTTGTGAAAAATTATTAATGTGACACCATAACTGGTAGACTAAAATACCTCAGTGAATCAGGTTGTTTCATGACCATTATAGAGCCATCAATAGGAAACCATCATCACCTGACCTCATTTCACTTTAGCTTTCTTTGCTGCTGCAAATGTGTTTGACAAACACAATGTCTCAGCAGACAAAAAATACAAAAGATATAATAAGAGTTAAGAGCCCAGCTAATGGAAATACTAATCACTGATATGGTGACTTCAAACGCTTTAGAGTTAATTCTCTGTTAATTCTCAATAAAACTTCTGTAGACATCTGACAGAAATAAAGTCAATCTGGTTAGTAATAAGTGAAGCTCTTAATGCTGTTTGTGGAGTTGTTTATTCCTCCTCTGCAAAGATCTTCACAGATTTAATGTCTTCTTTTCTCTTAGATTTCATCTGAGGCTGTGGCTGAAATTACTCTTTTGGCTACGATAAGGTCCAGTTCGGGTTTATTTCTTTGCTCTTGGCTGTCATGTGGCAAGAGGTGTAAAGTCCAGGTTCAGAAAGTAAAAGTCCTCCTCAGTATTTTGTTCCAATCACCTGGATTTGCTAATTCAGACAGGAGAGAGAACTAATTAGTGAAATCAGCTGACTGAGTTTATGGGTGGAATAAACATATGGCAGGACTTCTACTCATTGGGCCCTGGATTTCCCACCTCTGCTGCTTAGAAAGTGACATCACTATTTTGGATTTACCTTTAGTACAAAGTGCGTGTATGTGTAAAGCTATGTTGACTTATGTTATTCATACAATACCTACTCACAAATAAACATCAAAAACACAGCCGGCTGCAATGAATTTCTGTGCAAAACAGCTTTTACTACAAACACTAACACTTCCACACAAGAACACTATCACACAAGAACATTTTGATAAAAAACAAAAAATATTTAAAGGTCCTCTGACATGGGGTTATTTTATTATTTTATAATGTTTCCTGGGTTGCCCTTATAATGTTAGTATGTTTTTTAGATCAAAATTAGTCATAATTTAGAAATAAAAGGCATTTTTCCTAGCCTGATTTTAGCCTCTGTTTTGAACACTCTGTTTGAAGGGGCGTGTCTGCTGTGAGACTTCAGTGTAACCGCCCACTGCTGTGATTGGCTGACATGCGTGCATATGAAATAGCTGCATGTGAAAGTCTCTCGAATACTTTCACTACTGCTGCTATTATACGTTTTTACTAATACAGCTATCGAGATTAACGAATCGTGATAAGTTTTTAAAGTATTTAGATCTATTCCCATCTCATACAATGTTGCTGTGATTAGCATTGCGCAAGCAGATGACAGTCTGTTGATCGTGAGACAACGCAGTTTCTGCACTCTCTAATGCTTTCACTAATGCAAATTCAAACGCGATGATGTAAATACAGTAAGAGCTTCGTTGTGCAGTAACGTGCGTCATTGATTTCATAACGAGTTGTCCTGATATACTCGCGCTGTGTGGAAAAATGTTCTTTGATCGCTTTCTGTATATAATTTGTTCACAATTTAAATAAGATTATTTTCATCCTACTAAAAGAAACGATGTGAAGGTGATAATTTAGTCACTGGCTTGACTTACTGATGCATAAACAGTATTGAACGATTTTGAGAGAAAGATTAACGTTACCTGTCTGAACTTGAACTTGAATTGTTGCTTGGTAGCTCGATGATTTATTTTCAGACGTTCATCGAGGCCAGCTCTTTATTGTCCCAAGTTGAGGAAACAGTTGTCAGTGAAATGTTTGGACCATCCAAAACTTTGGGAAGTTGTGTCGGCGCATTTCCAGAGAAAATAAATTAACCCATTTCTGGGCTTCAGAGGCTCGGATGAAGGAACTAAAAAATACTGTTCATTTGTACATCCGAACACTGATCAACTGCCATGCTTGGCTCGTTTGCAAGCCATTATATCTCTCTATTCCAGTTTTGTGCTTCGATTGGTCACACAACATGATATCTCTCCAGGATGATAAACTAAAATCACGCGCGCGCGCCGCGCGTTCGTACTTCCTAGCTCGTTTTCTCATGGGCGGGTCAAAGTCTCTTTGCGGGCAAAGCAGAGAAGGGGGAGGTAACATTCCCCCATATGACGTCATATAGGGGGAGATTTAAGATCAGCTCGTCTGAGATCTCATTTTCTCACAGGCAGAGAAAGATAGCCAAAACTCGGTTTACACTGACTGAAATTTCTAGACACGAGGGGACCAAATACAGGCTAGGGGAACTAATATTAATGTTAAAAAACCTCAGAAAGTGAAAATTTCATGTCAGGGGACCTTTAAAGTTGTAAATTTATACTGTAGATACAATAACATGAATGACAGGTTATTTTTCCCACTACTCACGTAAAGGATGCGCGCGCGTGCACAATAATTATCATGCTGTTATGGTGTGTTCACACCGAACGCGAATTTAATTATTTGCGTGAGTAGATTACATACAAAGTCAATGCAAAGACGTGAATAGACGCATCATTCGCGCCGGGTGTCACGAATGACGCGAATTGGGCGGCGCGTTTGCCGCGAACGTCTTCTGCACAAGTTGAAAAATTTGAACTCGAGCGAATGTTCAAGCGTCTAATTAGACGCGATAGACGCGTATTTGACGCTCTTTTCGCGTTCGGTGTGAACACCATTAGGCAGTAGCACCCCTGCGCTGGGTGGAGCTAACTGAGGAGCTAATTTGTGTGCATCTGTGTGAAACACGCATAGGAGAAAAAGAACGACAGAAAGAACGGCTCCCCTCCAGCCGCGACTCGGCTCCCATCGTTCATGTTTACGAGCCGTTCAAAAGAATCGGTTCGTTCGCGAACGTCACAACTCTACATCATGCAGTTGTCTGCTTTATTGATTTGAGTGATTAAGAAGTACAATATTAATTGTTGATTTAGCATGCCAGTACTGCCAGCATGCCAGTAAAGAACTATTAACCATCAATTTATGATCATCTGATATTTTATCCAGCATTTATTGCCATGACAAAAATGTATCAACACACAATTACAGCAGCCAGAGAAAGCCTAAAGGTTAAAACCTTTAGAGTCATGACCCCAACTAAAGCAAACACTAATCTCAATCATGGTGACATCACATTTCTGTTAAAGTTTTTTACACTTTATTTAAATTAAGATATTTTACTTTAATTATATGGTTTTTGTTGGTAGCTGCCAGTTATTTGACCCTTTTTTTAAAGTTTTTTTTTTTACAATGAAGGTATATGATCATAATAATTCAGTAAATACCTGTGAAATAACAGTGTTTTTTAGTTTTTTTTTTTAATTAGAAGATTTTACTTTAATTATACGGTTTTTGTTTGGCAGCCGCAGCTGCCAGTCATTTTACCCTTTTTTTTAAAGATTTTTTGATATATACAATGAAGGTATATGATTGTTATTTTACAGGTTTATCCTGAATTATCACAGTGTTTTTCAGTTTATTTAATTTAGGATGTTTTACTTTAATGTTACAGTTTTTTGGGGGCTGCCAGTCATTTGACCGTTTTATCATTTAACTGTTTTGTTACTGTTTAATTACAGATTATATTTGTAATTTTACATACATTTTTATGTAATTTAAGAAAACAGAAAAAAACTGTATGAAAAATACAATCAATTTCCTGTATAAAAAATGTAAATTACTGCAATTTGTCATTAATGTCACAATACCAAAAATAACAGCTGAATTTTTATTTTACAGATATTATTTGTAATTTTACAGAGATTTAAGTACAATTTAAAATGAGAGAAAATTATCGTCAAAAAATCAGTTATTTTCTGTAAAATTAGGATTATAATATAATATTCATATAAACAACATCACAATAGTTTATAACACCACCCCAATAAACCAGCACTTATATAGCCAATTAAAGGGTACCTATTATGGCATTTAAAATGTTCCTAATGTTGTTCTGGGAGTCCCCAACAACAGTTTTACATGCATGCAATGACAAAAAACTCTTTTGTTGTCTTATAATATGCATTTATTTTTACCTGATTTGCTCAGCGATTCCCAAATGATTCGTTCGACGACTCATTTTTCAAACCCCGCCTTTGCGTGACACTAATCTGTGGTGATTGGTCAGATGACCCAGTCAGTTATTTTTCGCGTTAACCCAAAGCTTAAACATATTGATAAAGCACTGTAGTACTACAATAAGCTCTATTCTTTATGACAACTCCAATAACAACGAAAACATTTTACATATTTCAAAAAACACACACACACAGCTTGGAGACCTAAGCGCTGAGCGTAACTAACACACAACACACACACACTCTCACACACACACACACACACACACACACACACACACACACACACACACACACACACACACACACACACACACACACACCACACACAACACACACACACACACACACACACACTTATTGAGCATGCTAAAAACCCCATTAAAAGCAACAATTATTAACAGTACTTACAGGTTGTGATTCGGAGGATGAAGCCGATCCAAATAAACTTGGTATTGAACGTTCCTTCAGTATCAACCGACTCGCGAATCCACACTTGAAACATTTATGTTTGTAAAGGAATCCTCATTAAAATAACGCGAACACAGCTCAAGGTGGCTATACCTGTGTGGTATAGTTGTAAATATAAACTCTAGCCACTGATTCTTCACATGCTTGTCTCTGGGCAGTGAAAAAAAGTTCGCTTTTGATTCGCACTTCAGAACAGCTCGTCGACATGTTGTTTTCACTGTTCTCTGGCGCGCGCAATGAGTGGGCGTATCTTATTCAAATAACTTGTACAAGTGACGTACGAAAGTTAGAGAAAATGCATCGTTCGTCTATCGATTCATATCAGCGACTCAGAGTCGACTCTTACTTTTGAGAGACAATAACTTTGTATACGGTGAACTTTCATATTTAAAACTTTGCAGGATGTTTTCGTTCACTTAGATCTATGTTACACACTGCATGAAAGGTAATTTTCAAAATTCCATGATAGGTACCCTTTAATAACATTTTCAAAATGAGTCAATGGAATGTTCCTTTAACGTTCACATTAACCAAGAAAAAACATTTCCAAAGTTTAAGATACATTCAGAAATAACGTTTTAATAACATTTTCAAAATGAGTCAACGGAATGTTCCTTTAACATTCACATTAACCAAGAAAAAAACATTCTTAATACATTAAAAAAACTGGACGTTTTCAATGTTTAAAAAACATTCAGAAATAATGTTTTCCTAACCTAATGGGAATGTTATCAAAACGTTCGGACAACTTATTTTTGTTAGCTGGGGTCTTTTTAGTCATTATTCTGTGTATACATATACCTCATGTATGTTTTGTCTCCTGTCTTGCTTTGTTCCCCGTATGTTACTGTTGGTAAGTGTCATGTTCATGTTCAGTCAGGCCAAGTTATTATTATTAGTCAGTGAAACTGCACTTGGGTTCTACTTACTGGGATTTACTTATAGAAAGCTAGACCTAAACCATGGACCCAGCAGTCTTTTGCGCCTTCGCCAGGGCAACCTCAGCATAGAGCAATATGTTGACTATGCCTTAATACTGAGTGGTTCTTTGTTTACTTTAAGAATTGTGGATGAGGAGCCCTGCAAACCAGAGTTTTGGCCAGACTGTCATGTCAGGATTTATTCATGGCTTTATTTATTCATGGCATTATTTTGGCCACCTTTTTGTTCCATGACTAAGACAAGACGATGACGAGATGACACCAACATCATTAAAGGGCCCCTATTATGGATTTTTGTAAATGACCTTTCATGTATTGTAACATAGCGATAAAGTGAATGGAAACATCCTGCAATATTTTAAATATGAAAGTGCACAGTAAATAAAGGCATTGTCTTTCAAAAGTAAGAGTCGACACTGAGTCAATGAAATTAATTGTTTTTCAAACGAGTCATAAGCCGTTTTATTGTGATGTGAAGACGAAATATTAGCATATTGAAATACTTCTGCTGATCAGCTGTGGGCCACTATTACCTAAAGATGTGTCTATTAATGCAGATTGTTCTCATTACTTTGAGGAAAGATTAAGCATGAAGCAAGATTTGTTTTACCAACGTTTATGTTACATCAGTCATTCAGGCTCGGCTAATGTTTTATACATGCACTGTTATTGATACAGTTTCCACATGTTTACCACAATATATTAGAAAAATACTCTACAAATAAATGAGCAAAAAAAGATGTGTTAAAAACAACACACAGGATGTGTTGATGGTATTTTGACACATGTTGTGTATATTTTTAACACACAATTTGTGTTAAAATGTAACTCTGGATAGAATAGCACTGGGTGGAGGAGAGTTTGTGTTTATGAAAAAATTATAGGTATATTTTATATGGTATCCCATAAAATGCTCTAAAATAAATAAAGCAATACATTCATACAGTGTTGGGCAAGTTACTTTTAAAAAGTAATTACAGTTACTAGTTACTTCTTCCAAAAAACTAAATTAGTTACTCAGTTACAAATTTTAAAAGTAACTAGTTACTTAAGAAAGTAACTATTGCATTACTTTCAAGTAAAATTAAATTTCAAATGCTCAAATGTGACCCCACCTCTACCCCTCTTTAAGGGAACTTAAAATACATGTGCATGTTCAATTATTTATGATAAATCTGAATATTATAATGAAATGGACACTTAATACAATACATTGTTAACAGAAAAATGAAACATTGTACACACATCTAAAAAAAAATATTGCTGTGGGACAAAGTGAGACTAGCCTCCAATCAAGCCATGTATGTAGATATGCCATTATGTTTATATAGTGGATCAATGCAAATAACCCAACTTTTGATATTTATTGCTTTAATTTCCTTTAATTTAATACCTTTAATTTCTTGAAGGAAAAAGTAATGTCTATACTTCCATTTAGAGAAGGCTACTTTTGGATTTTTTGGGCTCGTCGCCATACCTGTCTCTCGTTGACTGACTGGCTTGTGTTGTTCCTTGTGTGTCCTGTCCTGTCCTGTCCTGTCCTGTCCTGTCCGACTATGCGTTATGATGGGTCGTTCGCAATTCATGAGCGTTAGCCGTTAGTGATGGGTCGTTCACGAATGAGCGTTAGTGATGATGGATCGACTCGTTCGCGAATGAGCTTTTGATGGGTCGATCGCGATTCGCGAATGAGCGACTCTAAGAGCCGGCTCTTTTAGGTGAACGTCGGGAGCTGGCTCGCATATCTGAAGAGCCGACACTATTTTTACAAATTTAGCCTATAGAAATTAAATAATGATGTAATAAAAATTTAAATATTATAGTCAAAGTCATTTAAAGAGCCGTTTGTGAGCGAAAAGAGCCGGCTCTTTTCAGTGAGCTGAGTCAAAAGAGCCGAATGCCCATGCGTGCTTTCGAACACCTGCCCAATTCTATATGATTGGCTTACAATGACATTTTACTCTACCTCAGCCAATAGTCAGCATTTATGCGCTTGTCTCGTGCTCTGCCCACTAACCAAGGAAGAACAGTAAAAAAAGTATTTGCCTCCTGCTCAGAGATCTAGTTGGTCTGATGAAAAAAAAAACAGCTTCACACAGCAAAATCCTCAGTGTACATATGAACACTCTCGGTGTACATATAGGTCCAAGTGCAGAGTGTTAAAAATGAACACTGAAGCAGTGTTGAAGTTAATGAGATAATTAAGTGATGATTGGCCATTAGTGGTGACACCTGATGTTAATAAGAAGAATAATTGAAGGAAAGAAAAACACAAGAACTACTGACCTCGAGCTATTACACATTATTGCACTTATTATTTACCAGTGTGACTTTATTTCTGTCATACATCTACACACAATCTTATTTATATTTAACAAAAGTTTAAATGGTAATGTTTTATGGAATGTTTCGTTTCATGTCACCATTGTGGTGATCAGTGTTTGCTTTAGTTGGGCTCTTGACCCTTTACTAGTTAACATTAATTCAATTCAATTCAATTAAAGTTTATTTGTAGCCTGGGTTTCCCCTACTGCCTTACCGCAGCGCGATTCAATTCACGCTGAAAGGCAGTCTGGATACCATGGCCAGATTTTTCGCCTCATTTAGGGAACCAATCACAGAACGGGGACGGGAACAGCAAGACGATGACGACATATGTTGGCTATGAGCATTTGATAGACATTCTTAGCACCCAATAAACGGCGTTGGGCATTCGTAAACCACGCCTCAAATACGAGAAAATGTAATGTGGTTCCCAGACCCAAGTCTCAACGAGAATTGGGTCTGGCGTTAGCCAGGCTAGTTTATTTGTATAGCGCTTTTCACAATACACATTGTCTCAAAGCAGCTTTACAGAAAGTGCATTTCAGAAATGTACAAAGAAAAATACAGTTAGTTAATCATGTATAAATTTAGGCATAACATATCGCCGGTGTTTAGTCGTCTCTTCACAGGCGTCGAGTCGTCTCTCCACAGGCGTTTAGTCTCTCTCCACCGGCGTTTAGTCGTCTCTCCACAGGTGTTGGGGCATCTGAAGTCTTCGTGAGAGGCTGGATACAAACTGGAGCTGACGAACGCTATTTACCTCGGGACTAGCGTCCCGAGATAACAGCAGAAAGACAGATGGGAAATAATTAGCATAGCTGATGTTCATAATGTTAATGCATTCGAACTGATTCAGAAGTAGTATAAAAGGTAAGCATTAAGTGAATGCTTGGTTAAAGAGATGCGTCTTTAATCTAGTTTTAAACTGGGACAGCGAGTCTGAGTCTCGAACAATATCAGGAAGGCTATTCCAGAGTTTAGGAGATAAATGTGAGAACGCCCTCCCTCCTTTAGTAGACTTAGATATCCTAGGAACGACCAGAAGCCTCGAATTTTGTGATCTTAAAGAGCGCGATGGATTGTAGGGCGATAGAAGGTCTGTTAAATACACAGGAGCTAAACCATTTAGAGCTTTATAAGTCAATAGTAATACTTTGTAATTGATACGGAACTTAATAGGTAACCAGTGTAGAGATGATAAAATTGGTGTTATATGATCATATTTTCTTGATCTAGTAAGAACTCTAGCGGCTGCATTTTGGACTAACTGTAGCTTGTTTATTGAGGATGCAGGACAACCAGCTAATAAAGCATTACAGTAATCTAGTCTCGAGGTCATGAATGCATGAACTAACTTTTCTGCATCTGAAACAGATAGCATGTTACGTAGCTTAGCAATGTTTCTAAGGTGGAAAAAGGCTGTTCTTGTAACATATGAAATATGATTTTCGAAAGTCAAGTTGCGGTCTAGTATAACACCCAGGTCTTTTACTGTAGTGGATAAAGTAACAGGACATCCTTCTAAATTAAAGTTCTATTGTAAGGGATTTTGTGGGTAGTTTTTTGGACCAATAAGTAATACCTCCGTTTTATCTGAATTTAATAGCAGGAAATTACACGTCATCCAGCATTTTATATCTTTTAGACACTCTGTCAAGTTAGATAAGTTAGTGTTTTCATCTGGTCGTGATGAGATATATAATTGAGTGTCATCAGCATAACAGTGAAAACTAATTCCATGTTTTCTTATAATATTACCAAGTGGCATCATATATATTGAGAATAGCAGAGGGCCTAGGACAGATCCTTGCGGCACTCCATAGTCTACTGATGTTATCTTTGATTTTTCCCCATTTAAACAGACAAAATGGTAACGGTCTGATAAGTACGATCTAAACCAGCTTAATGCCTGTCCCTGAACACCAGTGTAGTTTTGTAGTCGATCTAAGAGTATTTTATGATCTATAGTGTCGAACGCGGCGCTAAGATCAAGTAGAACTAGTATTGAGATACAGCCTTGGTCAGAGGCTAAGAGTAAATCATTTGTAATTTTAACTAGCGCAGTTTCAGTGCTATGATGCGGTCTGAATCCCGACTGAAATTTTTCGTAGATATCATTTTCTTGCAAGAAAGAGTACAATTGAGCGGACACAATTTTTTCTAGTATTTTAGACATAAATGGAAGATTTGAGATGGGTCTGTAATTTGCTAGGTTATTTGGATCTAATTGCGGTTTCTTAATGAGAGGTTTTATTACTGCCAGCTTGAATATTTTTGGAACGTGACCTAAAAATAAAGACGAGTTAATAATATTGAGAAGAGGCTCTTCCACTACAGGTAACACTTCTTTAAGTAGTTTAGTGGGTATTGGATCTAATAAACATGTTGTTGGTTTAGATGCAATGATTAGTTTATTTAGTTCTTCCTGTCCTATAGTTGTAAAGCGGTGTAGTTGTTCTAGAGGGGCCATAATTGAGGCGAGTCATTAGACACCATAGAGGATTGTACATTTACAATTGTGTTTCGGATGCTTTCTATTTTCTCATTGAAGTAATTCATAAAATCATTACTACTATATTGTAACGGAATATTTTGCTCTGGAGATGTCTGATTATTTGTTAGTCTAGCCACGGTGTTAAATAAAAACCTTGGATTATTTTGGTTATTTTCAATTAGTTTGCGGATATGCTCAGCCCTGGCTGATTTTAGAGCCCTTTTATAACGTGACATACTGTCTTTCCACGCGATTCTGAAGACCTCTAAATTAGTTCGTTTCCATTTACGCTGTAAGTTACGAGTTTCTCTCTTGATAGCATGCGTAGCACTGTTGTACCATGGTGTTTTAGTTTTCTCTCTAACCTTTTTTAATCTAATTGGTGCAACAATATCTAGTGTACTAGAGAAAATGTTGCTCATACTGCTAGTCATTTCCTCTAGTTCATCTGTTTGTTTGGGTTCACTGAGCAGCCGAGATAGATCAGGTAAGCTATTTGAGAATCTATCTATAGTGGTTGGAAGGATTGTTCTGCCTGGTCTATAACGTGGTGCAACATGACAAATTTCAGCAGTGCGTATTATGCAAGTTACCATGTAATGATCAGTGAGATCGTCACTTTGCGGTATAATATCTATATCGGTTGGATCGGTTCCATATGAAATAATTAAATCTAGTGTATGATTTAGACGATGAGTGGGACCACTGACGTTTTGCTTCACCCCAAAAGAGTTTAATAGATCTGTAAACGCAGCCCCTAACGCATCATTTGTATTATCTACGTGTATGTTAAAGTCGCCAATAATTATTGCTTTATCGACATTGACCAATAGGTCTGAGAGAAAGTCTGCAAAATCTTTTAGGAAATCAGTATATGGCCCTGGAGGTCTATATACGGTAGCCAAGGCTAGAGATAATAAGGATTTCTTTCTTACATCTAAGAGCGTAACATTTAGCACAAGTACTTCAAACGAATTAAACCTATGACAAGTTTTCTGAGTAACATTAAGAATATCTCTATAGATTGTTGCAACACCGCCGCCACGACCGATCAGACGGGGCTCATGCTTATAACAGTATCCTGGTGGAGTAGACTCATTTAGACCGAAATAATCATTTGGTTTAAGCCAGGTTTCAGTAAGGCACAGAACATCGAAATTATTATCTGTGACCATTTCATTTACAATAACCGCCTTAGGTGTGAGCGATCTAATGTTTAGAAGACCTAGCTTTAGAAATTGTTTTTGTTCACTGATATTTAGATTTTCTGGTTTAATTACAATAATATTCTTGCTAGATCTTACAGTAGATTTGTTGTTTGGCTTCACTAAGCGAGGAATAGACACAGTTTCTATATAATGTTCTACATTGGTACTTATATCAATTAAGTTGGGACAGCAAAGACTATGATTTGGACTTTGACTTACTAGTCAGATGGTGTGTAGCGTCTTGGAGATGTTGTCCGACAGAACAGCCGCTCCGACTCTGCTGGGGTGCAGACCATCAGACGGAAGAGCCTAGGTCGCTCCCAAAACAGATTCCAATTATTTACAAAGAGCAGTTTCTGTTCATTACACCATGACATTAACCATTCATTTAAAGCAAATAATCTACTGAACCTTTCTTGTCCAAGTCGGTACGTGGGAAGCGGTCCAGACACGACGATCGTTGCTCTAGGCCAGGTGTGCCCAACCTGCTCCTGGCGATCGACTGTCCTGCACAGTTTATCTCTAACCTGATCAAACACACCTGCCTTTAATTTTCAAGTAACCTGAAGACCTTAATTGGTTGTTAAGACCTTATTGAGACCTTCAGGGTGTTTGATTAGGGTTGGAGATGAACTGTGCAGGACAGTCGATCGCCAGGAGCAGGGTTGGGCACACCTGCTCTAGGCGATGTGCTGCGTACCGTCTCGATCAGGCTCCTGTAGTCCTTCTTCAGAACCTCCGTCTGCCGCAACTGATGTCGTTCGTTCCGCGTGCAGCACGACAGCTCGACGCGCTCGTCACCGTTCAGGATCTCGGATCTCTAGAAAAACATTAGATTTTCTCTGCCTGTTCCATCTCTGTGTTTATAAAGCACATGTGTTACGAATGCATTGCAAGCCTAATTTGACAAACGCTTTGTTGAAATCGTTTTGAGATCCATTAGGCATAAAATGCTGTTGGGGAACACAGTACAAGTCATGATGGTTATCTTTCAATGATGAAATTACAATCCTGTAATGTCCACATTCACTCAACCAGCCTTATAAACTGATCATGTTAATGTTTTATTAATATTCCTCACAGCATCTAATTCCATCAGTGCTTTCTGAAGGTTTAGAATCACACACTGATATCAAGAATCTACATATGAATCTCAACAATGGTGACAATCACACAAACGCTTAATGTTGCAGTGCATGATGGGAGCCACCAATCAAAATGCATTGCAGCATGAATAAAAAAGTGAAATAATCACTTAATTATATCATTAACTTCAACACTGCTTCAGTGTTCATTTTTAACACCCTGCACTTGGACCTATATGTACACCGAGAGTGTTCATTTAACACTGAGGATTTTGCTGTGCATCATCAGTTATAGTAACGCGCCACATTTTTTGGCAGTAACGGTAATAGCGTTATTAAGATGAGAAGAGTAATCAATTAGATTACTTGTTACTGGAAAAAAGTAGTGCCGTTAGTAACGTTATTCCCATCACTGCATTCATATAAATAAATTAAATCTTCATTCATGAAAACTTAAAGATTAATGGGTGTTTTTTTTTTTTTTGCAGCCAATCACATCATGCCTCTTTTTCAATGTCTTTTTCAAATGCTGCTTTCACTTGTTATTAATAACCAGATTAACTTTATTTCTGTCAGAAGCTCTTATTGAGAATTAACAGGTTTTGGTGATGACGATTCATTTAATGTTTCATTTAAAGTCACCAGAATCGTGATTAGTGTCAGCTTTAATTGGGCTCTTGACTCTTGACTCTTTAATATTAGTTTTCTCTGATTGCTATAAGTGTGTCTTTATTTAAACACATATGAAATAGCAGAAATAATCATGGGAATAATATGCTCAGATGATAATGTTATCATCGTGTACATGTAAGATTATTAAGCTCAGCAAGAATTTAATATTTGAAAAATGAGTGTAATATTAAAAAGTTGACTTTTAAAAAGATAAGCATATTGCAATTAACTAAATTTGTAAAACAATTCATAAAAAGCCTTACAGTCTAAGGCAGTGGTTCCCAACCCTGTTCCTCGCGCCCCCCAACACTGCGCGTTTTCTTTGTCTCCTCAAACAAACACACCTGATTCAACTCATCAGCTCATTAACCCATGTGATTATGAGCTAATGAGTTGAATCAGGTGTGTTTGATTAGGGAGAAAAAAATACGCGCAGTGTTGGGGGGCGCGAGGAACAGGGTTGGGAACCACTGGTCTAAGGTATCAAACAGACTTCAAGAATCAGCGTATGAATCTCAACAATGGTGACAAATGAAAAGCTTCATGCTGCAATACATTCTGGGTGCCACCATAGTACAAATCTCATTCATGACTCCCAGCATGCATTGCGGCATGAAGGTTTTCTTTTGTCACCATTGTTGAGATTCATACGCTGATTCTTGAGGTCTGTGTTTGACTACTTTCTGCTGCAGATTAAAATTATCAGAAAACTTTTGTATTCTTATTCTGCACTGCTGGATAGCATGGTGTAGTGTCACAATATTGTTATAACTAACAGCACATAAAATAATAAATGCGCAGCACATAAAATAATAAATGTGCACCGTTAATTTACTCGATCAGATCAGCACTTGCTGATTATGACATCATCAAGTAACATCTGATCATATTTACTCTCACCATAACACATTGTAATATATTAAATTACAGTTAGAGCAGCCAGAGAAACACTAAAAGAAGAGTTAAGGGTCAAGAGCTCAAATAAAGGAGCCATTAATCACGATTCTGGTGACTTCAAATAAAACATTCAATGTAACATCAACATCTAAAGCTCAGTTAATTCTCAATAAGAGCTTGTCTATGTAGATTCATGATGTCTAAACCATCCAAATGTTCAAACAAACTCTTTATTAAATGTCACTGGACTACATAAACACAAGTTAACAATACGTTTCAGTGTTCATCCAAACACTCAGTTGTAAAAACACAGGAAGTAACTCTGGCAAATACACACCTACAGTCACATGTGACACATATCTGACACAAGTTGTGTAATTATAACACATTAGTGTGTAAAAGGTTTCAACACACTTCTGTGTAAGAGGAATAACACATTAGTTGTGTTAAAGGTAATACAAAATGTGTAGTCCTTATAAACACAGAGGTGTGTTAAGATATAACACAGGTTGTGTGTTAAATTTGACACAACATGTGTTGTCCCTGAGCACACACACTACATGTGTTAAAATCTACACATGTGTTGTCCCTGAGCTGATTCAGCACATGTGTTAAAATCTACACAACATGTGTAATAGTAAACACATCTCTTTTTACAGGTTGTGTTGTTTTCAACATCATTTTATAAGAGCGTGCCGACACTCACCATCACTGTGAATGGTATAAAGTGTTTGCTATGTTCTCAAACAGAGAGGCCAGTATAAATACACGTTATATATATACAATATTTTGTAAATTGCTACATTTTAATTAAATTCAAAGTGCAAACTCTGTTAACTGTTATCTCTCATGAACTCTTGTCAACAGCATTATCAATTATGGGTTGAAGCATGAATAACTGAATAATGTCCAGTACAGTGAGTCTGTCCAGTCATTGAGCTTGAGACATTGTCTTGTACTGTGTGTGCACATGCATTCTGTACTCGACTATTGATTAAACGGTTAATATTTTTGCATCTGGCCCTTTCGCTTTATTTTTTAAAATGACACAATGTGTGTGTTAAAATGACTTGTACATTTATTGTGTTAAATTTGACACAACATGTGTTGTCCCTGAGCACACTCACTATATGTGTTAAAACTGACACAACACATCTCTTTTTAGAGTGTACATTTTTTATTCCACATTAATCCATCAAAACACAAGTAAACACATCTTTGTGTAAAAATAACACATCTTTGTGTTGACCTAGTTGACACAATAGATGTGTTAAAGAAAGGGACACATAAGTTGTGTCAAATTTGACACAATATGTGTTGTCCCTGAGCTGATTCAGCACGTGTTAAAATTTAACACATTATGTGTTGTTTCTGTTCTAAGAGTGTACAGTAACCCACGCATCTCTGATACACACACATTCACGGAATGAGTTACAACAGATTTATAGTTCCCAGCATGCTTTGCTTCTGTTAAAGGACTGTTAAAACAAATGTTAAAATTAAGTGATATGCAGCCTCCTCAGACCTGGTTGTCCACATACGTGGACATCACAAAGTCCAGGGTTCAGAAAGTAAAAGTCCTGCCATATTTTTATTCCACCCACAGCAAAAACTCCAGTGTTAAATGAACTTTACTGGGAGTACCAGAGAACACTAAACACTAATAGATCTCGCCCTTATATTAATATTGAACAAAACACATTAACCTCCTAAGTCTGGCCGGACAGCTTACATTGGTCAACTTCTCTGCAGCTGTACACCCAATAGAGTGAATGGATTTTTTTCATTCTTTTGTCTCTTCATATTGTTAGGATCACCATCATCAAAAGTTTATGATTTACAGTACTCTTGTAAAATTTACAGGCTTACTGGCAACCAAAATTGACAGTAAGTTTCTGTAAATTTTACAGCAATTTGTTACAGTGCAGGTTATTTACAATGTGTTTGTGAGAAAGGAAATAAAATACTGTATTTTCTGATAGTTTAAGAACTGATATGCTTTTAAAGGTAAAAACTAGAGTTTTGAATCACAAGTATTTTAATTAAACATATTTATTTGCCCCTGCAGAGAGGATTTTTTTTTTATCTTCCATTTAATTATTTTTTTAATTGCTATGTGGTTGGAGATTAAAACGTTCTGGAAGTTTCATTATTATTATGTCATGGTTCTTTATATAATCAGTGCATTGATGGTTTTTTAAATAACTAAAAAATATAACTTTGTGAAACTTAAAAAGTTTCTCCAATGACTTTATTACTGCTGCTCATTTGATGTTTTGACATCGCTGAAAAACCTTTAGACATCATTGCAGTGCTGCAGTTTGCACATTTACATGACCCCTAAAAAACCAACAGAGCAGCTGCCAATTTACCAAAGGTTACATTTACATTACTGATTTTTGCAGAACATTTACGGGAAAGCTGCCCTCAATTTGACTGACAACAGCCAAAGTGTTATTTCATGATAGACATCTATATGTGGTTTCAAGCCTGCACAGCAAAATCCCCAGTGTTAAATTAACACTGCTTAGAGTCCACACTCTCAGAGTGTTAAATGAACACTGAAGCAGTGTTAAAGTTAATGAGATAATTAAGTGAATAATTGAGTGATGATTGAGCATTATGAAGACACCTGATGTTAACAAGCAGAATCACTGAAGGAGAAAACGTACTCGGTTACTAACATAACCTCGGTTCTCTCTAGAGAGGAACGAGTACTGCGTAATATCTTACGCTATGGGAAAACCTCTTTTCCACAAGATATTGAAGCCAAAAATTATCCTTATTTTTTTATTAATGTAAAACGCTTTGCAGCGGCAAGCAGACATAGGCGAGACAGCTCGTGCGCCTATTGGCTGTCCTTCAGCAAAAGCAGCAGCCTATCGAGAGAGGGTCTGCGTGACAACATGACGAATGGGGGCACTTCGCGTCCATATCGTCGCGTCCCACCAGAAAGGGCGTGGTCTCGCCCTATAGCTAGGCTCGATAGGCTGATACAAGCTGGTTTTCATCGCCGAAGCGAACCAGAGCGTATTCCAAGCACGGCAAGATACGCAGTAATCGTTCCCTCTCTAGAGAGAACCGAGGTTACATTAGTAACCGAGTACATTCTCTTACGAGAGTATCTCTCGTACTGCGTAATATCTTACGCTATGGGGAACACAATGCAACACGCCGTGCTTACAGGGATCCAACACCAGAGTCCCAGGGGCCGAATCCCGGGGCGCATATAGTGCATAATCACCATAAACTAACAGAGAGTGAAGGAAGAGAGGCTAGAAGCATCATTCCTTATAAAATAGCATCCAAAAGGAGCTAACCATATGACAATTAGACCATACCGTCAGGTGAACATTCAGCCTGAACTGGGTGGCCGTATGTGTGTCAACACTCATGGAGCTGCTGTACCGGTCAGTGAGCGATACGCAGGTCAAAATCAGTATCCAGGCCGCACAGCGGGGCAGATAGCACTGAATTCTAGACCACCAAAAGCTTAGCTTGTAAGGCGGGAACCTCCAGGTTAAAATATTTATAAATGTAGACGGCGAGGCCCAGCCCGCGGCCGTACAGATATCTTGCAGGGTAACCCCGCTAGACCATGTCCACGAGGAGGCCATGCCTCTTGTGGAGTGCGCTCTGACACCCAAAGGGCACTGTAGGCCCTTAGAAGTGTAAGCCAGCGCTATGGCACGCCTATCCATCTGGATAGGCTCTGTTTTGAAGCGGCAAGTCCCTTAGCATGGCCACCAAACAAAACGAAAAGCTGCTCAGTCTGCCTGAAACCAGACGAGTGGGACACATAAGCTCTTAGTGCCCTAACACGGCAAAGGAGACTCGCGTCCTTCTCCTCATTGAGAACCGGAAGGGCAGACAGGGAAATCACCTGGGCCCTGAACGGTGTGTTGAGGGATTTCGGCACGTAGCCGTGCTTAGGTTTGAGTATGACCTTTGAGTCATTAGGCCTAAACTCCATACATGACGCGCTTACCGAAAGCGTTTGTAAGTCCCCTACGCACTTCACTGAAGCGAGAGCCATGAGAAACACTGTCTTGAAAGACAGGTGTTTCATGTCCGACAACTGGATTGGCTCGAATGGGGCACCTTTCATGGCCTCCAAGATGGAAAGGTCCCATGTCGGGACTGAAGGGGGCCTGGGAGGGTTTAACCTCCGAGCTCCCCTAAGGAGACGCACGACTAAGTCGTTCTTTCCCAGCGACTGGCCAGACACGGGTTTTGCAAACGTTGCTATGGCCGCCACGTATACTTTGAGCGTGGATGGGGTCCTGCCCTTATCCAGCAGCTCCTGAAGGAAGGAAAGCACTTCCGTAACCCCGCAGTCTACAGGTGAAAAGCCCTGGGCTTGACACCAAGCAGAGAACACAGACCATTTCGAGGAGTAGAGCCGTCTAGTAGACGGGGCTCTAGCCTACGCAATCATGTTTAACACTCCCTTTGGGAGGTCAGCGGGAACCCGTTGATGGCCCATACGTGCAGGGACCAAAGATCTGGGCGAGGATGCCAAATCGAGCCCTCCGCCTGAGATAGGAGGTCTCTCCTCAACGGTACAGGCCATGGGGCAGCGCTGGTCAGCTGCATCAGGTCAGGGAACCAAGTCTGGTTCGTCCAGAGCGGAGCTCTGTGCTTTCGTTCCAGCACTTGAGGCAGGAGCGAAACAGGGGGAAAAGCATATAGGGGACAGCGGGGCCAGACATGGGCCAGCGCGTCCTGGTTTTTCGAGATGAATTTCGGGCAGTGAGCGTTTTCGTGGGACGCGAATAGGTCCACCTGCGCTTTGCCGAATGTTTCCCACAGCAGCTGGATCGTCTGCGGGTGCAGCGACCACTCTCCTGCTGGGACGTTTCTGGACGGTCTGTCTGGTCCCACATTTAGGTGACCAGGCACATGCGCTGCTTTCAGCGAGAGCAGGTTGTGCTGAGCCCAGACCAGGAGGCGTTCCGTCAGCCTGTAAAGGTTTCGGGACCTGACGCCGCCCTGGTGATTTATGTATGCCACCACTGACATGTTGTCCGACCGGACCAAGACGTGGTGGCCTCTTATCTGGGTACAAAAGCGGCGTAGAAGCGACAGAAGCGTCGCCGTCCAGCAGAGCAAGAGCGCGGTGTTTGATCTCGGGCCTGGCGGCGCTGCTGGGTAGCCGAAACGACGGCCTTTGTGCGCAGGCAAGCGGGCTGTGGAACCAGCTTGCTCACTGCGAAATACACTGGAACAGTCACATTGCTTGGAACTGAACGAGCGTGAAATTCCGGCAGCAGCGGGAACTCAACACCGTCGCTTTCCTAGAGAGATTAGGAAGGCCTTGAGACCTCGGGCTTTATCTCAATCCTCGGCCGCGCTGAGGGGGGCGGCGTCCAGCAGAGCGAGAGCGCGGTCAAGGAACACGGAGCGCTCAGCTTCCGTCATCTCGGATAGCGTCAGCCACAAATGTCTCTCACCGTTCAGGGAGGAAGGGCGCGGGTCTCGACTGTGACGGAGCTTCGTCTTTCCCGAGAAAGCGTCCGTCCATTCTGTTGCGCATTGGTGCCTTTCAGTCGAGGCCGATGTGATCCACGGCTTGAGAGAGCAGACGCATCGGCTCAGTTTCAATGCCGGCTCGTCTCCCAGTCCACAGCGCTGTGCGATGCCAGGAGAGAACTTGCCTCGGTAGGTTCGCCGAGCTCAAGTGCGGACGCGGCGGCAGACGGCGGCCGTTGTCCGTCTGTAAGCGACTCGAGCGATGCCGGCGAAGCTGGCGGGCGAACCGGCGAGCTTTGGCGGGCAGTAGAGAGCTCGGGGGCGCACTCGCCGCGGCACCACAGCGGGCAGAAGTGCAGGCTCTGAGAAGGATGCCAGGCGAGTCCTCAGAGTCACCATAGGCAACAGCTCACAATGGGGGCATCCGCCGTTAGTGAGCGCGAGAGCCGCGTGATCTTCACCCGCGCTGAGTTGGGCTCGGTAACGTACGAGCCACAGGAAGGCATCTTGAAAAAGACGCAGCTCTTTTAGAGTTTTAGGGAGAAGTGTGAGTTGCGTTACGTAAGCAAACAAACACTCTCAGCAGAGTAAAGGATATATAGGCGCCGGAAAGCGCAGCAGGTACGGCGGCTGAAGGCGGCGAGGCCAGCGACTCCAGACTCGAGGGCACGCCCCGGTGAAGGCTACAGGTCGACGGCGCGGCTTCTCACTCCGGATCCAGCGATGCGTGAGCTTCGCTGAAGAGATGAAAATCAGCTTGTATCAGCCTATCGAGCCTAGCTATAGGGCGAGACCACGCCCTTTCTGGCGGGACGCGATGATATGGGCGCGAAGTGCCCCCATTCGTCATGACGTCACGCAGAGCCTCTCTCGATAGGCTGCTGCTTTTGCTGCAGGACTGCCAATAGGCGCGCGAGCTGTCTCGCCTATGTCTGCTTGCTGCTGCAAAGCGTTTTACATTAATAAAAAATTAAGGATAATTTTTGGCTTCAATATCTCGTGGAAAAGAGGTTTTCCCCATAGCGTAAGATATTACGCAGTACAAGAGATACTCTCGTAAGAGAACCGTAATTGGTATGTCACCATTATGGAGATCAGTGTTTGCTATAGTTGGGCTGTTGACCCTTAAGTCATTAACTTTAGAATTTGTTTGGCTGCTGTATTCCAGTTATACCAGCAGGATGAACAAATAGAAAAGGGGATCTGATGATGATGATGATGATGATGATGATGATGATGATGATGATGATGATGGTTGTGTTTTAACATACTCATTATTTCATTGACCTGAATCACTGAACCCATTTAGAGTGCAGTTATTGAGTTAGATTTACTTTATTAATTATAGCAGCACTGTCCTTGAAAAGCAATATATTTTTAACTTTTACAATGTAATTCAAATAATTTCTTAAAAGTTGTTCACATCTGAAAACGTCTCTGGTTACTGGTGTAACCTATGTTCTCTGAATAGGGAACGAGACGCTGCGTAGCTTATGACGCAGTGGGAACGCCCTCTGGGTGTGCCGATTGTCTGAAGCCCTTATAGAATCACGCCAATTCCATTGGCTGATGGCGCGACCGCGCCCTTGACGCATCTGCGTCATCATACTATAACAGCGCGCGCGCGCCATCTGCTCCTCAGATTTCTCTGCCGAAAAGGATTCCTGTCGGCAGCGCAAGGAGCTTGGCAGCAAACGCAGCGTCTCGTTCCCTATTCAGAGAACATAGGTTACACCAGTAACCAGAGACGTTCTCTTTCATAGGTTCACTCAACGCTGCGTAGCTTATGACGCAGTGGGAACGATATACCAAACTCGCCAAGCTACAGTGCTGCCAAAACTAGAACAAAATCAGATCACGCATACTGCTGGTTCAAGCAGACAAAACCTGGGAACCTGGAGTCGTATCAAGATCCAAATTGTAGAATTTGACAAAAGTGTGTGGAGAGGACCATCCTGCCGCCACACAAATGTCTTCCAGGAGAGCACCTCTAAAAAGAGCTTGAGAGGCAGCCACGCCCCTGGTGGAATGCGCCCTGACGTTAAGAGGTGAAGGTAGACCACGCACCTCGTAAGCCAATGAGATAGCGTCCGTGACCCAGTGGGAAATTCTTTGTTTGGATGCGGCAAGCCCGCGGCGGCCAGCACCAAAACATACCAAGAGCTGGTTAGATATCCTCCAGCCACTGGAACGATCCACATACATCTTTAATGCCCGGACCGGGCAAATCAGGTTAAGCTTGCTGTCTTCCTCAGACTCAAAAGGAGGAGGGTGGAAAGAGCGAAGGTTAACAACTTGGGACCGGAATGCTGTGGATAAAACTTTAGGCACATAACCAGGCCTTGGTCTCAAAGAAACCTTGACCAAGCCGGGAGCAAAATCAAGACATGACTCGCTAACGGAAAAGGCCTGCAGATCCCCAACCCGCTTCAAAGAAGTCAAGGCTAACAAGAGGGCAACCTTGAGAGTCAGAATCCGATCCGGAGCTGACTCCAAGGGCTCAAAGGGGGCCTCCGTTAAGCTCTCCAGGACGATCGAGAGGTCCCAAGAGGGAATACCAGGGGAGCGTACTGGTTTCAGGCGTCTAACCCCACGCATAAAAGCAGAAACTAGCCTCACTTTACCTAGGGGAATCTCATCCGATTCCCTGTGAGCAGCAATGGCAGCAACATAAACCCTTAAGGTAGTGGCTGCCGCCCCCGAAGCAAACTTATCCTGTAAGAATTCCAGAACTGAACCAACTGGGCAGTCGACTGGGTCTAAAGCGTGTGCTGAGCACCATGATACAAAGACCCCCCACTTAGAGGAGTACAACTTTCTTGTGGAGGGAGCTCTAGCATTGGCAATGGTCTCCTGGACATCAGCGGGAAGCCCAACGTCCAACGCTAACGACCCCTGATGGGCCACACGTACAGCTTCCAAATCTCGGGGCGAGGATGCCATATCCTGCCCTGAAGTTGGAGCAACAGATCCTCCCTGACCGGAATCTCCCAAGGGGGGAGTTCCAAGAGGGGAATTAGTTCTGAAAACCATGGTTGGGACGGCCAGAATGGAGCTACCAGGAGGAGACGAACTCCGCTCTCCCTCACCCTGGAAAGAACTGCCTGGATAAGCTTGACAGGAGGAAAGCATAAAGCCTCTTCCTCGGCCAAGGGTGGGCGAATGCATCTATCCCCAGAGGAGCTGGGGGCTCAAGGAGAACCAAAGAGGGCACTGGGACGATTCCTGGGATGCAAAAAGGTCCACTTCCGCCTCTCCGAACACTTCCCAAATTAGAGCTACCGTCTGACGGTTCAACGTCCATTCCCCTGCCCTGAGTTTCTGCCTCGACAGAAAATCTGCTGCGAGGTTGAGGGCTCCTGGAACATGGACTGCCCTTAGCGACAAGAATTTGTCCTGAGACCAAAGGAGTAAGCGGCGCGCATGCCTGTCCAGGGTGCGCGACCGCGAGCCCCCCTGTCGATTTATATGAGACACCACTGCCATATTGTCCGTTCTGACAATGACGTGATGACCTCTGAGAAATGGGAGAAAGTGAAGGAGGGCCAGGGAAACAGCTCTCAGCTCCAAGCTGTTTATGTGCCAATCGAGAGTCTCTCCAGACCAAACCCCGCTTGCTGGTCTCCCTTCGAAAACCGCACCCCATCCGGTTAGAGAGGCATCCGTCGTAATCATCTGGCGACGGAAGACTGCACCCATGCTGACCCCCCTTTGAAGGAAAAGAGGGTCCCGCCAAATTGAAAGTGCGTGGAGGCAGCCACTCGACACCTTCAACCTGCGAAAAACCGGTCCTGTGGACCGGGCACCCGAGAGTCTCATCCACCAGAGAAAGGGTCTCATGTGGAGTAACCCAAGGGGAAGCACTGGGGATGCTGCGGCCATGAGGCCCAGCAGCCTGCGACAAGTGCCCACAGAAACATGATGACCGAGTGAAAAACGGGCCAAACATGTTAGAATGCCGGAAATCCGGGCAGGAGCCAACTGGGCCCGCATCCGAACAGAATCCAGGCGCACCCCTAGGAAGACTGTGCTTAGAGCTGGGGCAAGAACACTCTTCTCCGTGTTCAACCTCAGGCCGAGAGACTGAATGTGACGAAGGACAAGGTCCCTGTGGTGAGTCACTAATTCTTTGGAGTTGGCTAAAAGGAGCCAATCGTCCAGGTAATTGAGTATCCGGATGCCCTGGAGCCGCAAAGGGGCCAGAGCAGCATCCACACACTTCGTGAAAGTTCTTGGTGCTAGGGCAAGACCAAAGGGGAGGACCTTGTATTGGTATGCCTTTGCCCCGAAGGAGAACCTGAGGAACCTTCTGTGTCGTTTCACTACCTGAATATGAAAATATGCATCCTTCAGGTCTATTGTTATGAACCAGTCCCCTGCTCGAATTTGAGAGATGATGGCCTTGAGCGTCAACATCTTGAATTTCCCTTTGTAGAGACAAAAATTCAGCCGGCGCAGGTCTAGTATTGGGCGCAGACCTCCGCCCTTTTTGGGGACCAGGAAGTAACGACTGAAGAGGCCCTGCTCGATCTCCTCCGGGGGAACCTCCTCGATGGCCCCTTTGAGTAAAAGGGAGGAAATTTCCTGCTGTAGAACAGAAGCCTCTGAGGCGCTGTTGACTACAGTCGGGCAGACCCCGTTGAAGCAAGGGGGCGGGCGACAGAACTGGAGTGTGTAGCCGAGCCGGACCGTGCGGAGGACCCAGGGCGACACCCCTGGCAGACGCTCCCAAGCTGGAAAGGATTGAGAGAGAGGGGGTAGAGTGGTGCAAGGCGGCGGACATACCTGAAATAGGTTGATGTGTTGGCTTCCGTGTGGCGGAGCAGTCCAACGTGAAGGAAAGCCGTTGACGTCCTGACACGTAGAGAGGGGCACTGCTGCCTGGTTGGCTAGGACCAATGGTTCCGCCTGTTGCTGAGAGAAAACGAGAGTGTCTCCTACGCGAGCGATAGGCATCGGGTGTGCTGAGAGGGAGGGGAGAAAGCAGAGCGCGTCTCCTTCCTCCTGCTCCAAACGGTTTGGACATCGTTGAGGGGTGGCTGCACTTCGAAACACGCTGGGTGGCGAAAGTGGCCGGTATAGAAAAGGAGAGCGAGTGGGAGGTGGACAGAAACGCTTGCGCGGTCTGATCCAACCTCGCAGATCGAGAGAAGCTCTCCTTTTTCTGACCTGCAGGTCAGGAGCGATTCGAGGAGGCCGGAGCGAAGGGCTTGTTAGACCGCTTCAGCTCGAGGCGCTTATGGGGCCGTTGGCGAGGGAACGGGCGACCACGGGCTCCCCAGACCGTAGCGGGTGGGGGATGAGCCGAGTCACTTCTCCTAGCAGGAAACTCCGATCTATGAGAAGAGCGTTCTCTGGGCAGGGCAGGGGCGGGTTTGGAGGATTCCCTAGCCCTCCTGGGCATAAACTGCCTGAGGGCAGCTGACTGGGACTTAGCAGCCCGAAATTTTTCCACCACTGTGTTGACTGCCTCTCCAAATAACCCTGATTGAGATACTGGAGCGTCCAAGAGGAAGACCTTCTCCTTGTCGCGGATTTCAGTGAGGTTCAACCAAAGGTGGCGCTCTGCAGCAATCGCCCCCGCCATAGAACGCCCTACGGCGCGCGCCGTATGCTTGGTGGCCCTCAAGGCCAGATCGGTAGCCATGCGCAGCTCCTTGACGGCCTCCGGAGTGATACCGTCACCCTCGTCCATCTCCTTCAACACATCTGCTTGGTAGGCCTGGAGAATGGCCATGGTGTGGAGGGCCATGCCAGCCTGACCGGCTGCCATGTAGGACTTCCCGATAAGAGCGGAAGTAGTCCTGCATGGTTTAGAAGGGAGGAGGGGACGAGACTTCCAAGATGGAGCTGACGACGGGGAGAGATGAGAAGCCAGCGTGTCCTCGACCGCTGGAATGGCGGAATAACCCTGCTCCACAGAACCAACGAGGTTGGTGAAGTCAGCGGCTGCCGCGTTAGTAAGACGAGCGGAGAATGGCTGTTTCCAGGATCTGGAGATCTCAAGATGCAGATCAGTGAAAAAGGGGAGCTTTCTCCGTTCAGGCCTAGAATTAGGGCCGCTTAAAAACCTCTCGTCGAGTTTAGAGGACTGTGACTCGCGGGGCTCGTCTGGCCAGTCAATAGAGAGTTTCTCTGTAGCGCGCGAAAGCACGTCAACAAGCTCCGTGTAGGCCGCAGTAGGCCGCGCTTCCTGGCCGCTAGGCGGGAGAGCATCCGAAGCTAAAACAGGCCCGAAATCCTCGGAGTCGGAAGCCGTGGTGTAAATAATATCCTCCAGTCCGAAAGAAACCGATTCGCGTGCTCTCGGGCTGGGACACAAATAATCGTGAGAGAACTCGACTGGTGCGGCACCGCGTGCGTGCTCAGAAGACGGAGGGAGAGAAAGGGCATGGCCCGTCTGCTCGAACTCCATATCCTCGAGCTCTACATCCGAGCCCCAGGTCGCGGACTCAAACGAGGCCTCAGCGGCCTCGGGAGCGCGACGGGGGGGAACGAATGACTCCTTCTCAAACACCGCGAGCCGCGAACGGAGGGTTTTGAGAAGGAGGTTGTCACAAAATTTACATTTTGAAGAACCTAAAATAGCCTCACGCGCATGCGAAAACCCCAAACACTTAACACACTTACTGTGCGGGTCGTCGTTCGCGATAAAGCGAGCGCATGGCGGCGGGCAACGACGATACTCCATGGCACTTCACCGCAAGGAGAACAGGGTTCCACTGAAAGCAGTCGCTGAAGTGCAGATGAAGAAAGTAGAAGAAATCCGTCGAGATAATCCGAAATACGGGCTTAGAAAAACCGAAACCGAAGGGCGAAATGGCCGCTTCGTGAAGGCAGAGAAATCTGAGGAGCAGATGGCGCGCGCGCGCTGTTATAGTATGATGACGCAGATGCGTCAAGGGCGCGGTCGCGCCATCAGCCAATGGAATTGGCGTGATTCTATAAGGGCTTCAGACAATCGGCACACCCAGAGGGCGTTCCCACTGCGTCATAAGCTACGCAGCGTTGAGTGAACCTATGAAAGAGAACACTTTTCTTTCTTCTAGTAAACACAGACATCAATTATAAAGCATGTTGCAGTGCATTCTGGGTGCCTCCAATCAAAACTCATTCATGGCTCCCATCATGCATTGCTGCATGAAAAAATAATGACCTCATGTTCAGAGTTGATCTGTTTGTCACCATTGTTGAGATGCATATGCTAATTCTTGATGTCTGTGTGTTAGGGATGCTCATATTGACCGTTTAACCGTTAACCGAAAGTAAAAATTTTGACCGATTAATGCTATCAGTTGAAAGGTTTAACAGTTAAAATGTTAACTGCATGGTTAAAAAAATACTATATAGCCTATATTTGTTAACTCACGGGGCGCATCTACACAGGCAACCACATGTGCCTATAGACATATTCATCCCAAGGCGTCTTATACTGACGCTTTTGCCAAAGCGTCTATATCGAACGACACATGGCACCCTTTAGCGTCTATATGAGACGCAAATATGGGGCAGAAGGCGTCTCCTAGCGGTCTAAACCTACCCATATCTGTGCGTGTTATATTGACGCTAAAGGGTTCCATGTGCGTTCGTTTTAGACGCTTTGGCAAAGTGTCAGAATATGACGCCCTAGGATGAGAATGCGTTGATTGCGCTGTGTAAGCAAAATGAATTTACTTGCAAAATATGCTATGTGGTATTAAAATACAGCAGTAGTACAAGTAGGCTACAATGCAATCTCACTTGCGAAGCATACATCCACAAGCAAATGAAAGGCGCTTCCCGAAGCTGGCCACTCTAGCGAGACGTTATCTCTGTATTCCCGGGACATATGTGCCATCGGAGAGGGTGTTTTCTGCCGCGGGTCTCGCTGTCAACAGGCTGTGCTCCAGACTAACCCCACATCATGTAGACATGTTACTTTTTTTAAAATAAAAACCAGACAAGGTGTGGATTGAGGTAGGCCTGCTATTTTTATTTGATTAAAAAACTGAGTCTGACGAAAAAAGATTGCCGGGTTTTCAAAGCTTCAAACGGATTAAGTGTTTTCTTTTTGTCATCTTAATTAGTTAATTATTTAAGTTAAAAAATAATTTGTGAAGGCCTATTTTATGTTTTTTATTTATATTATTTTATTCAGTTTTTCTCTGTTGTCACTGTCAGAAATGCTGAAAGTGCGTGAAATTTTGATGTGAATCCAGGTTCTGTTGTTGATCTGTTTTGCATGCTGCTGTTTGCACATTCAAATAAACCCATGAATTTGTTTTTTTTGTATTTTTAACGGGTCACAGACACTTGTCAATTTTATTTTTATTTAATATTATAATCTTATCAGTTAACGGTTAATAATCGGATAACGAGCGGCGGTTGTCGGTCAAGAAAATTAACCGAAATGAGCATCCCTACTGTGTGTGCCAACATAAAACACTTTTCAAAACTTTTTTTTTTTTTTTTTTGTAATTGATTTGACCCTTTAGATTTCATTAAAAAGGCTAAAAATGTTATACTATACAGCAGGGGTTCTCAACTCCAGTCCTCGCGACCCACTGCTCTGCATATTGTGTATGTCTCCCTTATTTAACACACCTGATTCAGATCCTCAGCTCGTTAGGATATGGACGAGAGTCTACCCTAACGAGCTGAGGATCTGAATCAGGTGTGTGTAATAAGGGAGACATACACAATATGCAGAGCAGTGGGTCGCGAGGACTGGAGTTGAGAACCCCTGCTATAATCGACAAGGTAAAATTAACTCTGAAATTATGCTCTCATTGAGTGCAGTGATTCAGGCCAACCAATGGTTATGTTAAAACACAACCAACACCCTCATATCACATTTTCTCTATGTACATCTGGCTGTTATAACTGAATTTCAGCAGCCAAACAATTTCTAAAGTTAATGACTTAAGTTTCAACAGCCCAACTAAAGCAAACACTGATCTCCATAATCGTAACATACCAATTACGGTTTTCTCCTTCAGTGATTCTGCTTGTTAACATCAGGTGTCTTCAAAAATGCTCAATCATCACTCAATTAATCACTTAATTATCTCATTAACTTTAACACTCTTCAGTGTTCATTTAACACTCTGAGAGTGTGGACTCATATAAACACTGAGCAGTGTTAATTTTACACTGGGGATTTTGCTGTGTGCTGATCATGACATGATCACCATTTGCTGGAGTAACAATGACAAGCTTACAGGAGGAGAAACTAATCAAAGTCTAGGGGACAAATCTGAACTATTGGTCTTTGATTCAGAATGTTTATGTTAAATAAATATAGTTCCCTGAGAGAAATCAAAGTATCCACGGAATAAAAATCCAAAACAGTTATTTTAAACATATGTGCTACGTGCTATACTGTTTAATTCTACATGGTGAACTTAACTCTCTGGGGTCTAAGGTGTTTTTGGGGTCCTTGAGATGTTTAGACATGCCCTGACATTGGTGCTTTTTTTAGATGCTTATAAACGTATTAACTCTTTAGGCGACAAGTTTTTTTTAAAAAAATGCTGGATTTTGACATCAAAATTTCACAAGCTTGTGGCTTGAAAGGGCTTAAACATAGAGATCTACTGTAAATTAGAAAAATGTTGGGGATGACTGAAAGTTTATGTGGGGTGTAAATATACTCATCTAATTTGCATACTATGACGTCATCAGGGGCGGCCCTCTTGAATTTCATAATATTCAGGAAGTAGTAGATATTGAACTTATTTGCATGTTTTTTTTTTATTTATTGTTTTTTTATCCTCATTCCAAATGATGAGGAAACCAACAATAACAGGAGAAAGTACTAAATTATTACTATACTGTATATAGTAGTAAGACGCATGTGAACAGTAGCCTAATTTTTGATCAGTTCATCAGTGATATTCAGGAAATAGTAGATATTGACTTGATGTCAATATGACCGGCGCGCGCGGTCTATGTTTGTGTTTGGAG
Source organism: Chrosomus eos (assembly GCA_036326025.1). Taxonomy (NCBI): domain Eukaryota; kingdom Metazoa; phylum Chordata; class Actinopteri; order Cypriniformes; family Leuciscidae; genus Chrosomus; species Chrosomus eos. The sequence continues at coordinate 960,853 of CM070819.1, forward strand.
CTCCGTCGAATTGATTCATTAATCCTTGATTTTCTTCTTTACCACTCAATTATAAACAGGCACTTTCTATTTTTATATCATGTGAACTTATCCTCGATAATATTCCTTATAAAAAACAATCGGATTGCTTTGATATCGCTACTTAGATCCAACTTTCCGAATCTCGGCTACTAGCCTTTAGCCCGCTAGCATTTCACGCGTGGCCTCGCGCCTATCGAGCGTCTCATTTGTCTCACCCGTTTCTCTGAAAGCTTCTCTGAAAGTAGAGACACACGCTGATTGTGCTTAGAGCCCGCATCAACGGGGCATAAGCGCATGTGCGTGCGGTCTGTGTTTGTGTTTGGAGCTCCGTCGAATTGATTCATTAATCCTTGATTTTCTTCTTTACTGTTCATAAGTTATAATGGCGAACATATCGGATGTGTGTCTAACGTTACCTCTGAGTGCAGGTGAGGACACGTTCGAGCTGATTTCTGTACGATTGGAGCTGGAGTCGGTGGAGAAGCAGATTCGTGTTCTGCTGGAGAAGCAAGCCGAGCTGCGAGATCGGCGATCAGCGCTTGAAACATCACGCGCCGATGCTCACAAGTCAGTGGTTAGTAACTTTTTGACTTTGACTCCGACTTCGTCTACTCCGTGCGTCTCTCTGCCCAGGAGGACGCGATCATCTCTGCCTTCAATCACTCCTGCACCCTGGGTAACGACACGAGCTAGGACCAGAGCAAGAACCTCTCCGCCCCTCCCGGTCTTCGAGATCTCCACCCGGAACCGCTTCTCCCCTCTTCGCGAGTCGGAACGCGACGACGCCGTGATCATCGGCACTTCCATGGTCCGCCATGTCCGTGCTACCTGGGGTAAAGGTAAGGTGCGCACTCATTGCTTTCCTGGTGCTCGTGTTCTTGATGTCGCTGCGCAGGTTCCCGAGATCCTGAACGGTGACGAGCGCGTCGGAGCTGTCGTGCTGCACGCGGGGACGAATGACATCAGGCTGCGGCAGACGGAGGTTCTGAAGAAGGACTACAGGAGCCTGATCGAGACGGTACGCAGCACATCGCCTAGAGCAACGATCGTCGTGCCTGGACCGCTTCCCACGTACCGACTTGGACAAGAAAGGTTCAGTAGATTATTTGCTTTAAATGAATGGTTAATGTCATGGTGTAATGAACAGAAACTGCTCTTTGTAAATAATTGGAATCTGTTTTGGGAGCGACCTAGGCTCTTCCGTCCTGATGGTCTGCACCCCAGTAGAGTCGGAGCGGCTGTTCTGTCGGACAACATCTCCAAGACGCTACAGACCATCTGACTAGTAAGTCAAAGTCCAAATCATAGTCTCTGCTGTCCCAACTTAATTGACATAAGTACCAATGTAGAACATTATATAGAAACTGTGTCTATTCCTCGCTTAGTGAAGCCAAACAACAAATCTACTGTAAGATCTAGAAAGAATATTATTGTAATTTAACCAGAAAATCTAAATATCAGTGAACAAAAACAATTTCTAAAGCTAGGTCTTCTAAACATTAGATCGCTCACACCTAAGGCGGTTATTGTAAATGAAATGGTCACAGATAATAATTTCGATGTTCTGTGCCTTACTGAAACCTGGCTTAAACCAAATGATTATTTCGGTCTAAATGAGTCTACTCCACCAGGATACTGTTATAAGCAAGAGCCCCGTCTGATCGGTCGTGGCGGCGGTGTTGCAACAATCTATAGAGATATTCTTAATGTTACTCAGAAAACTTGTCATAGGTTTAATTCGTTTGAAGTACTTGTGCTAAATGTTACGCTCTTAGATGTAAGAAAGAAATCCTTATTATCTCTAGCCTTGGCTACCGTATATAGACCTCCAGGGCCATATGTTGATTTCCTAAAAGATTTTGCAGACTTTCTCTCAGACCTATTGGTCAATGTCGATAAAGCAATAATTGTTGGTGACTTTAACATACACGTAGATAATACAAATGATGCGTTAGGGGCTGCGTTTACAGATCTATTAAACTCTTTTGGGGTGAAGCAAAACGTCAGTGGTCCCACTCATCGTCTAAATTATACACTAGATTTAATTATATCATATGGAACCGATCCAACCGATATAGATATTATACCGCAAAGTGACGATCTCACTGATCATTACATGGTAACTTGCATAATACGCACTGCTGAAATTTGTCATGTTGCACCACGTTATCGACCAGGCAGAACAATCCTTCCAACCACTAGATTCTCAAATAGCTTACCTGATCTATCTCAGCTGCTCAGTAAACCCAAACAAACAGATGAACTAGAGGAAATGACTAGCAGTATGAGCAACATTTTCTCTAGTACACTAGATATTGTTGCACCTATTAGATTAAAAAAGGTTACAGAGAAAACTAAAGCACCATGGTACAACAGTGCTACGCATGCTATCAAGAGAGAAACTCGTAACTTAGAGCGTAAATGGAAACGAAATAATTTAGAGGTCTTCAGAATCGCGTGGAAAGACAGTATGTCGCGTTATAAAAGGGCTCTAAAATCAGCCAGGGCTGAGCATATCTGCAAACTAATAGAAAATAACCAAACTAATCCAAGGTTTTTATTTAACACCGTGGCTAGACTAACAAATAATCAGACATCTCCAGAGCAAAATATTCCGTTACAATATAGTAGTAATGATTTTATGAATTACTTCAATGAGAAAATAGAAAGCATCCGAAACACAATTGTAAATGTACAATCCTCTATGGTGTCTTATGATTCAGCCTCAATTATGGCCCCTCTAGAACAACTACACCGCTTTGCAACTATAGGACAGGAAGAACTAAATAAACTTATCATTGCATCTAAACCAACAACATGTTTATTAGATCCAATATCCACTAAACTACTTAAAGAAGTGTTACCTGTAGTGGAAGAGCCTCTTCTCAATATTATTAACTCGTCTTTATTTTTACATTTACATTTACATGCATTTAGTCATTTAGCAGACGCTTTTATCCAAAGCGACTTACAACTGAGGACAAAACCAAGCGAGTCATCGTGAAAAGGCAAAAACAACACAAGAAGTGCTCAAAGTACAAAGTTCACACATAGCTCGGAGTAGTATAAGCCAAGCAAGGGGCGATTTAAAGGAAAGGGAAAGGGTTTTTTTTTTTTTTTTTTTTTATGTTAAGTGCTCCCTGAAGAGATGAGTTTTCAGTTGTCTTTTGAATGCTGTCAGGGATTCTGCATTCCGAATGAGGCTGGGCAGATCATTCCACCAGCATGGAACCGTGAATGAGAAAGTTCTGGAGAGTGATTTTGTGGCTCGCTGTGATGGTACCACGAGCCGCCGCTCATTGACCGATCGTAGGCTTCTGGTAGGGATGTAGACTTGTAATAGCGAGTGAAAGTAGGAGGGAGCTGAACCTGTGGTCAATCTGTAAGCAAGCGTCAACACCTTGAACTTGATGCGAGCAGCGAGTGGTAGCCAGTGCAGAGAGATGAACAGAGGAGTGATGTGGGCCCTTTTGGGCTCGTTGAAGACAAGACGAGCTGCAGCATTCTGGATCATTTGTAGAGGTTTAGTTGCACATGATGGAAGTCCAGCAATAAGAGCATTGCAGTAATCCAGCCTAGAAATGACCAGGGCCTGGACGAGAAGTTGTGTTGCATGCTCAGTTAGAAAAGGCCTGATTTTCCTGATGTTGTGCATAGCAAACCTGCATGATCGAGCTGTCTTTGTAATGTGGTCGGTGAAGGTCAGCTGATCATCAAAGATTACTCCAAGATTTCTGACTGACCTTGATGGGGTGATTGAGGAAGAGTCTAGCTGGATAGTGAAGTCGTGTTGTAGAGACGGATTGGCAGGGAGGACGAGAAGCTCAGTCTTTGCCAGGTTGAGCTGCAGGTGATGTTCCTTCATCCATGCCGAGATGTCCGCCAGACAGCTTGAGATCCGTGCCGTTACTGTGGGATCATCTGGTTGAAATGAGAGGTAGAGCTGGGTGTCATCAGCATAGGAATGGTAAGAGAAACCATGTGCCTGTATGATGGGTCCCAATGATGTGGTGTAGATAGAGAAGAGGAGCGGTCCAAGAACTGAACCCTGAGGAACCCCTGTGGTCAGTTGATGTGCTTTGGATACCTCGCCTCTCCATGCGACCCTGAAGGACCTACCTGTGAGATAGGACTCAAACCAGTGGAGGGCAGTTCCAGTGATGCCCAGTGATGAGAGGGTGGACAAGAGGATTTGATGATTCACAGTGTCGAAGGCAGCAGACAGGTCCAGGAGAATGAGAACTGATGATTTGGAAGCAGCTTTTGCGATCCGCAGGGCTTCTGTGACCGACAGTAGTGCAGTCTCGGTAGAATGTCCTTTTTTGAAGCCAGATTGGTTGACATCCAGCTGGCTGTTCAGAGACAGGAAGGATGATACTTGGTTAAAAGCAACTCGTTCGAGTATTTTCGCAATGAAAGGTAGGAGAGAGACAGGTCTGTAATTCTCTAGAAGTGATGTGATTGATGTTGGTTTTTTAAGCAGTGGAGTTACCCGAGCCTGCTTAAATGCTGTAGGGAAAATGCCAGTGTGGAGGGATGAGTTTATAATGTGTGTAAGAGCTGGTAGAAGTGTGGGAGAGATGGCTTGTAGAAGGTGTGAGGGGATGGGGTCTAGAGGGCAGGTGGTAGGATGACTGGAGAGGAGAAGTTGAGATACTTCTTCCTCGGTTAGTGGAGAGAAGGAGGAGAGAAGGTTATTGGCTGTGGGAGAGGTTAGTCTGGGTTCCTGAGTGTGTAAATCTGAGAACTGACTGCTGATAGTTGTAGTTTTGTTAGTGAAGAAGTTAAAAAAATCATCAGCAGTTAGCGAGGAGGTGGGTGGTGGTGGAGGTGGACAGAGGAGAGAGTTGAATGTCTTGAACAGTGTTCGTGTGTTAGAGGCACTGTTGATCTTGTTGTGGAAATATGAAGATTTTGCGGTGTGAACATCAACAGAAAAGGCAGAGAGCAGAGATTGATACCTTCTGAGGTCAGATGTGTCTTTTGATTTGCGCCATTTCCTCTCCGCTGCCCTGAGCTTGGTCCGGTGTTCACGAAGAACCTCAGATAACCAGGGGTTAGAGGGAGTGGCGCGTGCTGGCCTAGAGGAGAGAGGGCAGATATTGTCTAAAGAAGAGGTTAGGATGGAGCATAAAGTATCTGTCGCAGCGTTCACATCCAGTGATGAGAAATGCGAGGGTGAGGGAAGAGAGGATGACACAGCAGAGGAAAGATGGGACGGAGAAAGTGAGCGCAGGTTTCGTCTGAAAGTAAATGCTGGGGAGGTTGCTGGAGCATGGGTAGTGAGTTGTAGATTGAAAGTAATGAGGAAATGATCTGAAACGTGGAGAGGTTTCACCAAAATGTTGTCAGTGGTACAGTTGTGTGTGTAAACCAGGTCCAGTTGGTTGCCTGACTTGTGAGTACCGGAGGTGATGAGCCGTGTGAGATCGAAAGAAGCTAGGAGAGAGCTGAAGTCAGTTGCATATGGTTTTGCTAGGTGAATGTTGAAATCGCCAAAGACTACAAGTGGAGTGCTATCATCAGGGAAAGAGGACAGCAGCACATCTAGTTCCTCTACAAAGCTTCCCAGTTGACCAGGGGGGCGATAAATAACTACAATATGGATCTTAGTGGGAGTTGAAAGTGTAATAGCATGATATTCAAATGAGGTGTTATTGCATAGAGAAGAGAGAGTTGAGTATTTCCAATTCTTAGTAATGAGAAGACCAGTGCCCCCACCCCTCCCCGACTGGCGAGGGGTGTGAGAGAAAGAGTAGTTGTTAGAGAGAGCAGCAGGGGTTGCTGAGTCTTCTGGACGGATCCAGGTCTCAGTCAAGCCCAAGATATTAAGAGTAGAATGAGATGCAAAGGCTGGAATGAAGTCAGCTTTATTGACTGCTGATTGACAATTCCATAGACCCATAGAAAGAGTGAGAGGTGAGTGTGAGGATGAGAGAAAAGGGCGCAGGTTAGCAGTATTGCGCTGCCTTCTGTGTGCAGTGAGAGAGCGTTGTCGAGAGACAACAGGAATGTATTGAAAGCACATAATGATAATGGGGAATAAGATAAGGGTAGGAGAGAAAGGGTGAAGAAGATACTTTAGTTGCCTTACAGGTGTCCTTGCTCGGTGGAGTCGCGCAGGTAAAGTCGATGTCTTTACCCGAGTCGGTCTTCACACAAGGAGGCTAAACACGAGAGCTGAATACTTCCGCTGACGCTTCCGCGACAGCGCACACACTACATAGATATAATGCTTACAATCACCTAAGTGAGGGCAGCTGTGTCAGCCCTTGCTATTAGCACAGCAAAAGCAAGTATCCTGATAATGGGCCAAATCGAAACTAGCTGTTGAACAGCGCTACTTAAGTGCTACAATAAAATACAGACTAAAACCCTTCAAGACGCACGGCAAATATTCAAAATAGGTTGCGTCTAATTAAAATACAGATATTTAGTGAAGACAAAAATGATAAATAAGCCAAGAATCGAAAATAGCCCTACTTGTTTGACAAATAGTAAACAGAGCAACAGGAGAACTAGGTATTAAGAAATAAACAACTCACGCGCTCTTGCCGTTCTCACAACGGGTCATGCCGTTCTCACAACGGGTCAACGGGTCTTAGGTCATGTTCCAAAAATATTCAAGCTGGCAGTAATAAAACCTCTCATTAAGAAACCGCAATTAGATCCAAATAACCTAGCAAACTACAGACCCATCTCAAATCTTCCATTTATGTCTAAAATGCTAGAAAAAATTGTGTCCGCTCAATTGTGCTCTTTCTTGCAAGAAAATGATATCTATGAAAAATTTCAGTCGGGATTCAGACCGCATCATAGCACAGAAACTGCGCTAGTTAAAATTACAAATGATTTACTCTTAGCCTCTGACCAAGGCTGTATCTCAATACTAGTTCTACTTGATCTTAGTGCTGCGTTCGACACTATAGATCATAAAATACTCTTAGATCGACTACAAAACTACACTGGTGTTCAGGGACAGGCATTAAGCTGGTTTAGATCGTACTTATCTGACCGCTACCATTTTGTCTGTTTAAATGGGGAAAAATCGAAGATAACATCAGTAGACTATGGAGTGCCGCAAGGATCTGTCCTAGGCCCTCTGCTATTCTCAATATATATGCTGCCACTTGGTAATATTATAAGAAAACATGGAATTAATTTTCACTGTTATGCTGATGACACTCAATTATATATCTCATCACGACCAGATGAAAACACTAACTTATCTAACTTGACAGAGTGTCTAAAAGATATAAAATGCTGGATGACGTGTAATTTCCTGCTATTAAATTCAGATAAAACGGAGGTATTACTTATTGGTCCAAAAAACTACCCACAAAATCCCTTACAATACAACTTTAATTTAGAAGGATGTCCTGTTACTTTATCCACTACAGTAAAAGACCTGGGTGTTTTACTAGACTGCAACTTGACTTTCGAAAATCATATTTCATATGTTACAAGAACAGCCTTTTTCCACCTTAGAAACATTGCTAAGCTACGTAACATGCTATCTGTTTCAGATGCAGAAAAGTTAGTTCATGCATTCATGACCTCGAGACTAGATTACTGTAATGCTTTATTAGCTGGTTGTCCTGCATCCTCAATAAACAAGCTACAGTTAGTGCAAAATGCAGCCGCTAGAGTTCTTACTAGATCAAGAAAATATGATCATATAACACCAATTTTATCATCTCTACATTGGTTACCTATTAAGTTCCGTATCAATTACAAAGTATTACTATTGACTTATAAAGCTCTAAATGGTTTAGCTCCTGTGTATTTAACAGACCTTCTATCGCCCTACAATCCATCGCGCTCTTTAAGATCACAAAATTCGAGGCTTCTGGTCATTCCTAGGATATCTAAGTCTACTAAAGGAGGGAGGGCGTTCTCACATTTATCTCCTAAACTCTGGAATAGCCTTCCTGATATTGTTCGAGACTCAGACTCGCTGTCCCAGTTTAAAACTAGATTAAAGACGCATCTCTTTAACCAAGCATACACTTAATGCTTACCTTTTATACTACTTCTGAATCAGTTCGAATGCATTAATATTATGAACATCAGCTATGCTAATTATTTCCCATCTGTCTTTCTGCTGTTATCTCAGGTAATCAGAGGTAATTAGCGTTCGTCAGCTCCAGTTTGTATCCAGCCTCTCACGGAGACTTCAGATGCCCCAACACCTGTGATGAGACGACTAAACGCCTGTGGAGAGATGACTCGACGCCTGTGAAGAGACGACTAAACACCGGCGATATGTTATGCCTAAATTTATACATGATTAACTAACTGTATTTTTCTTTGTACATTTCTGAAATGCACTTTCTGTAAAGCTGCTTTGAGACAATGTGTATTGTGAAAAGCGCTATACAAATAAACTTGAATTGAATTGAATTGAATAGAATAAATGTGGTTTGGATTACTTTATTTGGATTACTTTATCAATGTAAAGCAATTTCCTTTTAATTTGATTAGTAACTAATTAAATTACACATTTTACCTCAGTAATACAACTAAATACAATTACATTCATTTTGTTATTCAATAACATAATTTCATTACAGTTAACTCACTCCTACTGAGCAAAATGATGTCCAAAAGATGTCTTTTCAACGTCTTTGTCACAAAAGCCGTACGTTGAAAAGACGTCCACTGAGGAGCCAAAATGAAAGTTTTTATGACGTCTTTTTTTGACGTGTTCTGCACGTCCGATATAGACGTTCATGGACCCTCTTCGTACAACGTTAAAAACTAGTTCAAATGTGGCCATTGTGGACATATTTTCAACATCATTTATGGTCTCATTTAGACAATTTATACTGTTTCTGGACCAAATAAACACTCTCAGGATGCATTAAATTAAAACTCATGTTTATTTCAATGTAATTGCAAAGCAACTCTCTCTCTCTCTCTCTCTCCTCTCTCTCTCTCTCTCTCTCTCTCTCTCTCTCTCTCTCTCTCTCTCTCTCTCTCCTCTCTCTCTCTCTCTCTCTCTCTCTCTTTTTTTTTTGTTGAATAGATTTGTGTACCTTAACTGGGTTCCGGAGGCAGTTTATAACTTTCGGGAAGCTTTTTTGAGTTTGATCGGGAGATTATTCCATTACCCTGCATTATTGACGTCTGCAGTCGGGTGCTCTCATGTTCACTCTGTTTATGTAGCTCTGTTAGCTCGGTAATTTAGACAATAGGCAGTTGACAGATTAACGTTAACGTTCGGTTTAAAAGGTTAAAAAAATGCTTGTGTAGGTGTGTCGAATTGTATGTACTTGTGGGAGTTATATGGTACGCAGACATCCCAAGTCTCCCGGAAGTTCAGGGAATCTCCCGCATATTGATAGCGGCTCCCTGATGCCCGCAAATTAGTTCAAATCTCCCGTAAATCTAGAGCGCGCATGCGAGACAGAACTGCTTCAAACCATGTAGCGCGCACACGGGAGAGAGCAAGAGACCTTGCATGTGTACGTCATGAAAGCTAGTCACCCCCCCCCCCCTCTTATTTTACATTTTACTCTTTACTCGAATACAAATACGAATACAAATACTTTTCCCCCCTCAACAAATACAATTACAGATACAAATACCGGCTGCTTTGCCACACCGCTAATATATATATATATATATATATATAAAATATATATTATATATATATATATATATATATATATATATATATATATATAATATATATATATATATATATATATATATATAAACAAATGTGTATGGAAGCCCATTTCCGCCACAATTGAGTAAAAAAAAGATTATCTAAGTCATAATAATGAGAAACTTTCTCATAATTATGACTTAGTATCTCATTATAATGAGAAACTTTCTCGTTATTATGACTTAGTATCTCATTATATTGAGAAAGTTTCTCGTTATTATGACTTAGTATCTCATTATATTGAGAAACTTTCTCGTAATTATGACTTAACATCTCATAATAATGAGAAACTTTCTCGTAATTATGACTTAACATCTCATAATAATGAGAAACTTTCTCGTAATTATGACTTAACATCTCATAATAATGAGAAACTTTCTCATAATAACGAGAAACTTTCTCGAAATAACGACTTAACATCTCATAATAATGAGAAACTTTCTCGTAATTATGACTTAACATCTCATAATAATGAGAAACTTTCTCATAATAACGAGAAACTTTCTCGAAATAACGACTTAACATCTCATAATAATGAGAAACTTTCTCGTAATAATGACTTAATTTCTCGCACTTCTACGCATGCGCAAAGCAGGGAGTGCCACACTAGCGACATCCACTGGTCAAAGCCGTGTAAATACAGTGCTCTGCATTTGTGATAAATTATCAGTATATGAGACTGGCTTCCATACTAGATACACAAAATACAAATGAATAAAAGACTATCTAGTAGATAGTCTTTTATTCATTTGTATTTTGTGTGTGAACAAGCAGCAACACAGAAAGGTTCATCTGGAAATCTGTGTACAAACATTTTCAAGCAGTTTTGTTTTTGTATAAGGGTGCGTTTTCCACTGCGCTGCTTTTTCATTGTTTTTTTAGGCAAACGCGCACTAGACCGAGGTTGATATCTTAATTGATATCGTAGGCTATTGATATCTTCCAGATGAACCTGCACATATCCTAGACGCATCCGCAAAATATGTGTTTCCATCGGTGTGCACAAGCAGGCGCCCTTCGTTACCATGGTAACCGTCCTGCGTCTGCATTTCACTCACACCTTTTCGTGGGCATGGAAAAGTATAAAAGATACTGATGATTTTGAATTGATGTTATTTATTGATAATGATGCTACAAATTGCACTTAGTTCACACTGACTTTAATAAAAACAACTGTTTTGCAGAGCGTGCCATGGTTGCTGTGATGCATTTACACGGCTTTGACCAGCGGATGTCGCTAGCGTGGCACTCCCTTCTGCTCCACTGCTTTGCGCATGCGTAGAAGTGCGAGAAAATAAGTCATTATTACGAGAAAGTTTCTCATTATTATGAGATGTTAAGTCATAATTACGAGAAAGTTTCTCAATATAATGAGATACTAAGTCATAATTATGACAAAGTTTCTCAATATAATGAGATACTAAGTCATAATTATGAGAAACTTTCTCAATATAATGAGATACTAAGTCATAATAACGAGAAACTTTCTCAATATAATGAGATACTAAGTCATAATAACGAGAAACTTTCTCATTATAATGAGATACTAAGTCATAATTATGAAAACGTTCTCATTATTATGACTTAGATCATCTTTTTTTTTACTCAACTGTGGCGGAAACGGGCTTCCATACAAATGTCCACCTCAATTTTTTTTTTTTTTTTTCTAAATATTTACTAAAGTAATTCTGGGAAATGGAGTCATGTTCTATCATGTTCCACACACAAATTTACAATTACAATACATCAAACTTAATTATTTGTTCTGTGACTAGAGCTGTTAACATTCATTGCTGGGGGAAAATATTTCCTGTTAATGTAATCTGTACACGTAGTTCAAACTAATATCATTTATAGAATATATAATGCAATCATATCTGACATACACTGTTAACCCTTGCTGTAAAAAAGTGACAGTATCATACCATTTTCAATTAAAACAGTAATATACCATAAAACAATGCATTCTGGGTTATATTTGCATTTGCGAGAAAGTAGCCTACAGGAATATACTGTGATTTAACAGACACTCAGAGGCTGTGTTCCAAATCACACCCTATACACCCTCTTTCACTATTCCCTACATTAGCTCACTAATATAGTCCAATTGAATGAAAAGAAGTGAGTGAATTGAGACACTGATGAAGACCTGATAAGCAGAATTCCAGCAACACTGAGTGTGAAACCAGTTTACAAACCAGTTTATGATTATTTCTTTCATACATGTACAAAAGTTGAGAATTAACAGAGATTAAGTTAATAATAAAGTTTGTTTGTAGTCACCATAATGGAGATCAGTATTTGCTTTAGTTGGTCTCTTGTCCCTGGACTTCTTACCATTCATCTCTCTCTCTGATGATTGCTGTAACAGTGGGTTTATAAAACACTCTTTGTTATTGCAAGAACAAGTTGAGAGAAAATGTATCAGGTGATTTTTGATGTCACAATCATCCTGGATATGTCTGAATTTCAGATTTATCCTACGTATGTTCTTTGAGTATCTCATATTTAAAATATATTTGTCAAGCATTAATTAATTCCTGTAATCAGATCTTCTGAAGAATATTGTAACCATTTATTGTATTAAAAATGTTTCACTCCTGCTTAACACACACAAACATCAACAATCAGCGAATGATTCTCAAAAATGGTGACAATCAAAAGTTTCATGTCGCAATGCATGCTGGGTTCCATGATAGTATAAAACTCCCAGCATGCACGGTTCTTTGTGTAGTGTTCTTTGTGTACTCCAAGTGTAGTTGCTTATTTGAGCTTGTTCCCAGCTCGAGTTTGTCTTGCCTGTTCCCTCTGTCCCTCCCCTTTCCCCATACACAAAGGAGACAGTAGAGTTTATTCCCACCCACATCCTGCTTCTAATTGGCTCTGACCCAGATGGCAACGAGTACTAGCCAATCAGAGTCAGAGCAGCTCTGAGCAGGGCAATCATTTTTTTTTTTTTTTCTGGTTAGGAAAACATCAGTGAGTGACGTTTAAATTAAAATACGTGCGATGCGAGTCAGGACCGTCGCGACTGATGGTGACTGGACTGTAGGAGAGTTTTTATATTAATTATATTTTAGCTATTATAGATATAGATATTATAGTTTAATATCGTTTAACCCTTTAACTGTCACTCCCCCTTTTTTCACATAGACATGGAAATCACTATCCAAACTTAAATGGTTGTAATTCAAGAATACTTTTGAATATAGACCTATGGTTGGTCTTGTTTTAAAGAAGACATTTGCCAGATTATTGTTGAAGTGAAGTATTATGAAATTAGGAATATGAACAATGTATATATAAAATATATATATAATAAACATAGTTTACTCTAAAACTGCAAGAAAATGTAAGCCAAAAATCTGAAGAAGTTGTGTTCCAAATTTTAGGTTGATATCTCAAAAAAATTAGCTTTCACTGAGATTTTATTTGGGCGCAGTTCCAACATTTTTCACTAGATGGACAGCCAAGCTTCATTACTGAAGAAAAATAAACTGTACCGTGTGCACAGTTTTACACAACTGCGCACAGTTCACCAATCTGTACCCACAGTTTAAAACTATCCGTCCTCACGGACTGTAAAACCGTGCACACAGTTTATTTATTTTTCACTTCCCGGAACCTAGGGGTGCTCTGCAGAAAAAGCTCTTTTACTGTCTATGAGAAAAAGTTGCTTGTTTTGGGTTTGTTTTCATCTGGCAACACTGCTGTATGGGGGAATCAATTGTGTTATACAAACACACAGTTGCATCAGCCAAAGAAAAGCTAAAGTAAAAATAAAGGGGACCAAGAGCCCAACTAAAGCAAACACTGATCACCACAATGGTGACACTTCAAATGAAACAAATATCAACATCTAAACCTCTGCTAATTCTCACTAAGATCATCTGACAGCAATAGTCAAAGTAATTATGTCTAAATGAGACCATAAATTATGTAAAAAAATATGTCCACAATGGCCACATTTGAACTAGTTTTTAAACTTGTACGAAGAGGGTCCATGAACGTCTATATCGGACGTGCAGAACACTACAAAAAAAGACGTCATAAAAACTTTCATTCTGGCTCCTTCCAAAGTACCTTTAAAAATGGTTCTTTACAGTATTGAAAAAGGTTCTTTATGGCACTAAGAAAAAATAGGTTCTTCAAGGAACCTTTCAGTGAAAGGTTCTTTGGGGAACCAAAAAAGGTTCTTCTATGGCATCGCTGTGAAACCCCCTTTTTGGTTCTTCCTGGCACCTTTATTTTTATGAATGTACCCCCAACACTGCAGGTTTCCTTTGTCTCCCTATTCAAATACTCCTGATTCAACTCATCAGCTCATTAACCCATGTGATTGTGAGCTGATGAGTTGAATTAGGTGTTTGATTAGGGAGACAAAGAAAGTGTGCAGTGTAGGGCAGTAGCGTAGCCAGGAATCACAATGTAGGTGGGCCCAGAGAAAACCAGGTGGGCACAGCCTAAAATGCATCTGAGATCAAAATAGGCCAACACAACTACACCTACTTGAATACACCACAATTTAACCAGAGCACAAGCATGTATGTCATCATAAGCAGTATTAAGAACACAACGATAAGACAAGCATTTCCACTGCGCGCGGCCACACACACGTGCGCATCTGACAGATGCAAAACAACACCATCATCAAATCAGCAGGACAGTAGTGGACACTGTGTAAAAACAATGCTGGGTCATAGTCTGGCTCAGCGGCCACATAAACCACGTTAAATAAACATCAATGACTAGGCAACTAGCCTACATAAACGTAGATTGGCTTACTTTTGATGTAAGTTGCTCTGTTTCGTTTTAGTTTAACATACTTAGCTAAACTTCAGTGTCCCTTTGTGAAATATGCTCGTCGTTGTGAAGGTGGGATTGCAACAGATTTCCCTCTTTAGGCTACCTTGTGAGGCCACTCTCAGCGGTCAACATTGAACATTGAAAATAACAGAGATTTCCCGGGATCCATCCCCAAAATAAGGGATTTTCTTTTCTTTTTTGTGGGATTCTTACCCACAAACTTTAAAAAAAAGCACTAATCATTAACAGTCTAAATAGTTTATAATAACTAGCCTACATACAGTGTGTGTGTGTGTGTGTGTGTAAGAGAGAGAGAGAGAGAGAGAGAGAGAGAGAGAGAGAGAGAGAGAGAGAGAGAGAGAGAGAGAGACACTGATTGTGAGCGCGGCAAAAATGACGAGTTGGGTGCGCAAGACCGGCAAGACCCCATTTCGTTTGGATCTGTTCCAGTCTATGCTCTGTTCACGGCTTTTTTTTGTAACAGCGCGCGCGGCACCGCATCCGATTATGAACGACTTCAAGCCGAATCTGCTCGAGCTTGTACGTCTCACACAACCAGAGCGTAAAAATACGGGATATTTTACGGGAAAATACTTAAGCGGGAAGACAGCGGGAAAAGAGATAAAATACGTGAGAAACCCGGGAAAAACGGCAGGGTTGACAGTGACTGACTGGATGGGCCTGACTGACAGGTGGGTGGGCCCAGGCCCATCCGTAGCTACGCGAGTGGTGTAGGGATATGCCAGGACAGGTTTGGGAAACACTGCAGTATCTACTTCCAGCAGAGCTTTAATAATCTGAAGGCTTAAAAATCACACACAGACATCAATAATCTACATATGAATCTCAACAATGGTGACAATCACACAAACGCTTTATGTTGCAGTGTATGATGGGAGCCACCAATCTAAACACATCCATGGCCCCCATCATGCATTGCAGCATGAATAAATTATGCAGCTGAATTGTCCTGCGATTTTCATTGTTTGCTTTTATTTTGCTATTGTTTTGTTAGGACTTTAGTAGCTTATTTTGTGATGTTCAGAGTTGATCTGTTTGTCACTAGTTTGTTTAATGTCACCATTGTTGAGATTCATATGCTGATTCTTGATGTCCAAGTGTCCAAACACAGCAGTTTTTGTGTGCTAAGGAATTTCTAAATTGCTGTTGAATCTCAAACTTGAATTTTAGGTAGTGGTGGAAATTTTGATTCTTTTCAGAGACTCGTTCATTTTTAGTTCGTTCACCAAAATGATTCGTTCAGATTCATTCACTGATTTGTTCAGTTTTTTTTTTTTCATATTACACAAATATGTCAGCAGCAGGTGCGGCAAAATGTGTTGTTCAACTAACGTATTTACTTGTTACAAAATAAAAACTGATTTGACTTTATTAAAAATGGTGTCCTACTCATTAAATGGATAAAATAAGTTTAAATAAGCGATCAAAGTCTTTACACTCTTTTTATCTTTTAAATTACACTCTTTTCGGATGACCAAATCACAAGTGTTTTTTTATTTGTTTGCATACTAGGCAAGCTACTAGTTAACATTTTATTTGTTTGGTCAGAACGAGTTAAACGAGGAGTTATGTTCTGTATGTACAGTAAGATATGAATTGCGCGTGCACAGTACATATACCCGCTATTTGCATTCACTTTCTGCTGATTGATGAACTAGATTGACAGAATGACCGACCTGGTACACGAACGTATAGCAACCAGTTCGTTCAATTCGTTCACGAACGGGAGATCTCTCTCTCGTTCAGACTCAAAACACTGGTTCTTTCATTCACGAACGAGATGTGTGTAACAGTTCATTTGGTGTCCTACTCATTAAATGGATAAAATAAGTTTAAATAAGCGATCAAAGTCTTTACACTCTTTTTATCTTTTAAATTACACTCTTTTCGGATGACCAAATCACAAGTGTTTTTTTTAATTTGTTTGCATACTAGGCAGGCTACTAGTTAACATTTTATTTGTTTGGTCAGAAGGAGTTAAACGAGGAGTTATGTTCTGTATGTAAGATATGAATTGCGCGTGCACAGTACGGATACCTGCGCTTTGCATTCACTTTCTGCTGATTGATGAACTAGATTGACAGAATGACCGACCTGGTACACGAACAGGGTATAGCAACCAGTTCGTTCAATTCGTTCACGAACGGGAGATCTCTCTCTCGTTCAGACTCAAAACAGACTGGTTCTTTCATTCACGAACGAGATGTATGTAACAGTTCATTTGACTCGTTCAAACTCAAAGCAACTCAATAAAGGGCGTATTCGTTCACTAGATTCAACAAATCACATGCTCCGTCCTCGTATCATACTCGAAGGCTATTGGCTCGAGGTTTAGTCACTCTTTGTCTTTGACAGATGATACGGTCCACAAAGCTACACGGTTCATTGAGCTGCGCATGCGCGCAATAGCGGCGCGCAGTGGTGGAGGGAGGAATTTCAGTGAACGAGAAATATGAGTCAATGGATAACGTGAACGAGAGTGATTCGTTCACCTAAAAGATTCGTTCTAAAAGAACGATTCGTTCACGAACGTAACATCACTAATTTTAGGGTTACAATCACCAATGCTAAATTGAGTCATCATGTAGTCAAATATTTAAACTCTGAATGACATCAGTGACTCAGGTCACTACATGATGATAATGTTATCAAATCATGTTTCATATTGCTTAACATATTTCAAAGTTAAGGTTTCATTATTTTGATAGCTTGCATTGGAACAAACACTATAACATCTTACTTGATTAGTTTATTGACAAAACATACTATATATTTAAGGCGAGACATGGCAGGCAAAAACATCGTTTTTTTTTTTCTTCACTGGTCAATTTTGAGATTTTGGGCTATTTGTGTTCAATAACATGTCTTCTTTCAGACTTGTGGTGAAAAAAATTCCAAAATACAAATTTAGGTCTTTATTTTACTACACTTAGTCCATTTGCGTCTGTAGATTTCTCCTAAATGCAACAAAAAGTTGTCGTTATAAATCAACATGCTGCTCTGCGATCGCGATTTGCTCCCTGTCATCACACACACCGTTGGAAAGCTCTCTTTCTCCTGTTCAACGCTGTCTAATCCAAATATGGTCATTTCCTTTTTATCAGCAACCAATCGTGAAAGTAAAATGGGCATTTAACTCTAAAACCGAAATCTCATTGGCTGATGTCAATTTCTGACAACGTGATTCGTTCAGATGCATCACGTGACGCGCTCTGACATTTAGATGTGTGTTTTTGACTGTTTTTTGTTAATTTGAAGGCCATAAATGCTGTGTTATAAGTTGTAATGTGATTTAGTTGGTTTGTATTGTTATTGCTGAGGATTTGATAAGATATTGTGTCTGTAAATAATTGTTTCCACAAAAAAAGTATGAATTTTTACATTACAAATATTTAAATGCTGTTTTCTCAAAATGAGTATTTTGTCATTCTCCAGTAGAAACTTCTCAGCCTGTGTAGCACCTATGTACACCAAACTTTCCAGTTATACACTTAGCAGTATTCTGAAGATATTTTTAGAGGGATTTGTTTATAAATCATTCCTGGCCTGATTTATGTGACATTTTAATACAAAAAATATGGCGAGAATTGATTTTTTAAGGCTATGGACAGTATATTTTGATTTTCTAGGTAATGAAAGCATATATCCTGAAATCCCTCTGAAATTCTTTTTTCATCTTGTGTGTAAACAAAATGAAAAAATAATTTTGCACCTGGCTTTATCATATGGTCAGATCTATCTACCGAAAATATATGCAAAATTGTGCATATTTAATGAGATAATGCCTAATTTGCATAATTAAACATACAAATTTCAAAAACTTGTAATACATTTTTTTTATATACTTGTGTAAGTAATCAACTGAGAAAGTTTCATGGTGATATCTATTATTTAAAATAATTACCCTATTCACCTGTAGTGTCTCGCCTTAAAGGGTACCTATTATGGCATTTAAAATGTTCCTAATATTGTTCTGGGAGTCCCCAACAACAGTTTTACAAGCATGAAATGACAAAAAACACTTTTGTTGTCTTATAATATGCATTTATTTTTACCTGATTTGCTCACCGACTCCCATATGAATCGTTTAGCGAGTCATTTTTCCAAACCCCGCCTTTGCGTGATGCTAATCTGTGGTGATATGTTAGCTACCATAGCCCAAAGGAGTGACACCGAGCCGACGGGGTGGCATTGGTTGTTGCGTGAAATCCTACCCAGATACAATAGTGCTATTTTCTGATTGGCTAACAACACTAGACGAACAACACCAGAGGAGACGCGCTTGATTCCTGCCGGTTCCACACAGTGAGAGCGGCGTGGCCAGAGTTTTGGGCGCTGCGGCATATTAAATATATTACAAATAGTTTTTCAGCGTGAGAAATACAATGTGTGGCGGGAGAGCGTGACAGAAGACCGAAATGAGTGACCGTCATGCTCATGCGTGACACTTGAGAGCCCTGCACTTCACATATTTCAATACAATTGACATTGAAGACCTAGAAGCTGCGCTGTGCGTACACAACACACAAAATAATTATTGAGCATGATACATAAAACATAAAAGCAACAATTAATATTAATAATACTTACAGGTTGTGATTCGGAGAAGGAAGCTGATCCAAATAAACTCGGTACTGAACTTTCCTTCAGTTTCAGCTGGCTCGCAAATCCATACTTTATAGCATTTAGGTTTGTGAAGCAATCATCTTCAAAATGACACAAACACAGAACAAGGTTCGGGCTATACTTCTGTGGTATAGTTGTATATATGAACTGTAGCCACTTAGTCTTCAAATGCTCCTCACTGGGCAGATGAAAAAAGTTTGCTTTTGCGTCGCACTTCAAAACACAGCTTCTCGTCGACATGATGTTAGTTTCCCCTGGCGTCTCCAAACCGTCTATGCTATCTATAGCATAGACGTATCTTATTTAAATAACTTGTACAAGTGACGTCATAAAGTTAGAGAAAAAGCATTGTTCGTCGAACGATTCATATCAGCGACTCAGAGTCGACTCTTACTTTTGAGAGACAATAACTTTGTATACGGTGACAGGGCTCCAGACTAACTTTTTTCACTAGGAGCACAGTTGCCCCCAACTAAAATTTCCTACATAATAATAATATACATAAAATGTATTTAAGGGGGCCGGAAGGCCAATTTAGCTCAAAGGGAATGATTCATCGATTTGCAATGAATCATTGACCGAATCACTATGGAACCGAGCAAATGACTCGTTTAGAGTTCATTTGAACGGGCCGTAATTTTAACCTTGGCAACAGATATTTATCCAATCTATAGTGAAACACTATGTATTAGCAAGGTAACTTTAGATCGGCAGTACAAGACATTAAATGTGTAAGCACAACACAAGACAAATATCTTTTCAAATATAAACAAGACTTTATTGATTATTCTAAACACATAAAACTAAGGTCTAAACACAATCACACACACACATTCATACGAGGCGCAGAGGAAGAGAGAGAAAGAGAGAGAAAGAGTGAGTTTTCAGAGTGAGATGCACTTTGCAAGACATAAACCTGAACGAACCACCAAGCATTAATTTAAACCTTCGTTTCTTAGACAGGTTATTCAATTTAAATAAAAAAAAACACCAGTTCAGCTAGAGTCTGGAGGTTACTTGCTTGTCCTTTGCGTTGCTTAGGCCAGGGAATTCCCTATTTGAGGTGCTTCGTCAGAGGGGTTTCCCGGCTGGGTCCGCGTGGCTGGTTGTCTTTGTCTGTATGGAAGTTGGAAGGCCAGTCACGTGGGGTGTTGGCGCGGATGAGTGAAAGTCTTTGAAGTTGGAAGCGGGTTTTGTAGTTGAAACGTTAAAACGAGACTTTACAGCAAAACTTAACTTAGAACGAGACTTTTAACGAGAAAATAAAATACAACTAAGAAAAAGAAAGAAAAGTGAGACGAAAAGTTTGATGGCTTGAATGAAGCTGTTTTAAACTCCGATCTTGATGGTTTTGTCTGCTGGTCTAATTTTACCTTGCTAATACATAGTGTTTCACTATAGATTGGATAAATATCTGTTGCCAAGGTTAAAATTACGGCCCGTTCAAATGAACTCTAAACGAGTCATTTGCTCGGTTCCATAGTGATTCGGTCAATGATTCATTGCAAATCGATGAATCATTCCCTTTGAGCTAAATTGGCCTTCCGGCCCCCTTAAATACATTTTATGTATATTATTATTATGTAGGTTCGCTACATAGTTGGTGGAGGATGCGGGCAGTTCAATCTAAAGTGTAAGCATATTATCAAGATTTATCTTTTCATTTTGTTTCGGATGCAAGATCCGAAAGATCTGAGAGTCTGTGTGTGACGCGCGCAGCGCGCGCCCCGTTTGAATGAATGCTGCTGCTGCTGTTGTTGTCTGTGAGTGAAGCTCCCAGAGAAAGCTGAAAAGTCTAGTCTGCCGCCCTATTTGCTCTCTTGTTAACTGCAGTAAATAAGATATGAAACCTCGCACTACGATAAGGTAAGAATTGAGCGTGTTCCTCATTTCCAGAAATACCTCGTTAGAGCTGTTCGATTTCTGCGTGTTCCAGAGTCTTTCAGGAAAGCTGTAACGTTGTGTGTGTGTGTTTATATCAGTTAGAGAACTGAACGAAATCAAACTGCAGTAATTAAAATAACCCTAACGTTATAAGGACTAATATTCTCCTCACAGAGCGATGAGCGTGTTCCTCATCTAAGTTAGTCATAAGCCTTATATTTATTTATCTGATTCAGTGCGTGTCCCACTGATCCCCGTGATAAACAGCGAGGCTTAACTAATCTTATCTGTTTGTGTCCGTTCAAATAATTCTCGTGTAACATTGCGCATGTCCGAGTGTAATTTGAATAGTGGTTATTTAAATTCGTTATCAAGTAAAGCTTGCCATTGAAACTGAACCAACAGTTATTGTTTTATGTGCCTAGATAAACTTGCACAGAGACGATCCGCCGAGGTCGTCCTAATTACATCTATTATAACGCAAAGCTGTCGCTTGCTTAAAGTTAATATCACTCTTGACAAACTGAGTGAAGCCCCACGTCGTAAAACCAGCTACGAGTGGTGTATCTTATTTGAACAGTGTGAAATGCGCCGACATTTCCCGTAATAGGATCGATTGTTACGGTACATGCATGTTCTGTGGACATTGTTGAAATGCTCCCATATTGCATGGAACTCTAACAAACTGTTTTCCAACTGTCTGCAATTCCCGGTTCGCCCACTAGCGTTCGCTTGGTCGTTATAGTTACGATCGTGACACGGAAGTCTTAGCCAACGTTTCCGGGTGAACTTTGACCCAACCCTCGGTGTAAACAAACGCTAGCTAAGCTAAGCTAACCTGTCGTCTTTTACAAAAGTTTATTTGTGTGTTTAGTTGTTCCTCAACTATCAATTCTATACTCGTGGTAGACGTAAAGGTAGCGGGATCCAACCTCCTTACTTCATTTCTTCCTCATCACGTCTTTCCTGTTCTGTCCTGCTTTATTCCATCTTATTCTTCACATTTGTAGGAACAAACCTGGAAGAACCACCAATCGACTCTAAAAGAGACAAATATAATCTGTCCCAACAAACAGATTATTAGATATTTGATTTTTAATCAAACCCTCTTGTGTTCTTCATACTCTCCCTGCATTTGTAAACGCAATTTAAACTTTGACATCTTATCCAAGATCAAGTAACAGAGACAAGTGCTGAGCAAACTCCGCCTTCACCGCATCCCTGCTGTAACCCCTGCTGTAAGCGGTCGAACTGAAGGTGTGTGTGTCAATCCTGTCAAACTCAGAGAAGAGGTATCAACATCATTATTGTATTATTTTTCCTCGCAAACATAAGCAATAATATTGTTTACCTTTCTGGAAACAGATTTTCATAAAAAAAAACATTTATGAGAAATTAATACTTCCCCTAGTTAATAATTTTCTTTTTGTTTTTTTGTCCCTCATTGAAATTGGTTGTTAACTTTTCTCTCTTTGTCCCTTACTCAGTTGAGCGACTAAGTCCTCACCCCACGAGTTGAAACCAGCTTTTCATTGATAGAAAATATTTATAAAAATATTTCTCCCATTGAAAAAAAAGGGCTTTCTTTCCATTTGAGATTTGTTTTAACCTTTTTCTCTCTCTTTCATTTACCCAGTTGAGTGACGAGATCTTCGCATCACTAGCCTCACTGTGTACCCTTAGACCAACACTTAGTCATCACGACACTTCACTATTGGTGTACAATTACTGAAACGACACTTAGCCGTTCAACCACATATAGGCTTATACACACAGATCTGTGTCAGTCTCTTCACCAAGCGTGCCAACATGTCGTGGACGACAAACCCCACTGCCCAACGGGAAGACGTGGACGCCTGGCTCAGAGGCATTACAGACTGCCTCACACCAAAGACAATTGAACTGTTATTATTTTTAATAATAATCATAATTCTGAGAAGATTCCTGACACATGATTCAAGCCAGAACCAAAACCACGTGGAACTAACCAAGATAACCTGTTCCTTAAGTAATGCCTTCACAGCCCAGCTAAACCTAAGCCACCAGCACGTCACCCACCTACAGGAGGAGCTGACACGTGCCCAGAACCGCATAGACAAGCTGGAAGTGAAAGGCCAGGATGACTCCAAGACCACCGAGTTCCTGCGAGAGCTGATGCACACTCAACACTGCAAAGACCAGCTCAAAGGTAAAGCTCAAGACAAACTCAAAGTGTCTGACGAAGCGGAGCAAGAAACAAAGACACAAGTTGACAAGCTCCAAGAAGCCCTTGCAGTCACTGAACGTGACAAACAAGAGTCAAAGACTGTCCAAAAACAACTGGTAAACCAACTCCAGTCTGCTGAACATCAGTTAGAGAAAGCCAAAGCTGACATTGAAAGTAAGAACTCTAAAATCACTGCTCTGGAAGACCACCTGCAAAGGTGCAGCGTTGAAATGGACCATCTGATCCAACAGCGAGACGCCGCCAACGACGAGCTCTATGCGGTCAGAGATGAACTCCAGCACATTTTCCAACAGAAACCAGAGCCAAGAAGGGAGAGACCTCCCTCAGCATCACCCCTGCTGAGCAGAACAGAGTCCTCCATTCAAGAACTGGCATACAGTGAAAGAAGTGAATGGCCACAACCCAAAACGTCACCGGCCTTCACCACAGAACTGTTCACTGCCAACAAACGAAGAGAGCTCATCCAGGCAGATGCCCAAGCTGCACATGGGATGACCGTTAAAGACCTCAACCAGCTGGTTAAGAATATCACTCAGTTCAACCCGAACTCCACAGAGGGTCCCGACATCCAGGCCTACCTCCGAGATATCGACTTCCACCTCGAAGTGAGACCCCATATGACTGACAGAGACATGTTTTACCTCCTCAGATCCACATCCAGTCCAGAGAGCGGTTCAGAGAGCAGTTCAGTTTCGGTTCGGTTCAGTTCGGCAGTTCGGTTCGGTGTTGAATTAAGTTTGTGCCTCTCTCTACAAACAGCAAGAGAGTGTTCATGTTCGTACGCTTCTACATCGACCAGACCCAAATTAGACCAGCAGACAAAACCATCAAGATCGGAGTTTAAAACAGCTTCATTCAAGCCATCAAACTTTTCGTCTCACTTTTCTTTCTTTTTCTTAGTTGTATTTTATTTTCTCGTTAAAAGTCTCGTTCTAAGTTAAGTTTTGCTGTAAAGTCTCGTTTTAACGTTTCAACTACAAAACCAGCTTCCAACTTCAAAGACTTTCACTCATCCGCGCCAACACCCCACGTGACTGGCTGTCCAAGATCTATCAGGCACACGAGGAGACCAGCCAAGTAACGGACCCGGGAAACACCTTTGACGAAGCACCGCAAAAAGGAAACTCCCTGGCATAAGCAACGCAAAGACAAGCAAGTACTCCAGACTCGATCTGAACTGGTGCCTTTGTATGTAAATTGAATAACCTGTCTAAGAAACGAGGGGTTAAATTAATGCTTGGTGGTTCGTTCAGGTCATGTCTTACAAGTGCCTCTCACTCACTCTGAAAACCCACTCTTTCTCTCTCTCCCTCTCTCTTCCTCTGCGCCTCGTATGAATGTGTGTGTGTGTGTGTGATTGTGTTTAGACCTTAGTTTTATGTGTTTAGAATAATCAATAAAGTCTTGTTTATATTTGAAAAGATATTTGCCTTGTGTTGTGTGCTTACACATTTAATGTCTTGTACTGCCGATCTAAAGTTACCTTGCTAATACATAGTGTTTCACTATAGATTGGATATTTATATCTGTTGCCAAGGTTTAAATTACGGCCCGTTCAAATGAACTCTAAACGAGTCATTTGCTCGGTTCCATAGTGATTCGGTCAATGATTCATTGCAAATCGATGAATCATTCCCTTTGAGCTAAATTGGCCTTCCGGCCCCCTTAAATACATTTTATGTATATTATTATTATGTAGGTTCGCTACAGGGGCACAACCAGAAAATTTAGGAGCACACACGATAAGTCAATTTACTAACCAAATATTCACTTTTCTACTAATTTCCAGTGTATTACTAATAAATACTTTGATAATAGATGCAGAAATTACAATGCCTTTGCACTCTGATTTAACTTTACAGCCTCTTGTCTTCTAAAAGCAACCGGCAGTGGCATTGCTTTTTGATTTATGAACATGTCACCGCATTGAGTTTCAAATAGCTGACGGCTCAGTTTGTATCACGGTTTCGGTATGATTCGGTATGTGATATTTTCAGGGAAAAAAAAGACTACTGTCAAAAACAAAAAATCAGAAACAAATAATTTAAAGGGTACCTATCATGGAATTTTGAAAATTACCTTTCATGTAGTGTGTAACATAGATCTAAGTGAACGAAAACATCCTGCAAAGTTTTAAATATGAAAGTTCACCGTATACAAAGTTATTATCTCTCAAAAGTAAGAGTCGACTCTGAGTCGTTGATATGAATCGATAGACGAACGATGCACTTTCGTACGTCACTTGTCCAAGTTATTTGAATAAGATACGCCCACTCATTGCATTAGGAGACACCAGGGAAAACATCATGTCGACGAGACGCTGCTGTGTTTTGAAGTGCGACGCAAAAGCAAACTTTTTTCATCTGCCCAGTGAGGAGCATTTGAAGACAGTGGCTACAGTTCATAACTATACCACAGAAGTATTATAGCCCGAACTTGTTCTGTGTTCGCGTCATTTTGAAGATGATTGCTTCACAAACCTAAATGCTATAAAGTATGAATTTGCGAGCCGGCTGATACTGAAGGAGGGAGGTTCAGTACCGAGTTTATTTGGATCAGCTTCCTTCTCCGAATCACAATCTGTAAGTAGGCTGTTGCTTTTATGTTTGTATCATGTTCTATAATTATTTTGTGTGTTGTGTACGCACAGGCACAGCGCAGCTTCTAGCAGCTAACTTAGGTCTTCAATGTCAATTGTATTGAAATATGTGAAGTGTTTGTCGTTGTTGATGGAGTTGTCACAGGGCTCTCGAGTGTCACGCATCACGCATTGAGCGTGACAGTCACTCATTTCGGTCTTTTGTCACGCTCTCCGGCCACACATTGTATTTCTCACGCTGAAAAACTATTTGTAATATATTTAATATGCCGCAGTGCCCAAAACTCACTCACTGTGGAACCGGCAGGATTCAAGCGCGTCTCCTCCAGTGTTGCCAGGTCCGTATGCCTGCACTGTTTCCGCGGGTTGTTTGTGTAGTGCACGCTGGTTGACGCGATTGTTTTATCCACTGGAACATGATTGTTATTGAGGAAACACCCGGGAACACTATTTGAATATTTTTGGCCGTGATTGGGTTAGTTTGATGAGCAATTGGGCTGGTTTTGTTGTGCAGACCTGGCAACCCTGGTCTCCTTGGGTGTTGTTCGTCTGGTGTTGTTAGCCAATCAGAAAATAGCACTGTTGTATCTGGGTAAGATCTAGCGCAACAACCAATGACACCCCGTCGGCTGGGTGTCTAACATATCACCACAGATTAGCGTCACGCAAAGGCGGGGTTTGGAAAAATGACTCGCTAAACGATTCATTTGGGAGTCGGTGAGCAAATCAGGTAAAAATAAATGCATATTATAAGACAACAAAAGTGTTTTTTGTCATTGCATGCTTGTAAAACTGTTGTTGGGGACTCCCAGAACAATATTAGGAACATTTTAAATGCCATAATAGGTACCCTTTAACCACAAGCAAAAGCACAAATAAATACAATAGAGCAAACATACTAATAAAATAAACTATGCTGTTCAGGCTGGTCTAACATTAGTTTTCAGGTACAGAAATTTAATAAAATAATCAAATGTAAAATAACATTGCATATTTGACTGTATAAATTAAAAATTAATCCTTATTAAAGTTACAAAAGCTATTCAATTAAGAGCTGATTCAGTAGGCCTACATCGATTCTGAGTGGGTCTTTGACCAAGTTCACTTAAAGGGTACCTATTATGGCATTTAAAATGTTCCTAATAATGTTCTGGGAGTCCCCAACAACAGTTTTACATGCATGCAATGACAAAAAACACTTTTGTTGTCTTATAATATGCATTTATTTTTACCTGATTTGCTCACCGACTCCCTAATGATTCGTTTGACGACTCATTTGTCGAAACCCCTCCTTTGCGTGACGCTAATCGGTGGTGATTGGTCAGATGACGCAGTCAGTTATATTTTGCGTTAGCCCAAAGCTTAAACATATTGATAAAGCACTGCAGTACTAGCCTGGTTCTACCAGACTCTCGTACATTTCATTTGTACAGAGAGTTTGGCACCGCTCCATTGACAAACGTTTACTTCCTTGTAGGCTGGCACTCTATTGAAGTCTAAAACTATTGGATCTGCCCAGAGTCACTCTATCTGCCATAACCAATCACTAACGTTTGGTCGTGACGTATGTCTTTTCCCGAACCCCGTGGGAGGATAGCCATAAACACAAAACTAAGCAAAGATTGTTCTTGCTCTGGCTTTAACTTCACACACACACACACACACACACACACACACACACACACACACACACACACACACACACACACACAACACACACACACACACACACACACACACACACACACACACACACACATAAAAGCAACAATTATTAACAGTACTTACAGGTTGTGATTCAGAGGATGGAAGCTGATCTAAATAAACTTGGTATTGAACCTTCCTATATCAGCCGACTCGCGAATCCACACTTGAAAGCATTTGTGTTTGTGAAGCGATCGTCATTAAAATAACGCGAACACAGCTCAAGGTGGCTATACTTGTGTGGTATAGTTGTAAATATAAACTCTAGCCACTGAGTCTTCACATGCTTGTCCCTGGGCAGTGAAAAAAAAAGTTTGCTTTTGATTCGCACTTCAGAACAGAGTCTCGTCGACGTTGATGTTGAATGATGTTGTCAGGTTTCTCTGTCTGCTCGGCGCGCGCACTGAGTGGGCGTGTCGAATTCAAATAACTTGTACAAGTGACGTACGAAAGCTAGAGAGAAAGCATGTTTGTCTATCGATTCATATCAGCGACTCAGAGTCAACTCTTACTTTTGAGAGACAATAACTTTGTATACGGTGAACTTTCATATTTAAAACTTTGCAGGATGTTTTTGTTCACTTAGATCTATGTTACACACTACATGAAAGGTAATTTTCAAAATTCCATGATAGGTACCCTTTAAAGCATAACAGACTATGTCTGCTACGGACATGTTGACATACTTTTTGTGTGAATTTGTCCATTCAAGTGCAAGACTTGAAAGAGAACTCAATATTTGCGCGCTGTCTGACATGAGTAGCCTACACATACACATAGACGCACACACACGCGCGGTCGCGCGCTCACACATACACGCACGCGTGCGCACAAATCTTCTAGACGCGAGTTATCTTTCGCATCTTGCTCTTGAATGTTTACATTGGCAAAGCTTAAATGAGTTTAGTTTAAACACCGATGGTAACGTCTACAGTTCAGGTCTCGCCTGCGCTCGTGCACTATAAACTCCCGGGTGATGACGGCGTAAAGGACAGGTCATGTTCGAGCATTTGGCACTCACATTGAACAGGGTTTTCAAAGTAATCTTTTTTGTTCACGTTTTTTTTTTGTTTATCGCTTTTGTAATGTATTATTTTGGAAGCCAGCAAGTAAATTTAACTGGCACACTAGCCGCAGGTTGGAACAACGAGTCAATAGTTTGCTTGCTCATTGCTCAGACGCACATAGCAGGTTGTGATATTTGTCTCCGTCTCGATCCCACAGACGTTTAAACGCGCGCTCGATTATATAGGACCCTCTCCCTCCACACATTAGCCACTTACAGTGGCCATTCCCTATTCTTCTCACACTTATTGGCCTGCCACACATTCCGGATTCATTGATAAGCCCCTTCCACGTTTGACATGTAAAAAAAATAAAAAAAAATAGTTGGGCAAATTTACTGGTCGCACATGTGCGACTGGACGTAATATTCAGTCGCACACTTTCAAATTTTGGTCGCAAAATTTCCCCTTTGTGAACTTTCATGTTTAAAACTTTGCAGGATGTTTTCGTTCACTTAGATCTATGTTACACACTACATGAAGGGCAATTTTCAAAAATCCATAATAGGTACCCTTTAATATATGAGCAGAAACTGCTAACAAAAGCTTATTTGATGTCTATTTTAGAGTAAAAACTTTATAATCTATCCAAAACTAGTCAACGAAATGTCTTTTATTTCGTCTGTAACAGTGCGCATCTCTGCGTTCGTTCATTCATTCACACACAGAAACATGATTCAAAACAGTATTTTTGCGTTTACAGACACTAACGTTATTCTATATCGCGATTAGAACAAAGCACAAGAATAAAACATTTACATGACAATTATCAGCTGGATCCTCGCTCCTCGAAATGAAAAAAAAAACAGCACTTGTTCCGAGGCAAATGTCCCAGGATTATTCCTCACAGCCTTGCAAGACTAGATCTGACCAAATGTAGTGTGTTTTACCGAGTTTATATGGGCGTTTACATGTCTGCATGTGTTGCTTCAGATCATTTGCATTTGAATAGCATGCGCTCTCCGTGGGCGTGTCACATTAGCAGAATAATGAGCTGAGTTAACGTTAATGAGAACGACTGACATCTCTCTCTTTTTATATAGATTACATAAACAGAGAATATTTATTGTAGTTTTGAATTAGATCATTTAAAAGTACACACTTAAATGGTTATAAAGATATATTGCTCATGCCTGGGTGAATAGTATTCGCTGAGTTTTGTTTAAGTTTAGAGACGTGCTCCAGAAAAAAAAAAGTTATTTAAAGGTCCCGTTCTTCGTGATCCCATGTTTCAAACTTAAGTTAGTGTGTAATGTTGTTGTTAGAGTATAAATAATATCTGTAAAATTATAAAGCTCAAAGTTCAAGGCCAAGCAAGATATTTTATTTAACACAAGTCGCCTACAGCGAACGGCCGGTTTGTACTACATCCCTCTACTTCCTTCTTTAATGACGTCAGCAGAACAGTTCTCTGACTAACCTCCGCCCACAGGAATGCTCCCTCAACTTGCACACTTCTTATAACTTACTGTGTTTACTCAGCTCTTACGGTGATTTTACATTCAAGCAGATGAAAAATACGTTATAATAACCGCAATTAAACTACTAAACTATACCTGTTCCATCTCTATACAGCCCTCTGACTCTGTAAGCATTATTGTCCGACTCGAAATGAACACCGTTACTGAGAGTTTCTGATGTTATCATTATTCCATGAGATGAAATTGTCCTAAGAGTCTGAGTGCGAGCTCTTGAAGCTCCGCCCCCCTGTGTCGTGCAGCAGCAGCTCATTTGCATTTAAAGGGCACACACTAAAACAGCCCGTTTTTCTGAGTCCTCAAAAAAGACAATTTAAACATGCTGTAAAAAATGATCTGTTGTGTATTTTGAGCTGAAACTTCACAGACACACCCTGGGGACATCAGAGACTTACTTTACATCTTGTGAAAAGGGGCATAGAACGGGACATTTAACAGAGAATTTAACAGTTTATTTTTTCATATTTCTTAAGTCTGTATGAGCAGAAATGATGGAGTATTTTAGGTCTATTTTTCTGCTTTGTGAAAAAAATCTCCCGACGACCCCAGAGGGTTAAAGGCCCCTTGTGTAATTTCCAGTAAAACAAACTGCAAACAAAAAAAGCAAACAAATAGATAGATAGAGAAATAGCAGTTTGGACTGTGAGGGTCACAGAGGCGGGTATAAATCTGAGCTGCTGCAGGTTCACAGACACACACACACACGCACGCACACACAGAGACATGATGGAGGTGAAGCTGCTGTGTCTGACTGTTGTTCTTCTCTCCTCACCCCTCCTCACACTGTGTGAGCCACTGTGAGTATTAAACACACCGTTTGCTCATAGAGTTACTAATAATCTGTTTTTAAGTTTTCAAACGCTGTGAATTAATCTCCTCAGGTTTGTTCTGTCAGCTCCTAATTTGCTGAGAGTGGGTTCCTCAGAGAACGTGTTTGTGGAGGCTCAGGATTACTCTGGAGGAGCTCTGAATGTGAGGATCTCAGTGAAGAACTTCCCAAAGAAAGACGTGGAGATGCTGTTCAAAACAGTGACACTGACTGCAGAAAAACAATTCCAGATCGTTACTGATATAAAGGTGATGCCATTTTATGTAATTTACAGTAGGTCTAATTACTTATCTACACAGCAAAAACTCCAGTGTTAAATTAACTCTCCTGGGACAGCAACCAAACAAAATCTAAAGTTAATAAGTTAATGGTCAAGAGCCCAACTAAAACAAATACTTATCTCCATAATGGTGACTTAAAAATTCCGGTTTTCTCCTTCAGAGATTCTGCTTGTTAACATCAGGTGTCTTCAATAATGCTCAATCATCACTCAATTATTCAATTATTCACACACAATTAACTCATTAGCTCAGAGTTTAATTGGGTCGCTTAAAATGACCAAATTCCATGATGTTGAAGTTACATGAACATATTATGTTTGTTTAACGAAACATAGTTATGTGGAACTGGTGGTGCATGTTTACAAAACAAAGTTAAGTAAAGCCAACACATCATTTTTTTGAGTGAATTTTTGAAGCAAAATATGATGATCTCTTGTATCAAAGGCCTTTTTAAGGTCTATAAATGCACATATAGCAAACTTTTTATCATCAATACTGGTTGTTAATTCTTCTACCAGGTCTATTAGAGCCAGAGATGTAGAACGGTTTGTTCTAAAACCATATTGACTATCAGTTAAGATCCCATATTTATCAATAAAACTATCCAATCTGATGGAGAATATCTTCTGATATCTTCTCCAGAATTTTAGAGAATTGGGGAAGCAGTGAGATTGGCCTATAGTTAGTATAAAGATTCTGTTCACCAGCTTTAAAGATAGGGACCACTTAGCTATTTTCATATTTGTGGGAAAAGAACCCAATTTCAGATAGAGATTGGAAATATATACTATGGGATCTACTGTTACTGCAATTAGTTGTTTAATTAAAAGCATATCAATATCATTACAGTCTCTTGATGTTTTATTCTTAAGTTATTAACAATATCAAGTACTTCAGTTTTATCCGTATCTCTCAAAAAATAGTTGCTGGATTTCTTTCTTCAAAATATTGTGGGACATCGCCCTCTTGTGGAGGTATTATCTCATCGGCCAAATTAGGGCCTACGTTCACAAAGAATCCATTGAAGCCAGCCACAACTTCATCCATGTTTTTAATTATTTTACCATTATCAAAAAATTAATTTGGAAAACCAGTACTTGTTTTTTTTTTCCTTCTAATAATTGAATGTAAAATGTTCCACGTACCCTTTATATTGTTTTTATTAGTTTCCAGCAATCTATAATAGTCTTTTTAACATTTTCTCAAGATATCTGTTAATTTATTTTTATGTCTTATATTTAAATTATTTCTCTTCAGTTCTATGCTTAACAAAGTCTTTATATAGAGTATTCTTTTTTTTTTGCAAGCGTTCATCAGACCCCTTGTAACCCAGAGTTTATATGGACGTTTAGATGTTATTTCTGATTGCTGGATTGGACCATTTTTATAATAAAGAGTCAAAAAGGTATTTAGAAATGAGTTGTAGGCTAAATCAACATCCCCTTCTTCATACACACTCTTCCAGTCTTGAACTAACAAGTATTTTTTTTTATTTATTCATGGTGTGATCTGTTCTTAATCTCCTCTGTATATTTATTTTGCTGGTATCCAAATTATAGTGTTTACATTCATGAAGCACAAATATTGGCAGATGGTCAGTGATATAATTTATTAACAATCCACTTTCTAAATTACTACTCATATTATTTGTGAATATATTATCTATTATTGTTGCTGAGTGGGTGGTAATTCTGCTCGGTTTGTTTATACACGGGTATAGGCCTGTACTGTACGTTGCATCAATACATTCTTCTATTGCCGGTGATTTACTTGGATTTAAAAAATCTATATTATAATCCCCACAGAAATAAGCAATCTTCTGTTTGGCATCAGAACCAAGGCCTCAAACACTTCTTTAAAGCTTTCAATACCAGAGTTGGGTGCTCTATAAACAAAGCTAACGACAACATTCTTCATTTTACCCATATCGATTTCCACCGTTAAACACTCACAAATACCATCAATAACAGTCGTCATACTTTCAACAATCATATGCTTTAACCTATTATCCACAAACATCTCTCCCACCTCTTTTGTTTACTCAATTTAATTTCCAAAAGACGTCTTTTCAACGTCTTTGTCACAAAGTCAGACGTTGAATAGACGTCCCCTGAGGAGCCAGAATGTAACGTTTTATGACGTCTTATTGTTGACGTGTTCTGCACGTCTGATATAGAGATTCATGGACCCTTCTTACAAGGTTAAACTAGTTCAAATGTGGCCATTGTGGACATATTTTCAACATCATTTATGGTGTTGTGAACTTTTTCCTTGCAGAAAAGTTAGAAGCTCAGGAGACCAGGAGACAATGGACGTTTTCCAAGCAGAAGTTCTTTATTGCTGGTAGCTGCAGTCATTCCAACATCGTCTAAATTAAAGTAACTTTACATGGTATATTATAGGCATTGAGAAGGGACTTCTGGAGGTGGAGACAAATTCAAACAAAGCATGCAAATGTAGTATGAACACACCCTACTCTGAGGGCATTACCAATCCAATGGAATCAGCATAACTATTCAAATGCTGATAGTGGCCAGGAACTCTGGTTCCTTAGAGCCATCCCAGAGCCATTAAAGACAAAAGGTGAAAGGCTCAGTGATCAGACTCATTTAACTTACAATGGAGAAAAACAGGATTTGCCAGATTCTCTTGCTGGAAACTGTTTCACAGCTGATATCATTTACATTCCACCCTTAAATGTTACATTCAATGTACAGAATATTTCTCAGTTTATATACTGTTGTACTGGAACCCAAATTAAACATTTTGATAAATTTGTATTCCATCAATCCCCTCTTTGGGCGTTCTAAATAACTCCCACATAATATACAAATTTAAACACTTAAAAGTTCATTCTTGTAACTTGCGTAAGTTACAGGCACATGCTCTGTGTTGATGTTTCTGCAATTGCATGTTGACACAGAAAACAAACATGCAATCAGGGTTTGTGAAGTTCTTACGGATAATAGTCTTTTCTGGTTGGAACTGTGATTTTCTCGTGAGAGGCGTGATTAATTTGTTGAATGAAGCACTTGATACTGTGGACGCATAGATAGTACGCCAGTAGAACAAACAACAACATAATTGCTATTTCCTTTATCCACAGCCAGGGTTTACCAATCAAGTTTCCGAACCATGAAGAATTATCTTCAGTCATCTGGTGCACTTTTGCTGAGATATCAAGAATGTCTTGTTGGATTTTGTTTAAGTTCTCTGTTGGATCCATTAAACCGGTGCAGCACTTAGGTCCGATGATGGTGCAGGCTCCTCCTTGCGTTGCTAGAATGTAATCCAAGGCCACTCTGTTCTGTAAGATCATTATCTTGTGCGAAGCGAGAGTGTCCGTGATGTTGCCAAGGGCCAAAGCCGTATCATTGGCCAATTTCTTTACAGAGTTCGATAAGCTTCTGACTTGATCAAGGGCCTGCATGACACCATAAGACGGGATTAATGCTCCAAGAGTTCTTGACCACCATGTTTGGGCACAAGTGAGTCCTGGAATGCAGCCATCTTCTTTGTTTGTGGTAGACGGAGCTGACTTTTGTAACTGTGGGGAGCTTGGGGTGGAGTGTGTATTTTCTCTGATAGCTGGTAGAAGATAAACAAGGGTGCACCTGCCGTTGAATTGGCTGGGGAGGATACTGTAGACAGAAGTTCCACATAACCAAAAAGTGTCAGTTGGTGGAGGAATCATACACAACTGATTTATTGCAAAAAAATTACGTAGTGATGGGTTCCTGGAGAGACACTCTGCTAAGTCCTCTTCCTTTTTCTTATCTGTTGTAGCAACGTACACTTGGTTGTACTTTTCCAATAACAAAGCTGCAACGTTCAGGAGGAATTTCACCCAGTGGAGTCGATCCTGGAGCATCATTTTCTATGCACCAATAAAAGAGTAGATCTGTCATTGTTTTTAACTTTATTTAATATATTTTTCTCTTCAATCATTTTATTCTATTCTGGTGGGGTTATTATTAAGTTGTTACTGACTCTATTCAAGGGCTGAACATTCAATCATAGGAAAATTTGGTTGAAGTTGACTTTTGTTTGAGGTTTTTACTCATCTCTGGAACAGCTCCTCTGCACAGCTCTTCTCATTCCTGCGTTTCTGGTCAAGTTTGTTTTCTTTTCTATTCATGATTTGATTTCTCTGTTAGCTCTCTCGTCTTTCATCTTTACATCCTTCATCAGGATGATTCTTGGGTCAATGGACTTTTTCTGTCATTGTCAGCCTGTCCTTGATCCCTCACTCCCTTGGTGTATTTTTAGTTGAGAGTGTCACCTGTTGATCACTGCACAAGCTTCTTCTGAAACACAAAGCACAGTCAATGGTTCTTTTTATTTATTTATTATTTTTCAGCCTTGTTCCAGAACCCGGCCTGGATAGTTGCTGCTATCTGTGAATTAAAGCTTAATTAATTTTGTTAGTGACAACATCATGTAATTTCAATCATCTGCTCATCTGTCCCATTCTTCCTTTTGGTGTTCCCTGTAAAGTTCAAGTGGGCTGAGTGGTGTCCTTTTTGCTTTCATTAACAGAATGCTTTAATCCATATATTCCTATTGTTTTTCATATAGTTCAGCTCTTTATCATTATAATTGCAATTTCTTTACATTTTTCTCATAAAAATTTCCTATGTACTTTTACAATTAGTTAATTCACTTCAGTTATCTCTTTATCTTGAGTTCCACTATGAGCACACTGTTTATTATGCATCTGGATACACTCAACCCACTTTGATAAAAGACAAAAGTTATCAGACAATATTTCATACTTTTTTACAAAGATCAGCTCCTCTTGATATGCTGTAAAGAAGGTCAATCATGTTATGCTGCAAAGAAAGCAAGTTATGTTATGCGCTGCGCAATTATGGCACTGGTTTTTCAATTTTTTGTTTTCTTTTTTCATCTTTCTTTTTGCTTCTTTGTTTTTTTCCATATTGCCACTATTGTTCCAACCAGGACATTTAACCAAATTCATCCATGGTCATTATTTTATTGGGCATATTTTGCCCTGTGGGCCCACATGTTATAGTTTCAATACAGCTGTATTGGCAAAATAATTGATTTGCCTTGGTATTTCTTCCACACCATCTGTCTCTCTCTCCGTTCATACTCAGTCATTCCCACACACACTGTCATACGAGCTGGCCAGCATTCTTTCAGGTTGTGGTCTAAATTTTGCCACAAGGTCCAGTCAGGTCAACACAGCTATGTCCCCAAAAATGTCAGCGCTGAGAAGTGTCCTTGGTTGTAAGGTTTAGTTAAGTCCGCTGTTGTAAATCCTTTTTTCTTTTTACAAATTCTAATAGACTTAGTACTTTAGAATAATAGGCCTGTCAATTGTAATTTGTCAAATGCATTTTTTCTTTTCTCATTTGTTGTTCTGATTTTTTCCTATTCTTTTTGTTTTTTGCCCATGAGCTGTTTTAAGAAGAAAATTGGAGATCTCTTCATAGTCTTGGATCCATGGCCAATAACATTTCCATCTCATTATCCCAGTTTTTTTACAGTATTTATGATTTAATAATTTTGGACCTTTGGAGTAACTTTTTCTCCAATCTATCTCTAGTAAATTATCAAAAACAAAATGGAGTGACCAGTAGCATTGTTTTGCCAACAATAATAATTATTCTTTGACATTTTCCCCTATTTTTTCTCTTTGCTATATAATAATTATATCATGCTTTTTGCCCTATATTTGTTTCATAACTAGTCCTCACTATACCAAATCCAGCCTCCGTTTTAATTGTTCGATAATTTTAGCACACACTTTTCTCTTTCAGAAAGCTTTCCTTTTCTTAAAGAGCTGGACTTGTACCTGTACTTGTATTGAAAGAGCAGAGAGCGTTAGTTAGCAGCAGAGAATATAAAGAAGTGCTTATGAGACCAGTGAATAATCAGAATGAATAAAGTTAATCTAATAATTAACTAAATTTGAAGCAGTCTCTATAGTGATCATTGGAGTTTGACACACCTGTGTTGTTCGTAAGGCAAGGGTGTCAGTCAGTTTCTCTGTTTTTAGATATCTCAGTCTCTTAAAGCTCCATGGCTGCATGTGTCATCAGCCTAGCTGTCACTCAAAGTCTTGGTGTTGTTGACTGGACTTTAGGCTCTGCTGTTTCTCTGCCTCTTCTGAGTTCAGGCGTTGATAGAGATTTGCCACAGCTTTGCATCTCAGGATTTTCCTCTTTGTCCTGAGGAAAAAGTCTTTAGTGAAATACCTTTTCCAGTTTTAATCAGTCTTTTCTCCATGTTGAGTTTGCAGAAAGTTTCTTCAGGAGGGAGATGAAACCCCTCATACACTCTTCTTCTCTTTGCAGGTTCTCTTTCTGTGTCTCTGACCTTTGCCCTCTTGTTGCTTCCATTCGACACTGTCAGTGAAGCCATCTGTAATTTGAACACTCAGAAAACTGCATGAATCAAATTGAACTTTTACAAATAATAATTCAAACTGTCTTTGAGCTATTAGCTCTATCTATATTCACAAAAATTATCCAAAAGATTTAACCATCTTTTTCACTAGTTATTTATAAAAACCACTGGTTGACAACCGCAGTTCTTCCATTCTGTTTTTTAATAAAGCAAGTTCTTCGTTGCAGCAGGAACATTTCTTCTTGGCAATATCAGCAATAATCTAACTTTAATTATCTGAGTATAATCCAATTAAATAATTTTTCCTATCATAAAATCAGCCTTCAATCTTTCTCCTATATGCATGCTGTAGGCATGCATTTACTACAGTTCTAAGATTGCTGTAAATTATTTATGACTTTTGAAACTTGGTCACCCAATCCTGTTCACTTTTAGCACACAAGTTATTTTTTCTTCTTAGCACAAACTTAATCTACAATGGAAGCATTTTTTCTCACTTTGTCTTCAGGGATAATGAGATACAAATTTTAGACGTCTTCAGATATAAGATATAATATATTAAGCACATGCATTTTTATCTTTCTTTTATCTATTAATATCTTTCATTATATTTATTCATTAAATATATATATTTTATAACTTTAATTTATTTCATACTAGATTCCCACTAAGCAAAATGATGTCCAAAAGACATCTTTTCAACGTCTTTGTCACAAAAGTCGGACGTTGAAAAGACGTCCACTGAGGAGCCAGAATGAAAGTTTTTATGACGTCTTTTTTTGACGTGTTTTGGACGTCCGATATAGACGTTCATGGACCCTCTTTGTACAAGGTTAAAAACTAGTTCAAATTTGGCCATTGTGGACATATTTTCAACATCATTTATGGTCTCATTTAGACAATTTATACTGTTTCTGGACCAAATAAACACTCTCAGAATGCATTAAATTAAAACTCATGTTTATTTCAATGTAATTTACTTAGATGTTGATACGTTTCATTTTAAGACACCATTGTGGTGATCAGTGTTTGCTTTAGTTGGGCTCTTGGTCCAGTTCTTACTTTAGTTATTTATTGGCTGTTGTGACTGTGTGTTTGTAAAACACTACTGTTATGGCAGAGAAAGCCAAGAAAAACTAAGATCGGGTGTTATCAGCTCCATGTTGATGATGCCTTAATATTCACAAAGTAAGCATTTATTGATTAAACTTTTGAATTTATTTCTGACTTTTATAACCACCAATCTTGTGGAACTGCATTAACTTGACCAATACCATTAAAATGATCACTTATTTGAAGGTGTGCACAATTATTTAAGCAAATGTAATACAAAGTCACACACAGACATCAAGATTTTGGATATGAATCACAACCATGGTGACAACCAAAACAATAAAGCTTGGGAATCAAGGATGTTTGGTACTATGAAAGCTACCCATCATGCATTGCAGCATGACGCTATTTTTTTTCTGTCACCATTGTTGTGAATCGTATGCAAAATATTGATGTCTGTGTGTCATTATATGACACATTTTCTCAAAACAATGTGTAATTATGCTTTTTATCTTCAAATAAGTTATAATCTAAATGGTATTGGCCCAAATAATTCAGTTCTACAATATATGTGGTTATAAATGCAAGAAATAAAAACAAAAGCTTAAACACTGTTAAATGGACACTTTCTGATTTCTTTCATTCAATGGTGTTTTACAAACACTCAGTTACAACAACCAAAGAAAAGCTAAAGTAAGAAGAATTGGGACCAAGAGCCCAACTAAAGCAAACACTGATCACCACAATGGTGTCTTAAAATGAAACATCTAAACAATGTAAGGAAATTACATTGAAATAAATATGAGTTTTAATTTAATGCATAAAGTGCTTATTTAGTCCAGAAAAAATATAAATTGTCTAAATGAGACCATAAATGATGTTGAAAATATGTCCACAATGGCCACATTTGAACTAGTTTTTAACCTTGTATGAAGAGGGTCCATAAGCGTCTATATCGGACGTCCAAAACACGTAAAAAAAAGACGTCATAAAAACTTTCATTCTGGCTCCTCAGTGGACGTCTTTTCAACGTCCGACTTTTGCGACAAAGACGTTGAAAAGACGTCTTTTGAACATCATATTGTATCTTGAAACAATTGTTTTCTTTTTACTATTTTCTTTACTTTTAATACTCATCATTCATGCTTGTCCCTCAAGCTCACACACATTTTTTGTCACCTATTTTTACCCACAGTCACAATCAGACACAGACACAGGATCCTACAGCACACACAAGCTATCTTACTCACAGTGTTTCTCACTGTTTTACAAACAATACTTCACTGTTACACTTCCCCCAACACATTGAAAAACAACTATATAAACTATCACAGACCTCTGCGATTTATTTAGCTTACCCGAGCAGTCCATGGTCATACCTATGACACATGCGGTAACCATAAGCCAAAACTTCTAACTCTCCTATTCCATAGGATTTAGCTTAACCCATGCAGTCCCTCGCTATTCGAGGCAGTATCCGTTAAGCCAAACATAACTTCCCAGAGCAGTCTTTTGTTAAATCGTTAACAAAACGGTAACCGGAAGTTAACCATCTGTGCGCATGCTAGACTTGTATCCATCCAGGCCCACTTACAAGTAAACACAGATAAACACTGATTATCCTAAATCAGTACTCTTGTCATCTATCGAAGCCCTCTTGACAAGATATCTTTATCAGTAAGTATAATCCTCTGTGTACATGCTATCTTATTATCTATCAAAGCCCTCTTAATAAGAAACACAGATACTATACTTCATCTGTGTACATGCTAACCTATTATCCA
Source organism: Chrosomus eos (assembly GCA_036326025.1). Lineage (NCBI taxonomy): Eukaryota > Metazoa > Chordata > Actinopteri > Cypriniformes > Leuciscidae > Chrosomus > Chrosomus eos. Next base: position 1,001,278 of record CM070819.1, read on the forward strand.
TCGAGGCCCTCTTAATAGGAAACACAGATCCTTGCGTACGTACGACAAAACCTTTGCGCTAAATCAGCAGGACCAGTGATCATACAATCCACCCAGAATTATATGAGCACTAGCAAATACTATTGGGAGCTCCCCCGCACTATTACACATTTACATTCACTCGACATCATCAACAACAATGCATGCACTTGTTTCTGGAAATCAAAGATCATTCAATTTTTTAGTTCTTTAAATTTGGAGAAGCTTTTAAATGCTTACCACGCTGGCTCACTGGTGACAACACACACTTTTTCCAAAAGCAAAAATTTGCTCACCTCAAAGTTCAGTGGCCACTGCTGTCTGTGTCAGTCACCAGTGTGCCTTTCGTGGCTCCTTCAGCTCCTAAGCCAGTCCTGCCGGGGTCGCCATTTGAAGTGGATTCAACTTTTCTGAAAATAACTTCGCAGAGATCTTTGATTCAGAAACAATTAGACTTTATTCTGGAACGCCGCTCCGTTCCATAGAACGGCGCTCCAACAAAGCCGAGCGCTCTGGCCATCCGGCCCACTGGCGCTCCCGAGTCTTTTTGGGTTCAGAGTTAAATACATACATCATCCTCCATAGAAGGTAACACATCCTATAGATGGGTGAAGGTCCTGTACCATGTGACATCTTAGAATAGAGTTGACTGCTGCCTCAACCTTTAAGGTCTTGTTACAGGCACACAGAGGAAATCCAAAGTCAAACACAGAGAAATAAATAATTATGTATTCTTATAAGGCTAAATTATTTGTTTTGTAAATAATAAAATCTTCAACACTGGTAGCTGCAGTCATTCCAACATCGTCTAAATTAAAGTAACTTTACATGGTATATTATAGGCATTGAGAAGGGACTTCTGGAGGTGGAGACAAATTCAAACAAAGCATGCAAATGTAGTATGAACACACCCTACTCTGAGGGCATTACCAATCCAATGGAATCAGCATAACTATTCAAATGCTGATAGTGGCCAGGAACTCTGGTTCCTTAGAGCCATCCCAGAGCCATTAAAGACAAAAGGTGAAAGGCTCAGTGATCAGACTCATTTAACTTACAATGGAGAAAAACAGGATTTGCCAGATTCTCTTGCTGGAAACTGTTTCACAGCTGATATCATTTACATTCCACCCTTAAATGTTACATTCAATGTACAGAATATTTCTCAGTTTATATACTGTTGTACTGGAACCTAAATTAAACATTTTGATAAATTTGTATTCCATCAATGGTCTCATTTAGACAATTTATACTGATTCTGGACCAAATAAACACTGTCAGGATGCATTAAATTAAAACTCATGTTTATTTCAATGTAATTGAAAAGCAACTCAGTTTGTGTTTGTCCAAAAATCATGAACATAAAAGACACTTCTGTAAATCACACATCTCTGGATCATGAGAGAAACCAGATCTGAAGAAAAGACTTTCTGGCTCAGACACTTGTGCTGAACTTAAAGGGTACCTATTATGGAATTTTGAAAATTACCTTTCATGTAGTGTGTAACATAGATCTAAGTGAACGAAAACATCCTGCAAAGTTTTAAATATGAAAGTTTACCGTATACAAAGTTATTGTCTCTCAAAAGTAAGAGTCGACTGAGTCGCTGATATGAATCGATAGACGAACGATGCTTTTTCTCTGTGTAACCCTGATGTATATATTTGTCATTTTTCTATATTTACTGAGGGTGAAATGATGATAAAATATTTATTTAATTTTTTGTAATTTGAAATGTTTAATATGTATTGTTTTTTTATTGTTATTATTGTTTTTGTTTATATTTTATTAGAGTTTGGTTGGGGTGTACATGCGAAAAACGTGTCTAACATCATTTTGGGTTGTGAATTGATGTGCATTGGTCGATTAAGAGACTGGCAAGTTGGTGAGCCAATCAGATTTCGAAGGGAAGAGAGAAAGGAAACGAGAAAGTTCGAGAGGAAACGAGAGAAAGTTCGAGAGGGGAAACGAGAGAAAGTTCGAGGGAGAAAAGACATGATTTTAGTGATGCTTTGAGTGTTTAAAAAGAGAATCTTTCCTGTAATGAGAAGTACTGCTCGTATTTCTTGGCTAAGGAAGTGGATCGTCATGGCATCGGACTGTTTCATGTAAGTTTGCAGACGCTGTATGTTTGGCTCGGCCAGAGTTGAACGCTGTGCATGTGAATGTTTTCTGGACTGAAACTGTGTTGTTATCTGCTTAAACCGAGCGGAGATTCAGGATAAATGTGCAGACTTTCGTTTCCCGGGATGAAAAGGACTGTGAGCATTGTGAAGTAACTTTGAGAATTCGACACGCAAACGACCACCACATCTGTTGTGCACGGAGATTGCGACACGGGACTCAGGTCCCTATCAGAAAACTCTGGCCTAGTGTAAATGGTTGGTGGATAGGGGTTACACTTGTAAGCCATGCTCCCGTTGCTCCAATAAGATCGGCAGGTAAAAGCAGTGACGGCTTTTTCTGTTACAATTGTGGGGGAGATGGCCACATTGCTAGCAAATGTGAACATGCTGCAAATTCTGCTTTAGTCATTCAGAAACTGCTACAATTACTTCGCAAATCTAAAGAGAAAAAACCTGTTTCAGGACAAAGAGTTACTGATGCAGGGAAGAGTGATTGTTTCTCCAAGAAAAGCCTAATTGAGGTTCCGGAGCCTAGTCTTGTACCAGCTGGTTTAGTAGGGCCATTATTCACGGTCGAGGTCAAGGTTAATGGACAGCCTTGTTTAGCTTTGTTAGATAGTGGGTCACAGGTGACCATTGTCTTTGACAATACACTTCACAACATGTAACAATACAAGATACAGTGGGTAAATGACCATGCGTAGTGTATGAGAAGACAACTAAACTAAAGAGAGGAATTCAGAGTCCTGATGGCTATGGGGAAAAAGCTGTTTGCGAAGCGTTTGGTCTTGGTAGAGAGAGACCTGTAGCGCCTCCCTGAGGGAAGGAGCTGGAAGAGGTGATGAGCAGGATGTGAGGGGTCGGAGATGATTTTCTTTGCTCTCTTTACAGTCCGATGTGTATAGAGGAAATCGACTGAGGGCAGTGGTTTTCCTATAATCTTGGATGCTTTGTTGACAATCTGCTGTAGTTTTTTCCTTGTTTGGCTGTCTGTGCTACCATACCAAACTGTAATTGATGATGTAATGATGGACTCGATGATAGCGGAGTAGAACAGAACAAGGAGCTGATGTTTGATCCGGTATTTTTTAAGCTGCCTGAGGAAGTAAAGTCTTTGTTGAGCTTTTGCAATGATGTGTTTAGTGTTAGCTGTCCACTTCAGGTTATTGCTAATGTGTGTTCCTAGGAATTTAAAGGAGTCAGTGATGGTGATTGGGTTGCCGTTTATTTGTATGGGTGTTTTGGGAAATGGCCTACGTCTAAAGTCCATAATGAGTTCCTGGGTTTTGGCTGTGTTGAGTTGGAGGTCATTGTTCGAACACCAATTTACAGCTTGGTCCACCACCATGCGGTATTGGGTTTCATCATTGTCTGAGATGAGGCCTACAATGGTTGTGTCATCCGCATACTTTATTGTTTTCACTGAAGTGTCCATGGATGCAAAGTATGCTGTGTAAAGGGAGAAGAGCCAAGGGGAGAGAACACAGCCCTGAGGAGCTCCTGTACTGAGGGTGAGAGGGTGTGAGGTTATGTTATTAACCTTCACCCTCTGTGATCTGTTCCACAGGAAGCTCCTTATCCAGTGGCATATGGCTGGGTCAATGTTCATGTTTAAGAGTGTGGTAAACAGTTTAAATGGGTTAATAGTGTTAAAGGCAGAACTGAACTCTATAAACAGGATGCGTGTGTAGGTGTTTGGTGATTCCAGATGTTGCAAGGTATGGTGGAGTGCTATGCTGATTGCATCCTCAACGGACCGGTTGGCTTGGTAGGCAAATTGATATGAGTCCATCAGCAAGGAAGTGCAAGATTTCAGGTATGCCAGAATAATCCGTTCAAATGCTTTCATTACCACAGATGTTAGGGCAACTGGTCTGAAGTCATTGAGGCAGGTGATCTTTGAGGACTTTGGCACAGGAATAATGATGGAGCTTTTAAAGCATTGTGGGACTTTACATTGGCTTAATGAGATGTTAAAAATGGTGGAAAATACAGGCGCCAATTGAACTGCACAATGGCTAAGCAAAGCAGGACTGATCCCATCCGGCCCTGCTGCTTTCCTGTTCTTAAGCCTCTTAAATTTAGTTCTCACCTCATCCTCCTGGATGCAGAAGGGTGGTGTTGGAATGGGGTCGGGGGGGGGATGATTGGTGAGGTAGGTTTTTCAAATCTTGCATAAAAGTTATTTAATGTGTCTGGGAGGCTTGGATCATTGTTAAGAGGGGAGATGGGGCGTTTTTTGTAGTCTGTCATGTCCTTAAGATTTTTCCATATTGATCTTGAGCTGCTCGTTGAGAATTGTTGTTCCAGGTTCGTTCCATAACTGCGCTTTGTTCTCCTTATTGCAGCTCGTAGTTTATATTTGGCTGTTCTGTATTGACTCTTGTCACCATTTTTGTACATCCAGTTCTTTTCTTTGCGTAAGAGTTGTAAGTCTTTGGTGAACCATGGTTTTTTATTGCCATAGAATGTCACTGTTTTGGTGGGGATGCACATTTCCTCGCAGAACTTGACGTATGACGTCACAGTATCAGTAAGTTCGTTGAGGGAGTCACAAGCTGCACTGAATATGTCCCAATTAGTGCATTCGAAACACCCTTGGAGCGTTTCAATGGCATCTATGGACCAGGACCTGACAGATTTGGATGTTTTCTTAATGGATTTAAGCTTTTGTCTGTACTTCGGAATGAGGAGCAACACAGCATGATCAGACCTCCCCAGTGGAGCCTTCGGGAATGACCGGTAAGCATCTGAAACTGAAATGTAGCAGTGATCCAGTGTTTTGCTTTCTCTGCTGTGACAGGTAACTTGTTGCTTGTAGTTTGGGAGTTCGGATGACAGGTTTGTGTGGTTGAAATCACCTAACACGATGACAGACATATCAGGGTTAGAGTTTTCAACTGACGAGATGTGTTGGGAGAGATCGCTAATGGCTGTGTTAGCGTTAGCTTGGGGTGGAACGTTAACACAGATAAGTATAATTCAAGCGAATTCTCTCGGGAGGTAATATGGTCTGCATTTCAAACTGATGAATTCAAGATCGGGAGAGCAGTGACGATGAAGGATTGTTGAGTTGTTACACCAGCGCTGGTTTACCATGAGAGAAATACCCCCTCCTTTAGATTTGTGGGATAGTTTGACTGACCTGTCGGCTCTGAAGATTGTGAAGCCAGGGGGGGTTACCGCCTCGTCAGGAACCGATTGATCCAGCCATGTCTCGGTAAAGCAGAAGGCTGAGCAGTCACTGTAATCCCTGTCCGTTTGTGTTAAAAGCAGAAGTTCATCCATTTTATTTTTAAGGGATCGCACATTGGATAAGATCAGAGCCGGTAGTGGGGGCCGGTAGGGCCGTCTCCTGAACCTGGAGACCACTCCAGTTCTCCGTCTTTTTGTGCTAGATATATTTCCCCGTGGTGGTGATCCAGTGTTGTTAGCATCCAGTATATCCACTGGAATGTTGGCAAATAATTCCAAATTGTCGGGTGTAATCCTCCTGATATGTAACAGCTCCTCACGACTGTATGATGTGATGCATGATGTTTCCCTCACATATAACACTGACAAAAGTGCAAAACATAATAGCAGAGCAGGTACCGGGGCTAGCCTCCTGGCAGCCATCTCTCTCCCAAACCAACTCAGAGTCTTGGTGCGCAATGACACTTTTAAGGAAAAGCTTATACCAAACGGGACAGTGCTAGCCAGAGTTTATGCCACAGACACAGTGAGAGACGCACGTGAGGTAACAAAGGACCATCAAATACTTGATCCAGAATTGTTTGATTTTGGTAACTCCCTTGTGCCTCAGACATGGAAAGATCGACTTAGACATAAATTATCAGAAAGAGTGAATGTGTTTTCCCTATCTGATATTGATGTGGGGTTATCGCAAGGAGTCAAACACAATATTCGGCTGAGGGACGACACCCCTTTCCGTGAACGGTCCCGGCGTATCGCCCCTGCGGATGTTGAAGACGTTCGTCGCCATTTAAAAAATTTGATGACCGCCGGAATTATTAAAGAGTCGCGGAGCCCATATGCATCCCCCATCGTCATTGCTCGGAAGAAGAATGGCGATGTGAGAATGTGTGTGGACTACCGCACTCTAAATAGTCGCACCATACCCGATCAGTATACTACCCCCAGGATAGATGACGCATTGGACTGCCTAGCGGGTAGGCAATGGTTATCTGTCCTGGATCTTCGAAGCGGGTATTATCAGATAGAGATGGCCGAGGAGGATAAAGAGAAAACCGCATTCATCTGCCCTTTGGGGTTTTTCCAATTTGAACGCATGCCCCAAGGAATAACTGGAGCCCCAGCCACATTCCAATGGCTGATGGAGAGGGCCGTTGGGGACATGCACATCTTGATGATATCATTGTCTTTGGACGAACTTTAGAGCAACATGAAGAGCGTCTTCTCAAAGTTCTAGATCGGTTGGAAGAATGCGGTCTAAAAGTCTCTATTGACAAATGTCAATTTTTTCAGCCTGAGGTTAAATATGTTGGTCATATGGTGTCTGCAGAGGGCATTGCAGCCGACCCTGCAAAAATCGAGGCTGTGGCGAAATGGAAGCAACCGTATGATCTGAAATCGTTGCGGTCCTTTCTGGGCTTTTGCGGTTATTACCGCCGGTTCATAAAGGGTTACTCCTCCGTAGTGCGACACGGGACTCAGGACCATTTCAATGTGACGAATGTGTTTCAACGCACACTAGCAACCAGATTGAGGTAACCATCTAACCAATATTTTTGTTTGCTCTTTTGAGTGAAGGGGCCAGTTTCGTTTTCTCGGCCACTACGCACTCAAGCTCCGAATCAGGGCTGCAGCGGGGTGGGATGTGTGTGTAGACATTCAAGTGCACTAACAATATTGTGACTGTTTTTTCCCTTTTCTGTTTTGAGTGTATTTTTGCATATTTGAAAAGCTTAAAGGGTTAGTAAAGCTTACAATAGTTATACAGTGTTATAAGTTACTTTGATAGTAGGCCTATAACTTAAAGTTAAACAGAAATTAGAGAATATTTATGCCTATATGGTTAACTTTAGTGAGTTAAATACATTCAGAAAGTGACTTGAAATTGACAATCCTGGTGTGATACTGTGAAAAAGGTGTTTAGCTACTGTTAAAAAGTAATACGGTTAAAAAGTACAGGGGTGGTGATGGCACAGTGGATAAGACACATGCCTTTGGTGTGAGAGACCCGGGTTCGAATCCACGTGAGACACCAAGGTGTCCCTGAGCAAGACACTTAACCCCTAGTTGCTCCAGTGGTGTGCGACCTCTGACATATATAGCAATTGTAAGTTGCTTTGGATAAAAGTGTCAGCTAAATGTAAATACAATCACAGAGGGTTGTTTTGACATATTTTATTTGTTTTTGTTTTCATTTACATTGTCAAATTCATATCCTTGATCTATTTCATTTCATTTACATACAAAGTTTCAATTTCATTGACATTTAATACAATTTTTTATTGGTTTAAACGTTTAGTTGTGAGTGTGTGTGTGTTTTTGTGGTTTAAAAGTAAAATAGAAGCAACATAGGCCTATGCGCTATAAGTAAATAGACTGATCGCATAAAGTAATTCCTTGGAGGTTAATCGTTATTAGAAGACAGGGTTTAAAGATCATTATAAATAAAGAGCTCAGGTCCCTATCAGAAAACTCTGGCCTAGTGTAAATGGTTGGTGGATAGGGGTTACATCTGTCTAGTTGACGTCAACTAGACAAGTTATTTGAATAAGATACGCCCACTCATTGCGCGCGCCAGAAAACAGTGAAAACAACATGTCGACGAGCTGTTCTGAAGTGCGAATCAAAAGCGAACTTTTGTTTCAGGTAAAAATAAATGCAAACTATAAGACAACAAAAGTGTTTTTTTGTCATTGCATGCATGTAAAACTGTTGTTGGGGACTCCCAGAACAACATTAGGAACATTTTAAATGTCATAATAGGTACCCTTTAATCCCAGACATAACATACAGATTTAACTATTTCTGTCAAACGTCTACAGAAGATCTTAGTGAGAATTAACAGAGGTTTAGATGCTGATATTTGTCATTTGGAGTGTCACCAGTGTAGTGATCAGTGTTTGCTTTAGTTGGGCTCTTGGTCCCAGTTCTTCTTACTTTAGCTTTTCTTTGACTGTTGTATCTCTGTGTTTGTAAAACACGATTGTTAAGGCAGAAAAAGCCAAGATAAAGTAAATCAAGTGTTACACTTCGTTATGATGATGATATTAATGGACAACGAGCATCTAATTGTGATTAATTGTATTGCACTTTAATGCCAACCTTGTGGAACTCATTAATAGGCACAATACATTAAAATGATAACGTATTGAAGGTGAAAAAAAGTTTGTGCACATTATGTTGAGCATTTATCTATGTAGTCTCACACACAGACATCATGATTTTTACATATGATCACAACACGGTGAAATCAAAACAAAAAACTTGGGAATCAAGGTATGTTTTGTCTATGAAAGTCTAACCACATAAGCATTGCATCTGATGCTTTTTTTATTGTCACCATTATGTGAATCATATGAAAATCTTGATGTCTGTGTGTGATACATGCAACATCGTGACAATTATTATACACCTTAAATGTGAATATTAATTGCTATTGTGTATATTGCAGTTCCACAGGGAGAGTAGCTATAAATGCCAAGGGATCTGATAATTGATGCTTCTTGACAGATTTTGCTGATATCAGCTCAAACTCGCTTTATCTTGGTTTTTTTGCCATTAGCAATATTGTGCTTTCAAACACAGAGATACAGCAGCCAAAGAAAAGCTGGGACCAAGAGCCTAACTAAAGCAACACTGATCACTACACTGGTGAACTCCAATGAACAAATATCATGCATCTAAATCTCTGCTAATTCTCACTAAGATCTTCTGTAGACGTCTACAGAAAATTCATTGAATAAACTTTGATTTTAAATATTTTGTCCAAAACATTAATTAATTGTCTAAAGAGACCATAAATAGTGTTGAAAATATGTCACACAATGGCACATTTTAACTAGTTTAACTTGTAAACATTGTAAGACTATATCAGAGTGCAGAACACGTCAAACAAAAGACGTATAAAACGTTTATTCTGGCTCCTCAGGGGACGTCTAATTCAACGTCCGACTTTGTGACAAAGACGTTAAAAGACGTCTTTTGGAATTAAATTGTTTTAGTGGGTTACATAATGTAATTGATAACCTTAGTAGTTGAATACCTTTATCATGACGAGCCAACTCTTCGTAAAAAATATATTAATGCATAGTATATGTGCAATAGTCTCCAGCCAGCAAAGCTTGGGCCACATGGTTGACGTGGCTAATCTAACTGACCAGACAGTTTGTCACGTTTCCATGTAGGCCCCACATGAGTTTGCCCAGATGAAATGAACACTGCTCAGTGTGCACACTACAGGCTGTTAAATTTAACACATATCAGTGTTGGAGTTAATGAGATAATTAAGTGATTGAATAATGATTGAGCATTATTGAAGACACCTAAAGCAGAATCACTGAAGGAGAAAATTGTAAGCCATCGTTATGGCGATCATTGTTTGCTTTAGTTGGGCTCTTGACCCTTATATTATTAACTTTAGATTTTGTTTGGCTGCTGTTATTGATTTATAGCAGACAAATGAACATAGAAAAGTGTGATCTGTTAGTGTTGGTTGTGTTTTTGCATAATCATACTGTGATCTGATAAATTAAACTTATTGAGATTATCTGGCTTAACTTGTTAGCAGAGGTGGAAAGTAACGAATTACATTTACTCGCGTTATTGTAATTGAGTAGTTTTTTTGTGAACTTCTACTTTTTTAAGTAGTTTTTAAAATCTGTAATTTTACTTTTACTTAAGTATGTTTTGTTTGAAGTATTGTAATTCGCTAAATTATAAAACATATCCGTTACTGAGTAAAAAAAAAAAATGCTTTTGATGAAAACATTGCGCTCCGGAAACTACAGCATTGATTGATTGAAGGGCGGGAGAACAGACGCGCTAAAATCACAACACAATATGGAGAAGATGACGGACAAGACAGACGCAGACCCAGCTGAACGCGAAATGCTGTCGAAATCTCACTCGCACACACACCGGTATGTGAAGCCCTGGTCAGGGTATTTGGATAGAGAAAAAAATGGAGTTTAAAGTATAATGCGGATGTCACGTAAAACAAGCAAACTGGTAGATGTATGGATGAATAAATCAATAAGTGTACATAAATCAAATGCGTGATCTGTGAATATTAAAGCACAAAGACTGCTTGTAAATATATAATCTGCTTGTTCTGCGTGTCTCTGTGTGAATGAGCTGTGCTGTTTTGTTTCGTCTACTTACTACATACTCAAGTACGCGAGGCGCTCATGCTGTTTTCAGCATCTCACAAACAATACGAGGACATGAATGAACATTTCCAGAGCTGCTCTGAGAGAACTCCTAATGAGCATTTTCATAATTTTATTTGAGAAAAAACATTGTCAAATACACTCTGAAACAGGACTTAACAACCCGTCAAAAAAAAAGTTTGGTTTTACTAGAAGAAATGATATATTACTATTTTAGGCCTACAATAGAATGTAGGCTACCTACTTCTCATATAATAATATTAACAACAACAATAATAATACTACAATTTATTTAAACATTAAGGAATATATATTATTTGTCCATGGTTTGAGTAAATCTGTTTTGTACTTTGCCAAAAACTAAAAGGATAAAACATTTGCTAAACTTTTATTTGATTACCACCGTTTTTGATAATATATGTATTAAATCATAAAAAGAAAAAAAATATGAATAAGAAACATTTCATAGAACTCTATTTTTAAACATTTTAAGAAGTTAATGATAAAAATAAGTTTCATAAAATCCAATTCATAATCAATTGTTCAATAAAACATATCTAATCAACTAATTTCAATAAATTATTGAAATTAGTTGATTAGATATGTTTTATTGAACAAATGTTTCATTTACTTAATACATAATTTAATAATATAGTTTATATAAACCGTGATATTTTCTGAGACGGTTATCATACTGTGAAACTCTCATAGTTACAGCCCTGCACGAGAGAGTCCCCCACCACACCCCCGCTGTTAAAGTTACTCAGCTACTTTTACTCTGAGTACATTTTAAACGAGCTACTTTTTACTTTTACTTGAGTAGATTTTTAGACCGGTACTTTTACTTGTAATTAAGTAAAATTTTATTGAAGTAATGGTACTTTTACTTGAGTAGAAAATGTTTGTACTCTTTCCACCTCTGCTTGTTAGCTTAGCAACAGCTTTGTGATTCCACAGCATATGTTTATCAGTATTTTTTTTAATCAAAAATATTTCTTAAACATTGTTCTGATCAAAACACTTTCTAATGAATTTATTTATAAACACAGAATTAATAATCAGCCTGTGAATCTCAACAATGGTGACAATAATAATCCATGTTGCAGTGGCTGCCACCAATCACAACTCATTAATGGCTCCCATCATGCATTGCGGCATGCATAAATTATGATCTGAATTGTCTATGTAATTTACTTTTCCTAACTGAAAATTCTGCTCGTCACCATTGTTGAGATGCATTGACTGAATCATGACCTCTGGGTGTACCTAAAAGAGAGATTTTTTTTTTTTTGTTGTTTAAACAACTTTTAAGAAATCCTTTATATTATAACTAAAATTCTGGATATTTATGCAGAATCACAGTTATGCTGTAACCAACAGCATGAATCACAAACATAAAGTTCAATTGATGACTGTCAAAATTTAACCAACACCATTTTTTTTTTTTCATCTGTGTTAATATACAACCAATACCATCAGTTGACCTTTTTCACAGCCCATCCGGCTGATATAACTCATGTACAGCAACCAAATAAAATCTAAAGTTAATGAGTTAATAGTCAAGAGTCCAACTAAAACACTCACTTATCTCCATAATGGTGACTTAAACATTCTGGTTTTCTCCTTCAGTGATTCTGCTTGTTAACATCAGGTGTCTTCAATAATGCTCAATCATCACTCAGTTATTTACTTAATTAACTCATTAGCTCAGAGTTTAATTGGGTCGCTTAAAATGACCAAATTCCATGATGTTGAAGTTACATGAACATATTATGTTTGTTTAAAGGGTACCTATTATGGCATTTAAAATGTTCCTAATATTGTTCTGGGAATCCCCAACAACAGTTTTACATGCATGCAATGACAAAAAACACTTTTTTTGTCTTATAATATGCATTTATTTTTACCTGATTTGCTCACCGACTCCCAAATGATTCGTTTGACGACTCATTTTTCAAACCCCGCCTTTGCGTGACGCTAATCTGTGGTGAGTGTAGAGCCCGAAGCCATTTGTTTTGAGAATAATGGCTGGCTGGTGAAGTTATTGGCTGGCTAGCCGGCTCAGCCAAAACCTAAATGGCTGCTGCAGCCGCCAAACTTTTCATAGCTGCAAATGGCTGAAGCTGCCACTTCACTGATTAAGAACGCAAACTTTTTGTTGAATTTATGAGAAATCTACAGATGCAAACAGACGAAGTGTAGCAGGCTAAAAGAGCTAAATGTGTATTTCGTTTTTTTTTTTTCACCACAAGTCTGAAAGAAGACCTGTTATTGAAGACAAATATCCAAAAATAGCAAATTGACCAGTAAAAAAACGTACTCGGTTACTAACGTAACCTCGGTTCTCTCTAGAGAGGGAACGAGTACTGCGTAATATCTTACGCTATGGGGAAACACTCTTTCCTCGAGATATTGAAGCCAAAAATTACCCTTAATTTTTTTAATCATGCAAAACGCTTTTGCAGCAGCAAGCAGACAAGGGCGAAACAGCTCGCGCGCCCATTGGCTGCCTCGCTGGAAAAGCTGCAGCCTATCGAGTGAAGGCACTGCGTGACGTAATGACGAATGAAGACGCTTCGCGCTCATTTCGTCATGTCCCGCCAGTATAGGCGTGGTCTCGCCCTATAAATACCCCTCGATAGCTGTATTTCTCTGATTTTGTACACCGAAGCGAACCAGAGCATAGTCCAAGCACGGCAAGATACGCAGTACTCGTTCCCTCTCTAGAGAGAACCGAGGTTACGTAAGTAACCGAGTACGTTCTCTTACGAGAGTATCTCTCGTACTGCGTAATATCTTACGCTATGGGGACCCCATGCAAAACGCCGTGCGGACAGGGATCCAACACCAGAGTCCCGGGGCCAAGCCCGGGGCACATCTAGTGCACAATCACCATAACTCACATAGAGTAGAGGAGGAGAGGCTAGAAGCATCACTCCTTCATAAAAGTCCCGTAGGGGTACCGACCCGTAAGGGCAACATAGCCGCATTGGCGGCCGATAAGCCCGAAGTTCAGACCGCCAAAAGCTTAGCTTGTAAGGCGGGCACCTCCAGGTTATAGTACTTGATAAATGTCGACGGCGAGGCCCAGCCCGCAGCCGTACAGATATCCTGCAGGGAGACCCCGCTATACCATGCCCACGACGAGGCCACGCCTCTCGTGGAGTGCGCTTTGACACCCAATGGGCACCGCAGGCCCTTGGAAGTGTAAGCCAGCGCTATGGCATCCACTATCCATCTGGATAGGCTCTGTTTTGAGGCGGCGAATCCCTTAGAACGGCCGCCAAACAAAACGAAAAGCTGCTCGGTCTGCCTGAACCCAGCCGAGCGGGACACATAAGCCCTTAACGCCCTGACAGGGCAAAGGAGACTCGCGTCCCTCTCCTCATCGAGAACCGGAAGGGCTGACAGGGAAATTACCTGGGCCCTAAACGGTGTATTGAGGGATTTCGGCACGTAGCCGTGCCTCGGTTTGAGTACGACCTTTGAGTCGTTAGGCCCAAACTCCAGACATGACGCGCTTACAGAAAGCGCCTGTAAGTCCCCTACACGCTTCACTGAAGCGAGAGCCAATAGAAACACCGTCTTAAGGGACAGGTGCTTCATGTCCGACAGCTGGATCGGCTCAAACAGGGCGCCTTTCATGGCCTCCAAGACCGTGGAAAGGTCCCAAGCCGGGACTGAAGGGGGCCTGGGAGGGTTTAATCTCCGAGCTCCTCGTAGGAAACGCACGACTAAGTCGTTTTTCTCCCCAGTGACTGGCCAGACACCGGTTTTAGCAAACGTTGCTATGGCCGCCACGTACACTTTGAGCGTGGATGGGGTCCTTCCCTTATCCATCAGCTCCTGAAGGAAGGCAAACACTTCCTTAACCCCGCAGTCCACGGGTGAAAAGCCACGGGCTCGACACCAAGTAGAGAACACCGACCATTTCGAGGCATAGAGCCGTCTGGTAGACGGAGCTCTAGCCTGCGCGATCGTGTTTAGCACTCCTTCTGGGAGGCTAGCGGGTACCCGTTGATGACCCATGCGTGCAGGGACCACAGTTCCGGGTGAGGATGCCAAATCGAGCCCTCCGCCTGAGAGAGGAGATCTCTCCTCAACGGTACAGGCCACGGGGCAGTGCTGGTCATCCGCATCAGGACCGGAAACCAAGCCTGGTTCGTCCAGAGCGGAGCCACAAGCAGCACTGGGCATCCATTTTCCCTGATCCGCTCCAACACCTGAGGCAGGAGCGAGACCGGGGGAAAGGCATACAGGGGACCGCTGGGCCAAGTATGGGCCAGCGCGTCCCTAGCCCTTCGAGAAGAATACTGGGCAGTGAGCGTTCTCGCGGGACGCGAACAGGTCCACCTGCGCTCTGCCAAACGTTTCCCACAGTAGCTGGACCGTCTGCGGGTGCAGCGACCATTCTCCTGTCAGGACGTTGTCTCTGGACAGCATGTCTGGACCCGTATTCAGGTGCCCAGGCACGTGCGCCGCTTTCAAAGAAAGGAGGTTGCGCTGGGCCCAGACCAAGAGGGGTTCCGTCAGCCTGCAAAGGCGTGCGGACCTGAGGCCGCCCTGGTGATTTATGTACGCCACCACTGACTTGTTGTCCGACCGGACCAAGACGTGGTGGCCCTTCACCAGGGAACGGAAGCGCCGTAGCGCTTTGTCGACTGCTATCAATTCCAAGCAGTTTATGTGAAGGAGCTTCTCCCGCTCTGACCATAGGCCAGCCAACGGTCTGCCCTCGAGCAGCGCTCCCCACCCCGTGGTGGAGGCGTCCGTAGACACCACTTTCACCCTTGAGGCGGTCCCCAGACTCACACCAGACTGATACCAGCTGGTTACTTTCCAGGGTTCCAGAGCCGAAACGCACCATTGGTCACCATTTCTCCCTCCCATTGGGCACCATTTCTCCCTCTCGGTAACATTTTTAAAAAACATGGTATTTCCTACCATCTTTATGCGGATGATTCGCAAATCTACTTACCCCTGAGAAAAAATGAAAACAGTTCTCTGATTCCTTTACTTGAATGTCTTAAGGATATTAAAGCCTGGATGTCTTTTAATTTTTTACATCTAAACGAAGAAAAAACTGAGGTCATTGTGTTCGGACCCAGCCGGGTTTGTGATTCCACTCCAGTAAACCTCGGTTCCCTGCAGCAATACGTAAAGCCAGTAGTCACCAATTTAGGTTTTAAAATTGACAGTGATTTTAAACTTGACAAGCAGATAAACACGGTGGTTAAAACCAGTTTTTATCATTTGAGGCTTTTATCAAAAATTAAACCTGTTTTATCTTTTGATCTTTTTGAGCACGTGATTCATGCTTTTATTTCGACCCGTTTGGACTACTGTAATGCACTTTACATTGGCGTAAACCAAACCTCCCTTTCACGTCTACAGTTAGTCCAAAATGCAGCTGCTCGCTTGTTAACAGGAACCCGGAAACACGAGCACATTACTCCCATCTTGGCCTCGCTCCACTGGCTCCCTGTACATTTTAGAATAAATTTTAAGATTTTAATGTTTGTTTTTAAGTCACTAAATGGGTTGGCACCTCAGTACATCTCTGAGCTCTTGCACACTTACACCCCTTCAAGGTCACTGAGGTCTGCTGGTCAGCTGCGGCTGAACGTGCCCAGGACCAGGCTAAAGACCAGAGGCAATCGCTCCTTTTCAGCAGTTGCCCCCAAATTGTGGAATGACTTACCTCAGCACATTAAAGCTGCGCCCACCCTCCACAGTTTTAAATCGCGTTTAAAAAACATATTTTTATTCCCAGGCTTTCAACTCACCATGAGAGCTGTTGTGGTCTTCGTTGTCGCTGTAATTACTGATGCTATTTATTTATTGGTTTTTATGTTTTATCTCTGTAAAGCACTTTGGTAACCTTGTTGTTTTTTAAATTGTGCTATATAAATAAAGTGGATTTGGATTTGGATTTGGATTGGTCGACCCTGAGGCGACACCGGCCCGTGGTCCATGCCCGGGGCGGGACCCGTGCTTTCAGCCACCACTGCAGTGGGCGCATGCGAAGCAGGCCCAGCTGGAGTACAGAGGATGCTGAGGCCATCAGGCCCAGCATTTTCTGAAACCGTCTGAGCGGGACTATAGAGCCGTGGCGGAAGGATTCCGCGACGCGCTGAATACTTAGTACGCGCTCCGGTGACAGGCGTGCCGTCATGGAAAGCGAGTCTAACACTGTTCCCAGGAAAGAAATTCTCTGGCTGGGACACAGCAAGCTCTTTTCCCAGTTGACCGTCAGGCCCAGTGTCTCGAGATGCTCGAGCAGTGTGGCCCTGTGTTCTATGAGCTCTGACCGTGATCGAGCTAGAATCAGCCAATCGTCCAAGTAGTTCATAACTCGCATGCCCTGAAGTCTCAGGGCGCGAGAGCCATGCACTTCGTAAATGTACGGGGTGCCAAAGACAGGCCAAACGGCAGGACTGTGTATTGATAAGCCTGGCCCTCGAACGCGAATCTCAAGAATCGCCTGTGATGGGACGCTATTTGTATTTGGAAATACGCGTCTTTCAGATCTATTGACATAAACCAGTCCCCTTGGCGCACTTGCGCGAGGATTCTCCTGGTCGTAAGCATCCTGAACTGGCGCTTCACAAGCGCTTTGTTCAGCTGTCTCAGATCTAGAATGGGTCTGAAGCCCCCATCTTTTTTCGGTACCAGAAAATATCTGCTGTATAAGCCCCCTTCGCTCTGAGCCTGAGAAAGGGGCTCTATGGCCCCTTCGCTCAGTAGTTTCGCTATCTCGGCTCGAAGTAGATGAGATACTTCGTTTCTCACCGAAGTCTCGACGGGCGCCGTACAACGGCGTGGACGTCGTGCGAATTGTAGCGAGTAGCCTCTCTTTATAGTGTTCAGCACCCAGTCTGATACCCCGGGTAGCTTCGACCACGCTTCTTAGTGAGTAGCTAGGGGTAGGATGCAGACCGGGCTCTGGCCGTGACCTGGCAACGGCTCGAGAGTCCCGGTACCCTGGGAACACAACGCCGTGCTTACAGCGTTCGAGGCGGGGGGCGCGCTGGACACAGCGGGCAGTCTGGCCGCGCTCAGAATCTCTACGGCGGGACGCACAGCGAGAGTGAGCGGAGCGAATCCCGTGGGATTCGGCGTGCTTGCGGGAGGATGTGGGCGCAAACCTACGGGCACATCTACTGCACTGTGCACGCTTTCGGCCGGAGCCGATAGATTGTGTATTGGTTTCGTTTTTACAGAAACCAAGGGACACGCGGCATGCAGCGTGAGCGGGCATTGTATGGGCGCATTCGCTACATTGTTTGCACAATCGACCTGAGTCAGATTTATGTGTGCTAGCCTCGCACCGTGGCGGGCTGTGTCTGGGTGTGGGAATGGGCACTGGGGCGTGGGCATTCTTACAACACTCATAACACCATCGGCCGTGGCCGGCATACCAGAAAATACACTCTTTATTGGATTTATCTGGGTAGCCATAAAAACGGCTTTTTTGTGCAGGCAAGCGGGCTGAGACACCGGCTGCTTCACTGCTAAATACACTGGCACAGTCACATCGCAAGGAACTGAACGAGCGAATCTTTTCGGTGGGGAGCCGGCCGCAGCGGCATCCGAACACCGTCGCTTTCTTAGAGTGGCTAGGAAAGCTTCGAGGCCTCGGGCTTAAGCTCAATCTTCGGCCGAGGCACGCGCTGAGCGGGGCGGCGTCCAGCAGAGCGAGAGCGCGGTCTCTGATCCCGGGCCTGGCGGCGCTGTGTAGCGGCGGCTGCGGGCGATGCAGGCCGAGGCTGCGAGCTGCGAGCAGACGGCTGCTTAGAGCGACCTGCAGCGGAGCTCGAGCGCTTCGGGAGGAAGTGCTTCATGGCCTGCGAAGTCTTCTGCTCCTCCGAGAATCTGTCCGCGAAATCCTTGACGGCAGATCCGAAGAGGCCCGCAGGGGAAATGGGCGCGTCGAGGAATACAGAGCGCTCAGCTTCCGTCATCTCAGACAGCGTCAACCACAGATGTCTCTCAGCAACGGTGAGAGAGGCCATATTCCGCCCCATGGCCTGAGCAGCGGCTTTAGCGGTGCGTAGAGCAAGGTCCGTAGCGCCTCGTAAATCCACCACATTGACCGCACCCGGGCCTTCCTCGTCCAGTTTAAGGAGAAGGTCGGCCTGGTAAATCTGCAAGATCGCCATAGTATGCAGCGCTGAGACCGCCTGTCCAACGGCTGTGTAAGCACGCCCGTGCAGCGATGAAGTCACCCGGCAGGCTTTAGAGGGGAGCGTCGTCTGCGCGCGCCGTCCCGCAGAGGGCGGGCAGAGATGCGACGCGACCGCCGCCTCAACAGGAGGAATGGAGAGATATCCTTTATCTCCCGCGCCGGTGACAGAAGAAAAGGCCGCAGAGGTGGAAGTGCGCAGTCTGGCGGAGAACGGGGCGGTCCATGACTTGGCGACTTCGTCGTGGAGCTCAGGGAGGAAGGGGGCGGCCCTAGACTTAGACGGGGCTTCGTCTTTCTTGAGAAAGCGCCCGTCGAGTCTGTTGCGCGGCGGCAAGGCGGGCGCCTCCCACTCGAGGCCGATGCTTTCCACGGCCTGGGTGAGCAGACGCATCAGCTCAGCCTCAATGCCGGGTCTCTTCCCAGAGGGTTGGCTAGACACGTCAGCGGGGGGGAGGTCCACAGAGCTCGCCCAATCCTCGCTATCGGAAGCCACAAGAGAGCATACCTCAGCAGGCTCGTCCAGCTCGGGAGCGGAAGCGGCGGCAGACGGCGGGCGCTGTCCGTCCGGGAGCGACTCAAGTGAAGCCGGCGAAGCCGGCGGGCGAACCGGCGAGCTTTGGCGGGCTGGAGAAGGCTCGGGAGCGCGCTGGGCGCGACGCTTCTTACGGCGCGGCACAGAAGGCTGGGACGCGGGTTCAGAGAACGACGCCAGGCGAGTCCGCAGAGTCGCCATAGGCAGAATTTCGCAGTGCGGGCATCCACCATCCGCGAGCGCGATAGCCGCGTGCTCATGACCCAGGCAGGACACACAGATGACGTGACGGTCCTCATCACTGAGCTGGGAGCGGCACGAGCCACAGAAAGGCATCTTTAAAAAGACGCAGCTCTTTTAGAACAGATAATGGGTGTTGCGTCACGTAAGCAAACACACACACAGTTAGCAGAGTAAAAGGATATAGTACGCCGGAAAGCGCAGCAGGTACGGCAGTTGAAGGCGGCTGGGCCAGCGACTTCAGAAGATGGCACGTCCCGCTGAGAAGGCTACAAGTCAACGGCGCGGCTTCTCACTCTGGATCCCGCGATGCGTGAGCTTCGCGTGAAGAATGAAAAATCAGAGAAATACAGCTATCGAGGGGTATTTATAGGGCGAGACCACGCCTATACTGGCGGGACATGACGAAATGAGCGCGAAGCGTCTTCATTCGTCATACGTCACGCAGTGCCTTCACTCGATAGGCTGCAGCTTTTCCAGCGAGGCAGCCAATGGGCCGCGAGCTGTTTCGCCCTTGTCTGCTTGCTGCTGCAAAAGCGTTTTGCATGATTAAAAAAATTAAGGGTAATTTTTGGCTTCAATATCTCGAGGAAAGAGTGTTTCCCCATAGCGTAAGATATTACGCAGTACGAGAGATACTCTCGTAAGAGAACCGATGTTTTTGCCTGCCGTGTCTCGCCTTAATATAAACACACACTGTTATCATTATTATTTTGGACAAAGTTTTGCAAATTTCCCTTCAATATAGCCTACACTGAAGCATGCGTCGTGAATTAGGCTATCAATGTGGAAACGGTGGTTTGTTACTCACGTCCAGTGCTATAAATCTCTCCGTTCCTGAATATTTGGTTCATAACATCAATCTTTGATTCAGGTGTTTGTGCAACCATGCCCGGAAGATTTAACAAAAGTCTGGGTAAAATCAAATCAATAACGGACGCGATTTGTCCCGTATTTTAAGGCCCACACATATCCTAGTTGGATAAAAACATAAGGATATACTATAGACTACTAATAGCAAATAGCCTATAAGAAATCAATTTCGCAATAATGTTACATTATGATTCGAATTAAATGAATGTTGTCCATTTTCTAAGCTTAGAAAATGCACATTTATATGGGCTGAATTTTATAGGCCTAAAATATTGTTTAGTAGGCTAATTATGTGAATTACACTGCGCAAACCAAAGTAATACTAGGCTACGCATCGGATGTAGAAGGGTTGGCTTTCAGTCTCCACAGAACAAAATATTCATTTTATTTTATTTTATTTTTAGTGTTGTTCGCATTTAAATGAGGAAAAAACAATGGTACACGATGACAGTTCTCCGTTACGGACGTGAGCGCTCTGAAAGCGGCACTAAAAGATGCTTTAAAACTTTCACAAAAAACATTAAACAGAAAGCACAAAACCTTTCTTTAAAATGAATTTCGTTTTGTATTAATTGTATCTTAATTTCAATCTATTTTTCATCAACCAATTGCCTGGATTTAATACATAATAATTAAATATAGCAGACGGTAGATTATTACGAAACGCCAGCGCGTGAACTGGAGCTCGTCTCATATGAACCGAAAGTCGGCGTATAAAGGAAGCCTAACCTGGGCTACTTGCCTCACAGACATGTCTACTTTTAAACAGAATAATTCAAAACGAAAGAAAACAGACTAGCCTACTACTCTCTTCTTATGTAATCCGTATAAAATGTGCATTTCTCTCTTGCGCGTCTACTGCGAAGATCGCGAGTCAGCACA